>VXAV01009333.1:169072-179310 GCA_013399715.1 Alectura lathami | reverse complement strand
GCGCGGCCGGAGCCGCCCGTGGGCCGCGTGGCCCTGCCCTGAGGGAGGGGGCGGGTGCGCTGCGGCTTCGGGTTGGGGCAGGGACGTCGTGCTGCTCTCCGGGGGTCCTCCGGAGGGAGGGAAGTGGCCTTGTGCCGCTGGGCTGGGAGGGAGGGCTCGTGATGGCGTGGAGAGCAGGAGGAACGGTGGGCTGGAGTTTCACCGGGAGCTGAAGCAGCGAACTCGAGCGCGGTGCTGCTCCTGTTTTTCCTAACTGTGCTGTTTTCTGTCGCGCGTACGGTTTTGTTGTTGAGGAAGGCAGCCGTTTGGGAGGCAGGTGCAAGGCTCAGAGGAGAAAAGCGAGCCTGTCGTGGGCATGGAGGGCCCCGAGGCGGCGATCTGGCAGCGTGGGTTGCGCCTGGTCCGGCGTAGCGGCCTGTCAGCTGTCCCACCGAGGTCAGAGCAGGGTAGCTGCCCTGCTAGCAAACCCTGGTGTGGCTGCAGTTGCCCTTCCTGACTGGTGTAGCTTGTTGGCTTAGAGGTGGCAGGCTGAGGAGGGCATCGTCCTGATGCCTGTGAAGTGCAGCTTTGTAAGTGGGGCTGCAGCAATAGGAGAGCTCATAACTGTTTCTGTAGTGGTAACATCCTTTTAGCACGTATAAGACTAAAAACATGTGCATCCAGAAGTTGTGGCAGAGATCTTCGAGCTTACTTAAAATTGTAATGGAGTCTTAGCTGAGTTTTTGTTATGGAGACCTGCATGCTTCTGGAGATACAAAATATTGCTTCGAGTGAGGAAGGTGTGATGTGAAAAACAAGATCCAAGGAAATCCTGTTTGTACAGATGGACAGTGGGGGGGGGGGGGGCTGTGCTGGACCATGGCTGTCCCTGGAGAAGTTCCACTTACCATCACATGAAGTAAAACTGAAAGTGAGCTTGCTCCTCGGGCACGTCTCCCTCCCACAAATTGTCTGATTTACTTAAGCCTGGGCTTGTCTAAATTGGTAGCTAAATGCCAGAATTAAAGCGTGGGCAAGCATCATCTTGATCTCCCCTTTTTGCTGATGTTTAGATTCATGTGTGTACTTCAGTTGTTACACATTTTACATAAATGGGCATTACTGAAATGTATTTATGAAATGTGTTGTGGGCTCAGGTGCATCTCTTCAAGAAGCAGAAAAGATTTTCATAAATTCAGTGGTCAGAAAGGATGTTTCAGTACAGCGCAAATAAGGATGCAAATAAGGCTGCAAATAGAATTGGTTCAAAAACAGTCTTTTGCTGTCTAGTGATCAGATTATTTCATGCTTCGAAGAGGCAGTGACAGACTCACAATCTCTCACAGGACAGTTAAACAGGTGTTAATCCATATTTTGATAAAGCTCTTGAAAACAAAGCCAAGCAAGTGCTGCTGTCTTCAGAAGAGTTCTGTGTAAATTGCCATGGATTATTGTTTTTGAAATCGTATTTCAACTAATCTGTGCTGTTCTTTGCTCCAATTCTGCTCATTTCTGACATAGCTTCTCCCTAGTCCTTGCATACTAAGCACATTTTTTTTTTTTTTTTGTCTGCTATGTTATTTGTGCAGACTGACTTTATAAGCTTGTCTGTTTGTGTCTGTGGGAGTTAGGAAACCCTCTTGGGAACCATATTTTGGCTTGATGTTTGGCATAAAGTCAGTGCTCTTATTCACAGTGTACTTGTCTCTTAAACATATGCACTGAAAGCTACTAGTTGCATTCGACTGAGTCCTTGCTCTGGCGGCGTGCCACCCTACATCTCAACGGCGTGACACGTGAGGGCTCTGCCCTAACGGCATTAAAGGTAGAGGCGGCATTCCTGCGGAATGCTGCGTCACCTGTGAGCACTGAGGAAAAAAAGGGTAACTGTCATGCTGTTTTGGCTTCTAGGAAGCTAGCTGACCTGTGCTGGTTTCTAAGCAGGTGTAACCCCGCTGGACTGGGATCAGTGGTCTCCTTCTGAGAGCATACCTGCAGGCACACGTGGCAGCCTGTCAAGGTGCTGGGGTTTTTTGATCTTTAATCAAATCGAATGCTATAAAACTTCACCAATCCAGTTTGCTTTCTTGGGGAAGGTAGCAGTGTTTATTTGTGGATGGCAATCTATTGAGTCCGTCCTCTTGAATTGTAGTTACACGAGAGAGACTTAATATTGCGGTGTTCCCATTTAGGTGTGGAGTGATGTGTACATGTAGTGTGTTCTCAGGAAATTTGCTCATGTTTCTACTTACATGCTTTGTATGCCTTAAGTAAGTTTGTTTGTGCTGTAGTGGTACTAAAATAACTGTTTCTTCTGATGTTTGCCACTTTTAAAATATGGCAGAAAAAATAAGTTCAATGCAATATCTGCAGAAGATTGGATGTAAGATGCTATGGAAACAGATTTGTGGTTGGGAAGTTTTGAGGTTTTAAATACTGTTCTTCTGTATAGTTGTGCCAGCTACTGAGCTTTATTTGCTCCTCAATGAGGACAAGAGAGGGAACAATTTTTATAATTTAATGAAGAGAAGTGCTTGCCCAGTGGTCTGCTAAGAGGATAGACAAGGGCAAATACCTTAAGGGCAAACTTGGTTTGAAAGATTTATTTTTTTAAATTTAGAGTTGCATACTGAATTAATTATTTAGGTGCTAGTACATAAAGAACTAATACTTCAAAAAGTACCCTCGCCTTTTATTTCAAACCATTTTTTTTTTTTTTAAAGATTAGGAATTTGTACTAATTCTTAGGAGGCTGTACATGCCCACAAAATTATAACTGTGTAGCTGGCTTTACAAAAGAAGTTCTGAAACTTTATAAGTTGGGTCTAACTTTTGGGATTTGTAATCTACCTATGTAATCTATAGTTGTTGGGTCACTTGTGGCTCACAGGCTGGTGGGTCTTTTGGATACAGAGTCAGTGTCTGTGATTTAGCTGTGGGACTGTGTTTCCTGGAGGATTGTTACCCAGCATGAATGGACGCTGTCTGAATGCCAGCCAGGTGAAGGCACTGTACTGACTGACCAGGCAGTGTGTGCTGTGAGTGCCTTCCCAGTCCCTGCCGAAGATCTGGCAGTGCTCTTCACCCACAGAATCACAGAATGTTAGAGGTTGGAAGGGACCTCGAAAGATCATCAGGTCCAATCCCCCCGCCGAAGCAGGAGCACCTGGATCAGATTGCACAGGAACGCATCCAGGCGAGTTTTGAATGTCTCCAGAGAAGGAGACTCCACAACCTCTCTGGGCAGCCTGTTCCACTGAGGCAGCAGGGCAGTGCTTTGTGTAGTCCAGGGAGAAGACAGAAGGAAGGAGGAGGCAAGGTGGGATGCAGTGTGAATGAGAGAGGAGGCTGGGTTGAACGAAGGATGGTGCCAATGGCAGAGCCCAGTGACAAGTGGCCCATGGAAGTCACAGTGCCAATGGCAGGCTTGTCTTCAGTGGCCCACTCAGCTGTGTCCTTCTACTGTAAGGCTGAATGCTGGAATCTGAATTGGCTTGAAAAGCTGGGGGGTCGGTTTTTTACTTTGCTTATGTCATGTCCTTGCTTAATGGTTCAGAAAATTTCCCCATTTTCCTAATGGAAAGTTGTTTTCTTCATGAAATTGTAGACTGTTCATGTAAAGCTGAAGGGTTAGATTTGAAAAAGAATTACTAAATCGTATGTTCCATATAGGGATTTTTTTTTTTTCTTCTGTTTCTTTCAGCTCCTCGATGATTTGAACAGATGGAGTCTGCTTCTCATTTCTCCTTTTATTTATCCTGATAAGTTACTAGGAACAGAACATATAGCTTTTGTGACAGAAAGTGTTTCAGCTCAGACAGATAACTTGCAGAAAGTACCTGGCTCTTCAAAAGAGGTAAGCAATTCCCTTTGTTTTTTGTAAAGAAGGTAGTACTGAGAAGTCTAGCATTGATGCAGACACAGAAGTAGGCATAACTCTAAACACTTGAAAGAAACAAATCAATGGCAGATTTTACGTATTTATAAAGTTTTTGAGTATGAGGATGTAATCTATCATTAAACTTTAACTTTTCATACTCTAGTTCTATTCTATACTTCAAATAAACCCAGACCCATTTTACTAAGGGTTCTTCTGGCTGTGGGCAGAAACTGCAGAATTCCATTGTAACCAGATAAAGCATGTATGGTTAGATATGCTGAATAGGAAAAAAAACCCAGCTTTATTGCTGTCATACTAAGGCAAATCCGGAAGGCCATTTAGGTCGCTCACTGTGAGTCTCTGACACTAGCTAAAGCAAATGCCTCAGTAAGAATACAGAAAACAAGTGTCTGGTATGATTTCTGAAAATCTCATTGAGCCTTTGACTGAGTTGTTGTAAAAAAAAGTTGCTGTTGAAATGGAAACCTCTGTTGGAAACTTCCTTCCCTTGTGATATATAAATACAAGTTTGTACTATGTATTTGGATAATTTTGTCAAAGTCTATAGAAGAAGGGCAAAAATCAAGTTCTTAATTTCTTTGCTTTTCTATAAAATGCAGTGGAAGAATAGTAATACTTCTTGTTTGGAAACTTACAAATAATGTTTGACCTTACATGCATAATGCTGACAAAATGTTTTTGAGGCATCCAGAAATAGAAGTTAAACCAGTACTGAAATCCTTCTGGCAAGCATACTTACTGTGAACTTGAGACAACTTCTCTCTCCCCTAAATTTTGGTAATTTTAAGGAATTTTTGTTGCCTGGGTGTCTCAGCTTGGATGCAGGTCTGAAGGGGGAGAAAAGCTGTAACCCAAAGCAAAAGGTTAACTTTGAGGGAAGGAAAAATCTTGCATGTGGCACAGGTTGCTTTAGATCTTTCCTAAGGCAGTCTGTGTGCTGTACATTCTATTTAGTGAATGGGATGGGATAGACCTTATTGCCCTCTGGAAAGAGAGGAGATGGAAAGACGTGCATCTCTGGGGAGACAGCAGTAAATCACCTGGCCTGGTTGCTGGAATAGCATAAAACTGACACAAGCTAGGATCACCACCTGGAGAGGGTCAATAAGGGGGCAGGCTTCCTGAATGGTCCCTGCTTAGCACCCCACAAAACTGTCTGTCATCCTTACTTGTATCAGGTTTCCAGGTCCTTTTTGTTGTTAAAGGAAGCCTGTCACATGTGCGAGTGGTTGTGGCTCATCAGCAACCCTGGATGAGGAACATGTTTTTTCCAGGCGACTCATTCTGAGAGATGGATGAGGAGCCTCAGCTGTAGTCAACACTGTGAAGAGTGTCTGGTAAATAGACTTACCTAACTTCAGTGCAGGAACAGTAGGTCAGATTGGGAATGGGCACAATTCCAGATGCCTGTGATCTGATTTTTTTAGTACCTTCACCCTCCACGTGGGCCTCTAAATTGAGAACAGAGCATGCTCCTGGAGTGTGTTAGTCTTTGCCACCTAGAGGAGTGATATCCAGGTGAAGCAGTATCTGGGTTGAAACACAGGTGTACTGTTCTCTTAGGGTTTGCTTTAGGCAGTGTTGTGGGGTTGGGTTTTTTTGTGTGTGTTTGTTTATTTTGTTGATTTTTGTTTGTATTTTCTTTCAAATCTTTCAAATGAAAAATGTTTTCAGTCTTCTGTAGCCATCTATAATTAATGTATCAAGCTGAAAAGCAATAATCCAGACTAAAGACAGAAATTAAAGAGGAAAAGGGCTACTGTTGTATTTTGTTTATTATTGTTCTGTGTACATGTTGTAGAAGTGCTTTAATTCTGCTACCTCTGGCTGCCATCTGTTGACATAGACAGAGACTATAAGAACAACTTGCTCCTGTGGCCTATAAGAATTTCTAGACAGAAAAGGTGTTCTTCATACAGCTATCAGGGATCTGTGACTGGTTTCTGCTGGAGCTGAGTTGGATCCAGAAAGCAGGAGTATAAATAATTTCTCATATCTTAGTAAGAGCTAACCTTTCATTCTGTGTTTTGATGAATATTTCCAGTCACAGCAGGAGAGCTTGGCTGGGTGGAACAGACTTTCTGAGGTCTTTCGTTCTGTTGTGGATGGTTGTATTGGCAGGATTTCAGGTCATATGTCTTGGCAGCAGCCTAACTTTGTGAGGTTCTTTTATGTATTCACTTTATTTGCACTGGGCAGCAATAACTACTTTTTACTTGTTAGTATGTCTGATGATTTACTTCAGTCACATGATGACGAAGAGAAAGGGGGCTGTTGAAGACTTCACTTGAAGGACATGCAGAGAAGGAGAGGAGATGAAGGCTTTCACAGGGATGAAGCCAGCGTACTCTAAGGATTCTTGGATCTAAGAAGGATCCAAGAGGATCATTGCCCTCTTGCTGAATTCCTGGGCAAGGAGACATAGCAGCAGCATAGCACTTGGAAAAATGTTGGTCAGGAATAGTGGTATGTGCAGGTTTGGGTTTAACAAACCTACTCTGAGAAGACACACCCAAGTGTGTCACCTCCACAATGTTTTTTTCTGGAGAGCGTAATTTTTGATGTAAAGCAAAGCAACTTGAATCTTGTATGTTAACATAATGCTTCAGATAAAGTAACAATATTACTTTGGGTGCTTGAATTTGCCAGTTGTGCTGGTTTGGTTTGGTGGCATTCCTCTGGCTCTACCTGTTGTGATGCTTTTTAATAGCAGAATCCTTAGGGAAGGAAGGGCAGATTTACCTGCAGTTGATCTCACAGAAGCATAATACTCTTGGTAGTTTGTTATTTCTCTGTGGCCTTTTAAAGCTGAAAAACATGCGTATGGTTTATTCTTAGATTGTGAAGTGGTCGGACTATTGTTCACCGTTGGCCTATAAACCTGGGGAACCTTATAAATTAATTGCTGAAGCAAGTGTAGATAATTTCAGTAACCTTGGAATAGCATTCATGGAAGACAGGCTTCAAATGGATAATGGAATGGTTCCACACAAGATTGTTTGTAAGTATTCTCACACATTGTGTTTTTAATGGTAAAACATGTTTGTTCTGTAGCTATTTTAGGGCTGCGCGTACAATCTTCATACCTCCATAACTAAACGTTTGGCCTTAAAGCAGTGGAGAGGGATTCAATCAAATTTTGCTTACTTTGATTTGAAATGTTTCTCTGGCTCAGAAGCTGAAATAAATAATTTACCATATCAAGAGCGATTTCTCTCTCCTCTTTCTCAGTTTCCTCTGCAAGTTTTGCTCACAATAGGTATCTTTGCCCTTCTTTTCTCATTTGTACTTGACAGAATATTTTTCTTTGCATTTGTATCCTTTCTGGGGGGAGGAAGGAAGAGTTTAACGATTCAGATTTGCTATTTTTTTTGCCTGGATTTTTAGCTCACATGTCTTGCTATAGCTGGTTATGTCTCCCTTTCTCCAGACTGGAAGCGGTTCAGATGTTTCCACTCCCTTTTCTTACTTGTACAAAGCTTTTACGTTGCCACCTTCAGCAATGCAGGAGACATGGTTTAGTGTTTCCATCTTACCCAATATCACCACTGTAATAGTTTAGTTCAAAATAGTTCATTTCAAAATAGCAGTAAACAGTTTTCCACTCTGCCCTCTTTAAGAAATCAGTATTTTTCCAAAGGTGCTTCATTCGCTTTGTCTGTTTTTGTTTTTTTCTTTTTAATTGCAGACAAAAAGAAACTGACAAGCTGATGCATTTATGAGAACTTCCCTACCTTCCTCCCATTTACTGTAGTTGTGTTAAGAGCTTGTCTGGGTCACATACAGTAGTTGTTGGGTTTTATTTTTGTCCAAATATTTCTGCACTCCCCAAGCATGTTAGTGTTTTGTTTTTTAAAAAATGTTCCCTGTAAATAACAAGTGTTACACTCTCAGTCAGACTTTCCTGAAACAACACAAGTCATTTACTCTGTTTGAGTATAAATTTATTATTTTCAAAATAGATGACATCCATTGTGTTCTAGATGATTCGTACTGAAATTAAGCCCAGATTCTGCTGGCGTAGTGATATTCCTCATAGATCTTTTAGTATGATTTTTGTAACTCCTTATTCTTTGACTCTTCCAGCTGTCCATTTACAGGAATCTGCTCTGAAGGAGCTGACACAGGTGGCACCTTCTGTAGAAGGGAGGAGTGTAAGCACTGCACAGATGAGTGAAGTATCTCCTAATTCTGGGTCTACTGTTAAATCAGAATTAAGAGTAGCTGAGTCTGCAGGACAAGGTGATCCGGAGGTGAAAGAAGAGAAATCTAAGCTGGGGAAAGAAAGTGAGCATGATGATGAGCACAATAGCCTGTCTGACAAAGAGACAGGGTTTGGGGAACATCATCACTTGCATCTTTCCAGCTGTCATGAATGCCTGCAACTTGAAAACAGCACTATTGAATCGGTCAGATTTGCCTCTGCAGAAAACATTCCAGAACTTCCTGATGATTGTAATAGCAAACTGGAAGAGAATGGTGATTGTATGGCAGCAGGAATAAAGAGGGTAAACCTTGCTGGAAAGCCACCTAATGTACTGATTTATGTTGGCTCCGAAACTGCAAAAGTGGAATTTGAGCAAGTGAAATCAGTCCTGCAGGAATGCATTGATACAGAGCGCTACGCCATCTACCAGCTGCACGAGGAACAAGTTCTGAAAGCTCCATGGATTGATAATTCACTGCTGTTGGTCATTGCCACAGAGAAGCCTATTTCTGAGGAGAACCAGAAACAGTTTATGAAGTTTTTATCTAAAGGTGGAAAGATTCTAGGGTTTTCTTCCTTGTTTACGTTTGGTGGTATACAAATAAAGAGAAAAGACAAACTGAAGAACACCGTTCATGGATTAGTGGTGTCTAAAGCAGACAGCACTGAAATCAAATTAAATCTTCTGATCAGTGGCTGTGTTTTTGAGGAAGTGATGAAGGAAAGGAGCAGCAAAGTGAAGCCACTGAGTCACTTAAATAATGCTGATAAAGATACAGTTATTATCCATCTGCCTTATGGAGACAATGGAGGAGAAGCCATCCTTTCTCAGGTATTGTGCACACAAAAGCATTAATTTGCTCATTGCTGCACAATGTTGTGGTGTTCTAAAGTTCATTTGTTGCTGTTGTATGCTTTTTGGGGTGCTTGTCAAGGGGCAAGTATGGATAAATGTCTTGGTGAATGTACAGGGATTCAATGCAGAAATGTTTTTGCTTGATCCTTGGGAAGCTTAAGGAATAGTGAAAAAAAGAACAAAAACGAAGTGTAACTGCTGTTCCAGTCCTTGTTTTCACTATGTAGCCATGCACATGATCACAGTGTGTACTGGAGGAGACAGCAGACATGAGGAAGCACCTTCAAGAGCAGAGCTATCCTTTTCTGCTGCTAGAAGCTCCACAGTGCTACAGCTGTGTACTTGGCAGACGTTGGGAAATGGGAGCAGGAAAAGCAGAGTTATTGGTGAACTAGGAGTAAAAGCTTATACTGACAGCATAAAAACAGACTTCCATACAAAAGTATGAGTTATGGTGGAGAAGAGTGTAGGAAGAAGTGAAATAAAACTACCAAGGAACTTTAAAGAACTGTCCTCTTAAGTTTTAAGGTTAAGGTAGCCACATCTCTTTGGAAATTTGTGAGTAGTACATGAGAAAGTCCCAGCCTCTCTTACTGTTGCATACCATGTATACAAAAACTGCCGTCCAATTTCTTGCATGAGCAGGTATGGTGAAGATTAGTCTCTGGTGGCACTGAAATGCCACTGCTGATTTAGGTCTGCTGGTACTGTTCTTCTGGTATTGTTTCCCTTTTCTCAGATCTGTTTGTGTCCCAGCATTGTGAATGAACTGAACTGTTTCATGTTTTCTGTTGGCCATGCTAGTCTGTAATTTAAAAAACAAAACCAAAGTTATTAAAAAAAAAAAAAAACACTTTTATTCCTCTGGAGTGTATTTACAATCAAAATTGAAACAAACTGAAAATTTAACCTTTTTTGCTTACTGAAAGTTGACAAGTAAGTTACGAGTCAGTAGTATATGCTTATAATTTTGAGGAGGAGAGGAGAGATCTAGTCTGCTGGAAGCTTTTTTACTTCCTGAGCCTTCCTTCAGGCTTTAAACTTTTAAATGTTTAACTTTCTCCATCTAACAAGTAGCTCAGGGCACCTGGAGGGTGGAAAAGGAAGGGTATACAATGAGCCAAAAACTTGTTAGCTCCACATAAGAATAATATCATCCCAGCACCTGGGTACCTCTTCAGTGTTGAGGTATTGTGACTGCTGTTTAAAAAACAAACAAACAGAAAAGCAAACAGAACCTTACTCTGTCAAGCGATTTAAGGGATAAGTTCAGGTGTCCATAATTTTTTTTTTTT
>VXAV01009333.1:138095-149021 GCA_013399715.1 Alectura lathami | reverse complement strand
ATGGTTTTCTTTCATTTTTAATGTTCTTTTTTCCTATGCATGGAAAGCTTTATTTTTTCTTTTTTTTTTTTTTTGTTTAAGATACGCTTTCAGTTCTGGATGACGTTTACCCTTTGACCCAGCCACTTTCTTACAATAAACAGTTTGTTGATGAGAGCAGCTGCTGGGAAGATTGCTTCCAGACTGTTCTGTTGCAGCTGAGTAAGAAAAGCAAAAGGCAGGATCCACCTTACAGTGTTGGTCTGCTGTACTCCTGGTTCCCCTGCTCCATTCCTGTTTGCACTGGGGGCAGTGCAGTGGGCCATCTAAAGCCAGCATGGTCCTGCAGCTGCGAA
Organism: Alectura lathami; assembly: GCA_013399715.1. Taxonomy (NCBI): domain Eukaryota; kingdom Metazoa; phylum Chordata; class Aves; order Galliformes; family Megapodiidae; genus Alectura; species Alectura lathami. Next base: position 148,686 of record VXAV01009333.1, on the reverse strand, counting down.
GGCTGTTGTATAGTGAGGAACCATACATGGATTCAAAATAAATGCTTTCTCCTGAGGACAACATGTATTCCTTCTTTTTTGTATCTCTAAGAAATTGTTCCATCCTTTTGTAAATTTTAAATACTTCTTTGCATACAACACTGAAGAAAAATTGTGATGGCCTTATTTCTTTCTTTTGCAGACATGAATACTATGTGTCTTCTAGGAGCCCGATATCTGGGAGTAACACTGTGTTAAAAACCAGAAATACTGACGTGGAAAACTTGACATGTTGATTTCTTATTATCTTATTTCTAGCCTTATCAATAGCATTATTTTCTATACAGAAGGTAACATCTGATACAGTTTTCTTTAGTTGGTGACTTCTGACCTAGGCCTGCAGCTTGTCTTTAGAACTTAGTGCTGCACATTGGGTAAATTAATTTTCTGATCTTTAAAGCTAAATTTCATTTTGGATTCAAATTTAGGCACAGCTATATGAGCAGTTCTGAAACATGTAGACACAGCATTGGGTCAAAATCAAAATTATTTCTTTTTCATAACAATGTAACTGTGATAAAGAGTTGTTCTGAGTTGTGCAAGATTTGTGAGCATGTTAAGTCTTCCCTTGTGTGGAACACCTAGTCCCAAGAATCAGTTGACAAAATGGCCCCACACTGGTACCTGACTGTTTCTACTCCCCATGCTGCTGAGATGACACACTGTGCAACTGTATTCCTTTTAAAAAGGAATAGTTGTTTTTAAAAGCACACTAAAGAGCAGAAAAGGCTGGGTTTCTTATTTTTGTGTATTTCAGGAACCATTAGCTTCTTCTGCCCTCTTCAAAGTATATAGCAAACTAAAGTAACAACCCGAACCACTAGAGACTCCTCAAAATCCATCTGGTTGTGAATTACAAAGTTACCAATCCCTGCTATCTTTCCAAATGACCTTCCAAATTTTACACAATTGGCTCATTTTTTACACAGTATCTGGTTTTAGGAAATATAAAAAAAAAGATTATTAATAAACTGAAACAGGTTTCCTAGTTATGGAGTATCCTGAGAATGCATAGCAAATATCAGCCAAGTAACTGCAGAAGTTCATGAGAACATAAAATGAGAAGGCACCTCAGCACTACAATAAAATCTTTATGAAGTTCTTTGGGGGATGGGGAAAGGAGGGAGTGGAGAACTGGGGATTTCTCTCCTTTCTAAAATTGTATACTATGAACTAAACACGGAACTGTGAAAATAATGGCCCCTCGCCTGCTGGAGGGACTAAGATGCACAGATTCTCCTGATTTAGCCTCAATTAGTGACCCTGTTTTAAAATATGTCTTCCTATTAAAAAATGCTAAACAAATGAAAATGTTATAAGTAAGCTGAAGATGGATTAAATTCAGCCAGTGTGGCTGTGGAGGGAAACTGTCTCGCTTGTTCCATTTTTATCTATTCCCTTGAGCAAGGACTAAACTTTGCAATGAATTATAAGCAGTTAGTATTAGGGAGAAATGTTTTATATGTACTTTCTGGAAAAGGATTCAGTTCAGTACGTCATCTATTTCAAATCAGATTTTGAATGTTTGTGTTCTAAATACCCCTTGTACTTTGCAGTTCTGTTTGTTCTTTTTGCTTCTGGTGTTACAAAATCGAACTTCAAGCTCACACTTACTTAAATGTAAAAGAGCAACTATTCAAGATGCCAAGTGCTGACATCCTGTTTAGTAACATTTATTAAGTATTAATGACATCTGAGAAGAATTGAAATAATGATTATGACAGTCTAATGAAATCTGTTAGCCCAACTGGCTGACTGGGGAGAGGGCGAGAGAGACAGACTGGCGTTGGCACACAAACACACATCTGCTGTTACAGCAATCCCAGGTCCTGGTGAGCAAGTGAAAGATGTTTGCTGCAGTTTTGTTGCCAGGATTGCTGGGGGGAAGAGTGGCCCTTCTCCGGTCTTTGTGAGTGTTCGCAGCAGGCCTGTTCTTGGTCCTCTTTTGGTTCCTCTGTCTAGGCCATGATCACTAAGAGATTATCTTTTCCTTTCCTCATCTGAGCTGTCAAGAAGTTATTTTTTCTTTCATCACTCTTTCCCTAAATTGAGATGAAGAAAAAGAAAATAATACCCTTCAATGAGCAGACATGGTATTGAACTTAGTATCCATAAAATGTTTTACAAAACTTCAGTAAAAAGTAGTATGTACATGCTAGGGTATTAAAGCAGTAAGGATGTTATATATCATATTCTGCATCAATGGTACATATACAGTAGAAGTTTTTGGTGCAATTTAGTATGTATTTATTTTCAACATTTTCCTATATCAACAAAGTACAAACTTGATTTTAGCATGGGTTTATGGTTGCATTGTAAAACTGTCATCTGCTTCAGATCTCAGCGTATGCCATTATTACAGGAAGTAAAAACGTAGGCAGCATCAGAAAAGCGTTTTGTATGCCTGATTAGTCAGAAATGTATGCCAAAACCTTGCCCTCTTGTGCTAATAGCTGACTTTTCCTGCTGCCAGCCTCTGAAGTCACTAGCATTCTAGACTCGGGTTGCCACTGTAGGTGTGCTTTTCGCTGGCACCAGCCTACTGCTTGCTACCACGCTGGACGTCAGTTTGTTTCTATTGGATTCAAGAGATGCTGTGGAAGCTCTCCAGTGGCTAGTTTAACACCTTCAAACTTGTATGCCTGTTGAGCAAAGCTGTGTAATACAAGGAAGATGCACTTTTTGTGTACATATGTGTGTGTTTATTTTTATATTCTAAATTTGAAATCAGATTCCAAGTGCCGTGCACTCTTTATTAGAATGTGTTCTTTTCCACCAGTGCTATTGTAGAGAAATTAATATGGAAGATATATGTATTTAAGATCATATCTGAAGCAAGTAATACTCTTTTGAAAACAGCCATGTGAAGGTGTTACACCCATTAAGTTGCTTATGCTTAAAAAGGGGTATTCATGTTCTCTGAAAGATTGGTACTTTATGTCCGTGCAATGTTCGTTTCCTTGGAGTTAACAAACATACAAACTTACATGATTTAATCAATACAACTATTAATAATCTATCAGTCAATACTGTGTTTTTAAAAAGTTTGCTGTTGATGTGAAGAAAAAATAGAAGCAGTTAATTGGAAATTATTAGGTTTTATGGAAAAAAAAAAAAGGTTTTTCTTTCTTCTCCTAGTTCCATGTCCCACCTGAAGCTTTAACTTCAGAACATTTCTGAAGCAGAATGTTTCCACTTCAGAAAGTGGGTGCTTGGCCCAACACGCAACAGCTAGAATAGTTTATTATGCCGTAGTCACAATATTGTGTCACTGGTAGAGCATCACTATTTACATTTGTCTCATTTTTCCTCCTAAGAAAGCAGAGAGCTAACTGATGTGTAACGTTTGTTCATTTTATGGCATTATATTTTTAGCTTTCATTTAGTTTCGCCTTCGTGTTTTTAATATAAACCAAATGAATTTAGGCTGACTGCAGCTTTGTCTCAGCAAAGAACTCCATTGATACACAATGTAAGATTTATTGTCACAAAGTTTAGTAGAAAAGAGCAGCTCCCAAATATGCCCGATGTGTGGGGGTGGGGAATGATGTGTGTATGTCTATGAACATATCTATATGTGTGTATAAATAAGAAAATGCACAGAAGTGAAAAAGAGCATATAAGAATAAAATATTGTATTGGGGATTATTTTTAACTGTTTCAGCTGAAAGTTTATGTGCCTTGTATATAAATCTCATTGGCTGATAGAGCCCAGGTGCAAATAAAATCATCTCCATGAGGAGCTATAATTTTCTGCTGTTTTACACTACAACAGAGAAGGGTCCATATGCAGCTGGTTTTTGTGGTCTTACGTCTGCCTCTTTTCTCCTTTTTGTTCAATCTCAACTGCTAGGTAAGCATTAGGAGAAAGAGACTCTAATGATTACCAAAAAAAAATTTAATCAGCAGAAGAGAACTGTTATGTAGCAGCTTCTTCACACACCTGACCAAACTCTTAAAATCATAGAAAGCAGATGTTAAACCAGTAACAAAAGATGGCTTTTACTCTTCCTTGTGTTGCAAGTACCATTTAAACTTCAGTTTGACAGCTTGCAATGTCAGATCTCCAACCCATGACACAGTGACCCCAGAAAGCTTTTTTGCTGATCAGTGGAGGAGGGTCCATGGTGTGCAGTAGCTTAGCTGTTTATTTCCATGCGTTTTGTGAGTTGACATCCACTACGTTTTCCATACCCACTTCGGAACAACTTTTCATTTGGTGACACTTCCAGTCTGACAGTCCAGGCTCTGCTTGTTCATACATTTGTCCCTCAGTGCCAGGTCAGTGAGGCTGTCACCACTGTGAAATGCTGCTTCCTTCCATGCTCCCGTCCTTTGGCACTCAGGTTTCACTTTGGAGTGGGTAGGGAAAATTTGGTAGTGAGAAATGCTGAGTGGTTCCTGTTAGTATAGTGCTTTTGCGCTTTTAATAATGCGTTGGAAATGTATTGTGCTTTTGTCGTTTTAAATATGACTAGATAATTTGTCCTGTTATAAATGTTGTTTGTAGTTGATTATTTTAACTGTGAAAAGCTGGTTTAGTCTATTGCCATCTAATCATCCAGCTGAAATGTCAAATTTAATTCTTCCTTTAAGAAAGAAAGTGGCAAAGTGGCAATATCTTTCATTTAAAGAATGTACATATCAAATTGATTTGAAGAGACAACAGTTTCATACACAGGAAATTAAATTTGTCTTGGCTTTTATTCTCCCTGCCCAAAATGATGAAGCAATGATGAATAACAATTTTAAATATATTCAGCCCCCCCTAAAACATGTAGTTACTATATTTCTGAAATATGCTTACTTCATAAGTATATTATATGAAGTATATTACTTCATAAATAGGAAGTGTAGTGTTGATTTTAGCATTACTGTATTTGTAGGTAGCTGCCTGAATATGTGACAGCTACAGCTTTTTTTTTCTTGCATACTGATTTCAAATTTGTACCTGCATGTTTCAGGGTTTTGATAATGAGCTGCAGGTCAGGGTAAGCAGTGGCCAGGATTTTGGGTGATCCTCTACCTTGCGTCTTGGGGCAGTGCCTTGCGTGACACACCTGATGTGGTCCCAGAGGCACGGAGGGCCAGGCAATGCTTGGAACCAGCACTTTGCTTTTAAATGGCCACCAGAGGTTGCTGCGCAGCTGGGGAAAGGTTTGCTTTCTGCCTACAGCCAGTAAATGGTGTTAGGTTCCCCGTTTTGAATTCAAAGCTGAATCCTGAGCTTTAGCAGCAAATTGCACAGTTCTGGCTCTGACGTGATTGTACTTTTTTTTCTAATGGAGTTGAGGCAAAGGTTAGCCCTTGTTTATTTCATTACATGAAAGTGTACTTCTGTGCCCCGGTTTAATAGTGGGGACAAAAAGCATTGGTTCAGGATCCATGTTTCTGTAACTCACTATATGGAGGAGTTTCATTATAGTTAAAATTTTGCTAGTGTGAATTTGGACAGGATTTGAAAGTTTGTTTAAAAATGTAAATTTTTTTTTAGAAATTTCTTAAAATCAGATGCTGATTTTGGTTATGTAGTATTTGTGTTTAGATTTTTTATGAACTCAAAAAACATGCATACCTTATGGGGAAAATTATGATATTATCCGAATGTAACAAATCTTACATGATTCAATATGCATTAGAAACAAGGAAATGGAAATCAGGAAGTGTGAGGGGAAAATAATTTGATAGACTATGCTCAAGAGGGTAAGTGTAAGGAATTCTGTGGCTTATTTGTAATAATGTAACATCACACATGAATGCACCCTATTTGAGTTTTTTTTTTCAGAAAGTGTGCTTTGGCAAAAGTACATAGGACTATCAGATGCATAGTATCGAGCACTTCCATTGTTTGCTTAGAATGGAACAGCTCTTCGAGCACCTTTATTTTTTAAGGTCGTATCTGTTTCTAAGTCTGTAAATCCATCCTTGTGTGAGTTAAATTTATGGTTTTGTCTCTAGGAATTGCATGTTCAGACAATCAAGCTAAATGAAATTTTGTGTTTAGAAAGCAACAGGAAAATACACTTTCAGATAGAGCACAGTCTCCATATGGTCCCTCACAAAAATTAAACCTTTTTTTTTAAAAAAAAAAAAGTTACAGCTAATAAGTTACTGTGTGAGTAAAACAAGAAGGACAGTGTGTAAAGAATTCAGCAACATTCTGTCAAGGCTATGATATTACTTTAAGTGAAGATACAAATGGTTCATGCAGATCAAAGAAGTGCTCATAAAACCTTTAATGCCACATCATCGTGAGTGATGCAGAAAAGGGAAGGAAATATTTAAAGCGTATTTTATGCAACAAGTTAAATGCAAAGAGTTCAAGTGGAGCTTTAGAAAACTGAGAAATAAGAGGTGGTTTATCTGTAACAAAAATTTAGCTAAAGTCACTCTTAGATAGCCTTGTCTTAGAAGCTAGCCCTTGATTGCATTCAGAAAAAGAATGTTCATTTGTTTGCGTTGTGCTCAGTTACCCTTACTACAGGACTGCAAACCGGTAAGTCTGCTGACATTCAGCATACAGGGAATGTTACACAAGAAGCAGTGTCCATGTGAAACTTGAGAAAGTGTAGTTTCCAAGGATGGAAAATCCATAGAAAGGTGTCAGAAACAGGACCACTCTTCTCATTCCTTTATAAGGTGTAACAATGGGATTTGGAAGATTGGAGTAATTCCTTGGATAGATAACTTATTATAGGAAGCTTGCTTTTAGCTGCAGTTTGTACATTTTAAAGAGTGGGACTGGAGCTCAGGGATCTATTTTTCAGGGCCAAGAGAACTGGTCTTCAGAACTGGCACAGGGAACCCTCAGCACTGAGGTTCCCAAATGCTGCTGTAGTGGGGAGGAGGGACGCAAACTTGGTTAGAAACTGTGCATCTAAGAGGAGTTTAAGTAAAAGTCAAAGCTCTTCTTAGAAAACTTGAGGGCGAGTCACTAATGCATTATTTGTGGTAGAGCAGAATACATGTATTTTGTAGGCGGTTTCATACGTCGGTTTCAGAATAGCTGTCATTCTGAAAGTGAGAGCACAGTTATGAGGGCCATATTTAGAATTGCGTCCCCAGCTGCAATTTTGGTTGCTGTGCTCATCTATTAGTATTTTAAGGAATCATTTGTCCATGTATTTCAGTATCTTGCTATGTTTCTGACACTTTTGCCCCATAGTGCTATCTATACCCTGTAAATTATCGATAGCCTTAATCAGCGAGTCGGTAGCTTTTACTTAGTTTTCTGTTTTACTTTCAGTATATTGTTTATTGGCTTATTTGTTACCGTTAGCTCCATTTTATTGGTTTTTGCTAATTAGCTTCCATCTAATTCAGTTTAAGTTTATTTGAAAAAGTATACATGTGGGAAAGGGTCTCTTTCTGTGTCTCTAGAAAAAGCAGAGCTCTTCAAAATATAAGCTACATACTTAGCTAAAAGATGTCTCAGCATCTGTGTTTGCGGGCTGTTAACTTCCACTTTCTATAGAAAAGGTAAACATCTCATGCCAGATCTCTCAAAATCACATCAGATATCCCCAGAAAGAGTTCTATGAATGTCTGACAGTTGTTTCAGGGCATCACCAGACAAATAGTAATTCCAGTAATTCACCTCTTCATTTCGCATTCAGTAGAACGTATTTCTGAATAACCTAAAATAAAGGAGAGAGAAATAAATGTTTTGGTGTGTAGATATATAAAGTTTTGCGTACATGTAGTACATTAATATTTCACGGTTAAAATACTTTGCAAAGAAATGTCTTCTGGCTGTGCCATTGGATGTGACAACTCCGTTTTGTACACTGGTATAAGGTTTTCTTAGCTATGTGCCTGCTTGAGTTACATGCTTCTGCTTTAGCTAGCTACTTGACAGCTGTTTTGGTGTTAGGTGGTAGATGTGAAGCTTTTGCAGAAGGTATGTGTCTTTTTAGCAGATATTCCACTGATAAATCAATAAAACATCTTCTTAGCCACTGCTTTATCCTTCGATTCGTATCTTAGCAATGAGGTGAGAGGCTTGCAGCAAAGAAATTGGGCATGATGAAAAACATGCATAGTACAGAAGATTGTATGCACTCCGTGATCATTATCTAGCAGAACCATCACAAACCATGTTACACGGAAAGATGAAGCCTAATTAATCTGCAGATGAGCTTGGCCTCAAGTTTAAGAGGAGCATAACAACTTGTCAGGCCAGGAGAGAGTAGAACAAGCAACAGAAGTTGATCTTCAAAGAGGAAATGGAGTTAATTTATCATGTTTTGGAGTAGAAGGTGATTGCTTGAATATAGGTGTTCTCAGAAGAATGTTTGTGTGTATTCCTGTATGCTGGTCCACATTTCTATGTCTTATTTTATTTCCCTTGCCCACAGGAAATCCATCTTTCATTTTTGAAATGGCTTGAGGAACATGTAAATGCTGAAGGATTAATAGAGTCCAGCAAAGTCTCTCTTAAATTTGTTTCATCTTGTGAATCAAAAATGGAGATAACTCCATCTCTCATATCAGTCATCACCGATATGGGGAGCTTCTCATCAGAATATTTCAGCCTGGAGACATATCAACAGAATCTGCAAACAAAGAAACTTGGAAAAATTCTTCTCTTTACTGAAGTTACGAGCACAACAATGAATCTTCTAGATGGGTAAGACGGTGATCCACACCATCTTGAATAAGCTTTCTGGTCTGGAATATGCAATTATAGCAACACGGTTTTCAGAAAGAAACATTTTTCTTTTGTTTATTTGTCACCTACAAGATATGCAAAGTCAAAAAAGCTGCTTGTCTTTGAGACAGGACACGGAAGAGAGAACCTTGTGCTCACAGAATGTTAATTGACAGTGTATAAAATGCTAAGCCATAAAGGGTGGGAAAACTTGGGTGTGACAACTTCTTCCTTGGTGATTGTCTTTAACCATTACTCCTCTTGCAAATCATGAACATTACCATTGTAATGTTTAAGGTATTAAATGTCCATGGTATTAAATGTCTAGGAGATTACATAGATTTTCTAATGCAAGTTATTTTCTGAGCTAGTTATTTAACAGCAGTAATACCAAATAGGTTGTGGCCTTAGTTTTAATATTGCTGTTTTCTCTCATTGTATTTAAAATAATCTTGCTAAATATTCCAGTAAAGTGCACTTTGGTGGTGTTTTTTTAGACATCAGTTAGGGTTATGGCAGATGTTTTCTCATTGTCACATAGAAGAGCCTTGTGAATGGGTTGCGAGATACCTTTTGAGAAAATAGTTTGTTAGAGTTTTGGATGGGATTTAGTGATATGAAAATCACAGTTACTATATCTTTGGTTGGAGCTTGTATACAAGGACTATACTGTTAAGTTTCAGGTCATGAAGTAGCTTAATGGAACAAACTGTCTTTGGGAAGTCGTTGTTCCTGAGGACAGATTTTTCTGATGTTTCTATGTGCAGCTCTAACTGTTCTTGACAGCCACTTTTGGGTATCAGTGTTAATTTATCTGCAGAAACTGCAGGTGAATTTTACAGTTGAAAATAACCTCAGTAAATTTGTTCTGGGTTTTTTATCAATATCAACAGTTAAATCTGCTTGATTGTTGTTGTAAATAATTAGTTAACTAGCAGTAATAGCTTTACTTCTCAGCTAGAGAGCCTAAATTGTAAGGCTGCTCTGTTACAGAATATGCATTCTTGCAAGTAATGAAGGTGATTTGTTTAAAAATACATATACACAAAAATCTGTAAATGAGCATGCATGAGAACAGTATTACAGTAAGTGAGTGTAACTGTACAGTTGTCAGTGTTCTGATAACTAAAAGTTATCTGACATTTATAGTTGGCAGGTAGAATTTACAAATAATAACTTGTGCTAAAACATTGCAATTTAGAGACAGTTGGAACCAAATACAAATTTCTTCCACGCCAAACTACTTTTTGCGTGTGCTGTCCAATTTTGTCACACTTCTTCCAGATCTACATCCTAGTCCTGCAGCTGATTTTCCAAGGGCTTTTGGGCATGGACAGAGATGCTTGTTCAATAGTGCCCAAAAAGGAATGAGGTTTTCTATTGAAACATTTGTAGCATTTGCTTCTTCATTTCATTCAAACCCACTGGACTGAAAGCAGACTTATTGGGAAGAAACAGAAGTGTTAATTTAATATGTCAGCACCTTTAATCTCTGACAGTTGTTTTTGGTGGTGGTTCTGAGTAGCAGTATCTACACCTCTCAGTAAGATGAAGCATATTATTCAGAATTTGTGGATTTATTTAGAAATCACAAGCTAAATAGAATCACTTCTGGACATTTTATTTATAACATCCAATGAGCAAGGGAGCTGAGAGAAAAGGTCTTGGTTTTTCAGTGAATCTGGAACTGTTACTTTTGTCTCTAAATGATGTCCCAGCAGAGTGTTCAGCTCTCAGATCGCTTTCTTACATAAGTGGTCCAAATGTAATGAAGTGTTTAGAGAAGTAGGTCTTCAAGATTTTCCCCATCATGATGTAACTCAGCTGGTTTTCAGATTAAATGTAAACTAGGTCTGTCTCTCAGATGGGAAGATGGTCCTGTTTGGATTATAATTTGAGAAA
>VXAV01009333.1:102490-124415 GCA_013399715.1 Alectura lathami | reverse complement strand
ATGAAAACCAGAAGTTCACGTTGATGTTTGAAGTAGAAGAGCACAGCAGAGGATGGTGAGAAATGGTTCATACTGAGTATCTTAACAGGACATGGTATGATACGTACTTACCAGACCTGTTTCACAGAGAGGGCGTAGGACACGTGGTTTCTGATCCGTAACATGGAAGAGTTCTGATTAGTTGCATCTAAGTTACTGCAAAAAGAAAATGGCACTGTTGATATTTGGATATTTGTTTTTGATAACACTGTAACAAGATTTTTGATATTTGTTGCTAGGAGTGTTTGTGTTATGCACAGCAGACGTGTAAGCAAGAAGAAATCCTTGGAAGCTCACCCGGGAATACATATTGCACCCTTTGACCCACTCTCCACCTAACCAAAGTGGGTTTTCTGATAACAGGTTCTAATTTAATTCTGTAGCAGTGTGGCAGAAAACTGCCACTGCTGAAACTGTCTCAGCAATCCTTCTGTATGGTTTTGCAAGCAATAAATGAAACTTTCTCCAAGTATCCCATATGTGCCTTTGGCCATTCCAAGCATCTTTGTGAATGTGGAGCATTAGTAAGCTCAGTTTCATCAGCTCTAAACTTCTAGCTAGAACTTGTCCCACAAATCCCTTGTTCATCAAGTCTGACAAGACAGCACTGTGGAAATACTACCAAAGGAAAGGATAGCAGGTCTTCCAGGAAAGTCTCTGAAGGTTGTGAAATACTGCCCCAAGTTTTTATACCTTGTCACAACATCCCTTTAACTAGCCCCTCACAATATGCTCCTCAAATAGCAGCAATGCCGAGAACTAGGAATATAGTGAATGGCTACTGTGCTTCTGGCAAGTGGAGCTTCCAGCTCCTCTTGGATACATCTCTGCACATACGAAACTGCTGCATAAAATAGATGTCTCTAGAGGCCCAGGTTTTGGAGACTATAGTCTGTAATCTGGTAAAGGTTGCCATTTGTTATGTTTGTATTACAGCTTCTGCCAAGTACTTATGACAGAATTATGGAAGTATGAAGAGCTTAAACAGAGACCTTGAGAAAGAAATCCTCTGAGGAAGCAATATTTCCTTACTGTGGTTAGGTGACTGGATGGCTATGGACCACTATTTCATTTGCACTGCATAGGATAAGTGCTGGTTCATGTGGGTGGTNTCATTGGCTGTGGCATGAGCACTGTGTCCTTCCAGGAGTGAATGTCTCAGATGACGACCACTGTTTTGAAGTACTGCCCAGCGAAAAATTGCAGGTTGCCGAAGAAACCCCCTGTATAGTTCTCTGGGAAAACACGGCTAATTGAATAGAAAAATCTTGTAACTGTCAGATGCAAACAGCATGCCTTTTATTGTGGTTGTGTACGTGGAACTGTCATTGGTGCAGTTATATAAAAGAAGAGCTAATTTGAGAAATTCAGCTGAGCTAAGATTGTAGCAAATCAGGCATTTCAAGGGCCATAATGAAAAGCAAGCTGCACTCCTGGGTCAGGCTGGTGTAAACATTTAAAACTCTGCTTTCATGAAAGTTTCTGAAAGTGTCTGTATTCCTGGCTGGGAGACCAGCTAATAAGCTGCAGGCATTTTCACCTGCTTGATTTTAGTCTGTGTCAGCACAGTCTAAGATTTTCAGCTGATGAGAACTTAGTGATCCCGTTCAGAGGAGTTTGCTCTGGGAACTCTAACTATCACAGAGAAGACATGTAGCAGAGCTGAGTGTGAAGGACTATGTGCTCTATAGCAAGCAGGAAGGTGAGGTGAGGGGTGTGGAGGGGGGAAGCCTGATTACTTTTCCCTCTTCACCAGCACTTACAAATTCATGACTGCTCAGACACTGTGCTTTTAGTTGCCATCGCTTGTGTTTGTCAGTTGCTGCAAAGTATTGTCTATGAGAATGGAAATGTGCTATTCGTTACCAGATGAATCGTAGTTGTGAAGTTTTATTCGAGAAGCTGCTACTTGCTGCCATCAGGAGAGTGGAGCTGTCAAGATGATTTCTTTTGCTGGGGTTAGAGCCATGCTACTTTAAAATAATAATAACAGAGCTAAGATGAGAATTTAATAGCATTTTTGTTAAATGTCTCAGAAACCTGCATGAAGTTTGGTATCTACATAGGTGGCAGGAACAGAGAACAGCCATTTTACAGTCCAGTTATTTCAAAACCATGGAACACAGCAACTTAGTCATTTGTCTTACTCACTTGTGGAGTAACACTATTTAAAATCTCTTGATTTAGTTCGTGTTAAACATGCCATGATGCAAACAGCACCCTGCTGGTATTAGAGGAGAGAAGGGTGTAAGACAAACAAGTGCTCAACAACAAGGGACGAGTGAGTAAAAAGATTCTTGCAAACTTCCCTAGTCAAAATATCAGCCTGAAGGAATGCTTTGTTTGGTGTAAGACAGTTACAATTACTGTAGTCCAGTGAAATCAGTCTTGATATGAAGCTGGTGTAGGTTCTCTGAACCAGTGTCAAACCAGCGTATGCAGCAGTACAGTTCCTGGCTCAGTGTGGATTCCAAACCTGAGTTAGCCTGAATGTTGTGCTTTGCTCCTTCTGTAATTTTTTACTGGTAGTTGAGCCCATGTAGTGAAAGCAAGTTTGAGAATCCCACATGAATCTCAATTGCTTATGTGCTATGTCCATGAAGCCTTGAAGCAAAACCATGTCAGCCATGTTGGTCTACAAACTTGATTCTAGGAAATTTGTGTGCCAAGAAATCTACAAGCTCTACCTAGTGATGATACTGACAGAATGACCAGCTGTGCCAAGGGTATCTTTCCTAATTATAAACAGATGCCTTCCTTTCTGTCTTGTCTTCAAGCGTGATTTTGCTTAAATGAAACCTAACAGTACATTAATTTTAGCATTAAATGTGCATTTTGGCCTTTCTGATAACGGGCAGTGAACCTGCACGCTTCTGCAAAAACTTCTTTCTACCTGGGGATTGAGGGGAGAAGAAAATCCCACAGATTTCACTGGGCTGAGGCTATGTTTTAGCTTTGTAAATCACGGATAGGAATGTAGTTTAAAACCTGCAAAAGGTAATAGAGGAATAGCAAAATCTGAAATATGGAAGACTTTAACTTCAGAAAGCAGTTTGGTATATACCGTATTGTATATACTACACTTGTTAAAATGAGGTTATATAAACATTTTCATTTTTAAAGTTGTTACAATTTTTTTAAAAAATATTTTGTTATTATTATCCGAAATTGTGTTTAATGTCTTATTTCGGTATCTAAATGGCAGAAACGTGGATTTGTCACATAACTAGTTATGGTTCTCTCTTGTTTCTTCCTTGGTAAATCCAGCCTTGCCAGGAGAAGAGGCCAGACTATTCTTGTGCTATAGAAATTGTTCCAAAACAAACCCTTTCTGGAGTTACATTATCCTTCAACGTAAGGAACATGTTTGGCTTATATATTGCTGACATCTGCCAAATGTTTCTTTACCAAGTGTTTGGTATAATTTGCAGTGAGCTGGTGAATACTTAATGGTCTTTGTAGAACCCCATCTTTTATATCCTCCTCAGCAAATCCTTTCATCATCAGTGTTATCTTTGTGCCTCTTTTTGCTATTCAGATGCCTACGTTTCCCACACCCACTTTCTCTGGGATTTCTGGGATTTTATTTGAAAGTATATACTTTTTTTTAGTTAAGTGGTCCTGAATAATGGCCAACTAACATATATGGTATAACGAAGGAACACATTTTCCATTTAACTCCTAGTATAATGCAAGTTTACCTTCTTTAGCATCCCATTTTAATTTGCAAAAGATGAGGTTAGGTCAGTATTAAAATGGGAAACTTAAAAAGTCGCTGGAAGTGGTAATTATAGCTTTTCGTAGTTTATAATTCTTCATATGTAGATGCACCTAATTCTCCTTTTATTCAGAAATGTTTTACCTTTCCTTCTCTTTGTTGCCTCCCTTACTTCCCCAGGCAGGCAAAGTATCCTAATCAGTTCAGTAAAGGCAGCTTGGGCTGCTAGCATCAACTTTCAGTGCAAATCCAAACAGTTTAAAAATGGTTGGAGTTCTGAAATTCTGAGGGGAAGGTGGTAGATGGGATAATCTGTGTTGCTAAAATTTCCCCTTTTTTGTATGAGATGTATCTGTAGTCCCTAGAACTGCCACAGTGGGGTTGTGGATTTTTAAAAACAAGGGCGCTTGTTAACTTTGTTACCTACACAGTCTCAAAGATACAGTTAATGACGTTCTACTCAGCTAAGTTTAACTCCAAGCTTCAAACCATAGGAATAAAAAAGATTAGTTTACAGATTATTAGTGATAATCAACAGGCTCCTCAGCCCTACAAAATTAAGTTACCCACTCCTTTACAAGAAATAAAGAAGTCCACAGTCTATTTAGACTCGTAAATGGTAGATGAAGGAAAAATGGCTTGGAAAAAAAATCATAAGACATTGAAATTATCCTTTCTAGTAAGTCACAGAGAAGATGGATAGGGTGATAAGTTTTTAAAGCAAGCAATATTGGGCCAAGCTGAGTAAAGACAAGTCTTTATTGATGGGAATGTTTTCAGAAAGCTCTGATGTTTGCTTTCAGATTTAGCTGTTGTTTGGACAAGAAGGACCCGTATTACTTTTTCAGATCTATATGAACATGGCTTCAAGGTTGCAGATATAAAGAACTTTTACAAATGTTATACTTTCATCTGTATTAATTTATTTTTAATGATTTTAACTCTGTGTTGCTACTCATAGTAGAAGGTACCATTGATTTCCTAAGCTAGGTTTGCTGTAAAATGTGCTGTAAAGTACTTCAAGTAGAAACTACTTCACATTTGGTACAAGCCACAGAATGCAGAAGCTTTCAAATGCATTTTTACTGTGGAACCATTAATTTTCCTGCTGTGAGTTAGAACAGGTATTAGTAGAATTGTCCTTTAAAATTACTTAGAAGCTATTTCTTTTGCAAATATTGCAAAATAATCAATTTTGCTTGTTGATAGATCAGCACTTACAATGAATTTATGATCTTCATTATAAGAATGCAGACTGATTTTAACAGTTACTGACCTCTACGTCACAGCGTTTTTCATCCTTGTTTTCAGAAGTGCCTTGTCTGTGTTAAAATTTTTAAGGCTTATGTGTTACTTGGAAAAGTTCCAGATGGAAAACAGGTTCTTGAGAATTTAGCTGAATAGGTTCAAGAAGGCTCCAGGTTGGTGCTCACAATTGGGCCCTTTTCACAGGGTGCGACTATTACAAATGAGCTTTAGTGCATCATCACCTGGTTAGTTCAAGCTGTAACTCAAGATAGCAACTAACCTGGATATCTTCTCAAGGAACCTGGGAAACTCCTGTGCAAGTTACTGTTGCTGAGTTTTGGAGCACTGATTAACAGCTGGGATGGAAACATTTTACCCCCAATCTGCTGTTTCTGGTGGGAGGATTATATCTTGAGCAGTTCATTGGAAAGCACTGTTACTGGGTTCTTCCAGTTTGAGGAGGACTGATGAAGAGTGCTTCCAATCAATAGCGTGTTTCAGACATACTGAACATCTGTCTTCTTGTTCTGACACTTTAAAGGGGCTCCTGAATCCAGTTGTTAAGAATAATCTGCATATCTTAAGCGTGTGTTATAATCAAAACTCATTTGTCTTTGGTCCAAGAAATGAAGATTTCCTAGCAAGATTCATAATTGTTGTTTAAAAGTAAAATCAATCATTTCTATATAATTGCCCAATTTATAACCTTTCCCTTACCTTGTGCCTCACCTCATGGAACTATGGCAGTGTGCTGTAGGTAGAGAGGAAAAAGAGGAAGGAAAATGGGTTATTTGCTGAAGCATAGGGCATGCGATTGTTGTTTGTTGTTATATGAAATCACAATCAAAATTGACACAAGTTGCTATTAAACTCTATTTCCTGTGTTAAAAAAAAGTCACTATTAGCTAAAAAGAAACCTGCAGCAGTAGATTTGCACATAGACCTTAATGAGCCCAATTGACCTTCTGTGCTGTATTTACAATTGCCTTAAAATTGTAAGCAGATGTTTGAAAAACTTTTGTTAATAGGTCCCTAACATCTGTTTCACCGATGATATTGCCCACCAAAGCAGTTGTAATTAGTAGAGCACCTAGTGCATGCATCTTTTTCTTACTGGAGCAGATGATCGTATTTCTCCCTCGGGTATTAAAGTAAAATCTTATTGGCACTTTTGTTTTAATAAATTCTACAACATTTCTTTTGTAAAGAGTAATGTTCTTCCACCAAATGCAGAGTAATGTAATAGTTTTTCCCTGTGAAGTCTTAAAAAATGCAGTACAGTACCAATACATCCACTAACACTAGGCAAAATTCAGTGGATAGTGAAAAAACAGAAGATGAAATACTGTGTGCAACTGAAGCTTCTGATAGCATTTGTCCATTTGTGCTGCTCCGATGCATGATAGAATGTGTGTTTAAAGTGGAAAAAAGGAAGAATGAAAGGAAGAAAATCTTAAACTCTGCTGCAGAAAAAGCCAGTGTCATTTGCCCATTAAAGTTCTTTTATATAACATAGTTTCCATTTATGTGAGAACACAAAAACCTGTCTGCTTGTTCAGTTTATACAGCAGTCTTTTCAAAGAAATTGTTATGACAGTCTGCGAGGGTAAAGGTTCAGCTTTAACCTTGCGTTGGTTGCCAGCCTTCATGGTCTCATGGCTTCATTTTTTTTAAAATAAACTACAATTTGAAAGTTATTCTTTAACTCCTACTTTATAAAATGTAATATGGAAAATGCAACTGGGGGAGAGCTGTGCAAAGCTGCCAGTAAAATTTCCACTCCAGTTGTTTCCATGTGGACTTCATTGGAGATAAGTCACTGACAGAGGTATAGCCACTTTTCAGGGGGGGGGATCTTTCTGGAAATGTTCCTTAGGCAGCTGCCAGCCTTTACAAGGAGCAGGAGCTTTGTAAAGCATCCTCCATGTCTTCTCAGAGGTGTGGAATGAAAATTGCATCAGTCACCGTTTGTCTGACGGTAAAGGATTTTAGCTGCATCGCTGTCACAGTACTGTAGGCACTGGCTGTACAGTGATGTGAACTCTACCTTCCCGAGAGCAAGGGGGGGGGAAAGAGTTTCAGGAAAGGAGGCTCTTACAAGATCACATCCCGTGATGGTGTTGAATGGGAATTGTGGAATCTAACTCGAGAGGCAGGACTACGTTTTTACAGACATGTCTACATATCTTTTGCTAGCTCACCTACATATTAATGTATGCTGAGATCAACATTGAGTCACTGGTCTTATTCATATGGAAGCTGTGTTACTAACAAGTGTTATCATGGCCAGGAGTAAGGTTAGTACAGAGACTGTTAGACAGGTACTGTTAGAAAAAAATATGGGGCTCACACTCTTGTATTATATGGCAGTTTCTACAGAGTCTGGAGCCTGTCACCTGTTCATCCAAGGAAATATCCAGAGTTGTCACTAATGATGGTCCTTTACTTTTCAGATTGCGTTATGGGTTTCTTCATTTAAAAAAAATCTTACATCTTTCCTTTTTCCTTCCCCATAGTCTTTGTTTGCATAGCAAGTTAAGACGAGAATACAAGAACATGTTCCTTATTTTCCACTTTCAGGAATGTTCCATTGTGTTGTTTTTATGAAATGTGATTTTCCATAAGAAAATTTTCTAAGTTAAGTTTCTGTAATGACTGTGCAGATGTACTGTTACTATTTGAAAACAAAACAAAAAAACCTTGAATAATCTCTCTAGTCACATTTTCTTTCCAAGGGTAAAATGAAAACCAGCTTATTGCCTCTTCTTTATATGAACCTGAAATCATGTGAATAGTAATGAAACAGGTTTTCTCCCAAGATGCCAGAAAGAAACGTACTTGACGTATAGCAAGAGAGACATTTGTTCGTTGTTTATATAGACAAATGTAAAAATAGAGAACATGGTTATGAAAAGCAGCTGATCTACAGAGACACTTCTGCAAACCACTTTTTTTTTTTTTTTAATGTGATGAAGATACTTTCATTGATTCTTAGAATGATGAAATGAGGGAACTGAATGTTAACTACTGTGAGTCACTTCCAATGTCTCTCCATTCTGATTAAAATACCTTTGGAAAAAAGCAGTAGAGTTAGTACCCTGTGGGTAAATGAAATGTGCAGTTCAGCTTTAAAACAACTTTTTCAATGTTTCATCTGAAAAAGTGTCACTTTTTACTTGCACAGTTTTTTCACCTTTCAGTTCTGAAGTAGGCTAATCTAAATTTAATCAAAATTGTCAGGCAAAGCGTTCTCTCACAGGGAAAAAAGGGTAGAAGGATTTCTGTTGTGAAAACCCAAAAGATGTTTTGCCAGGTTTGAATTCAGTGTGGTGTTTACGTAGTGCTTCTTGCTTTTAGCTGTAGCATTGAAGGGGGGAGGATGTACAGATGTGCCCAAGGAGTGCATGAGCCTAAATCCTCAATAAACTCAATCTTAGTCATGGGAATTATTGAGAAACTGTCTTGTAGCTGATATTTCACATTCAAGTGTCCTTGGCACCTGTGACTTGGTAACAGAACTCATTCTAAATGCCGGTCTTCTGTAAAGATCATCAGATTCTCAAACAATGAACTTCTATGCAGAAATAGTCCCTAGAATTCCACTAAGATTTCTCAAATATTTTCTTGTTTAGTTTGCACAAATACTATTGATGAACAGAAGCTTGTGCTATACTACTGTCAGACAAATACATTCCTGAAATAAGTTTTCTTTGTTTTTAAGCTATTATAGTATCTGTGAATATTGATCCATTTTTGAACCATTATTTTTTTAAATTAGACACCATCAATAAGACTGATTGCACTTCTATATATATGTACTAAAACTGTAATTCAACAATTGCACTTTTTCCCTGATATGAACAAGCACACGAAGTCACATAGATATCCTTTTGACAATATTAATGCATTCAGCCTTTCTTCTAAAACCTGAATGGGAATCAATTTTTTTTCATATTTAAGCTTTATCTTTTAGATTGCAGGTAGGTGATCTGAAACAACTGATGTTCTTGGGCATTGTGCAGCCTGGAGAAACAGAGAGAACCTCTTTTGTTAATGTTGCATAGGCTACAGAAAATTCCAACAGGGCCACTTTTTTTCCCCCACTTCTGTTTCTGTGGTTACTGGAGATGTATGTGATAAGTTTTGTACTTGAAGGAAAAGCCAGTGGTTGTAAATTTGAGAGTTCTGAAATTATTTGTGTTTCAGTAGCTCAGAAGTGTTTTAATGCCCAAAAATAATGTGTTTACCAGAAGAACAACAGAAATAGGAAGCTGCTAAATTTGCAGTAATGTAGGCTGATGTACTTTTGGGACAAGCCCATGTAGAAGTTTCCTTTACATGACACTGTGGCCATGTTGTCCTTCTCTTACCTGTACAATTTTGATCTAATGGACAATAAGGACGTTGAGCCACATACAGGTATTGTGCAGCCATGGGCTATGGTTTTATAATTGTAAG
The DNA here is from genome assembly GCA_013399715.1 of Alectura lathami. Taxonomy (NCBI): domain Eukaryota; kingdom Metazoa; phylum Chordata; class Aves; order Galliformes; family Megapodiidae; genus Alectura; species Alectura lathami. Next base: position 114,952 of record VXAV01009333.1, on the reverse strand, counting down.
CTATGGTTTACAGTTCTATAATTGAATCAGTGGTCCCGTTTGTTTGTCTTAAAGTAATGGCAGTGTTCAGCCTGAAATTAACAAGTGCTAAATTCATTCCAACTGTAGTGTTTGAGTATGTCTTATGCAGTGCCAGCTATTCTGCAGCTTCTGAAGTGAGTTACTTTCGGGATGTACAGATTATTAAACCACTTCGTCTTGGGATAATGCCAGTTTTCCCTCTCTCCCTTTGTTTTGCTGCCTTTCTTCTTTTCTGTCATTTCAGTACTCACACAGGTAACGTGCAGTGTTGCTGCAGTTTCTGGGAAAGCCTGTTAGTAGTGGGTCAGTTCTTTCTTTGTGCTTCTGAAGGCCAATAAATTACCCACACAGGCAATGTTAAAACTGTATGTGTACAATTCATGACTTCACTCAGGAATTTTGGCAATAAGGAGCATCCAAAAAAATCACATACAGAGAACTCTGTTAGGAAGCTTTAAAGCTATTCCTGTTCATATTTTTCTGATAGGCAAAATGTCGAGCACTGGACACTTAGTTCTATTCTGAGGTATTGAAATCTAAAAAATATTGCAAGGCTTCTTATAAAACCAGAAGTGTTAGTAACACTGTGTTGTATAATGATGAGGCATCTACGTTAAATATTTGTACTTATGCATTTAAGTGGTGTTGTAGCCAAGTGGACTGTGTAGGAAAAACAAATAACCTCCTTGGGGAAAACAGAATCACAGTATTTATTCTTCACAAACATTTTTGATTATGAAGCTTTTTGAAATGAAGATGAGTTCAAGTCCTATTGCATACAGCTGTTCTTGATAGATTTACAAATACATCAAGTTAAGTGGCATGAACTCATAACCTGAAATTTCTTCTCCCCCCAAGTCAAACATACAAAGTAAGATATTATTTCTGAAAGTTGGGAGATGGTGAAGTTCATCAATAACTGATGTATATGTTTCATTGCTAAAGATTGCTCCTGATATTTCAGGAGACACTCTAACATTTTTTTTCTGATGTACATACTGCTCCTCTTAAAAAAGAAAAAAGTGTTGTTGAGGGAATAACCAGGAATCTTGAGTGTACAGACTAGAAGGTCTGCCTGAATGTATAGAATTTCATGGTTTCATATGGGCTGTATGGAAAACAGTAGCATTCATTATATAGCTTGACAAAATGTTCATGATTGCAGTTGACTTCCAAATTTCTCTAAAATTACACTTCTGTGAGAAAACAGCTCTTTCAATGTGTAAAAATTACCATTCGTTTCTTTGGTTTTGACCTCTGTTGATCTTACTAATTCTTAGTTATTCTCATATGTTCAGGTTTTGCTGGGAGGTGAAACGGGACTTCAAAATATCTTATTATTTTCTGTCAGAGATTTGGGAAGACTGTTTCAGAGAGTTATAGCAGCAGCACCCATTAGCTTTCCCATTTCTGTCTCAAATCTTTGAAAAAGATTCACTCAGTTACTTGAATTCCATTTAAAGTGGAACATGCCAGCCATGAGACTTTTGGTACGGCTTTGAAAATTAACCCCAAATTTTTAAAAATATTTTTAAGCATGTGTAAGAAATTGAGTAAACACACTGCTGTATTTGTGTTTAGTTGTTACAGTAATATAGCAGTTTTAAAACTTCTAATGCAAGAATGATATACTCTCAGGGACAAGAGCAAGGTACAGTTGTTTCTATGCTTTCAGTGATACCCACATTTTTTACATTTAACCTCTTACAGTTCGCAGGTTATTTGGGGAGATATTTTCAGCTGTGATAGATACATCTAGAAACTCTGAACTGGTGAGTTTAGAGTTTGCCTATTGTAAGTTTAAGAGCAATGGCAGTGTGGGTTTTGAAACAGCAGTGCCCTTGCAAGGCAGTAGGTGCATCTGTGTTAGCTGCTCACATCAGGAATGAGCTTTTGAAAGCAACCTGATTATCCTCCCTTACCGCACTTGGGTTCTCATTCCAGCGTTCTCATAATGTGAGCGGGACTCCTCTGAGGTTAAACAGGCGCTCCAGTAGTCCGAGTGTCCTTCAACCAGCAACTGGCATTCAGTCCCTGGGAGCAGACTGTAGTTACTCCAAAATCCAACCTCAGCCTTCCAGAGCGCAGATCTTGCATCCTCATCTGAACTGCTCCGCAAATCTGCCTTACTGTGTTGCACTGTCCAGTTTTGTAGTTTTCCTACAAGTGCAGCGTTATCAGACTGTTACACTTCAGAGGCTCGTTCAGCTGAGGCCAGACCTAGTAGTGTCTCTCAGATTCGGCAGACTAAAGGGCTTCCCTGACTCTAGGTTGATGCTGCAGTAAACCTAATTTTCAGAGAATTCAGCTGCCTTTTAGGTGGCCCATGAGCTGAGTTAAAGGTGGATGAATAAATATTCAGCATTCTGAATATTGACTTTGTTACTTTGCATTAGATCTTGGTATTATAACTAGTTCCTTTTTAAGAAGTGAATGATAAAAGATTTTTTCAATGGTTTTGAAAAATGGTTTTCACTAGCTATAGGGATCTTAGATGACATCACAGTTGTTTCTGTATTTTGGTAGTATGGGATCTGGTGTGTTTCAGGGCCTCTCATTTTCATTATTTAGGGTTTTGTAGCAATGACTGCATAGAAAGATCAAGTGGTGTCTTTCTCACAGCTACAGTTAAGAAGGGGGCAAAAGAACTGGAAGGCGTTCTGCATTTATACATGAATTGCATTGAGGTGTCTTAAATTTCCTTAAATTGGCACCCTTCATTTGTCTGTCTTCATTCAGGCTATTATTTGATAAGTTTTGGAATGCAACCATTTCATCTTGAACCTTGACATAACTTAGGATTGCAGACAAAAATGAGGGTTTGGGTACCTTTTATCTTCTCAGTAAAATGTTGTTACCTACAACTAGAAAAAAAATTCACCGTAATCTTAATTAAATCTCCTTATTTCTTTATTTTCCTTATTTTTTTCTTTTTTTTTTTTTTTAATTAAATAGCATATCTCACTACCTTTCATTTTCATGCTTCAATTATTGCCAATTAGCAGTGCTTATTACTCAGGGTTTAGTCTCACATTCAATACTAAGTTTGGTCTAAACAATTTTATACTATTTTGACCTGTCAGTCAGAGGTGTGATTTATTTTTTTAACCAATGTAGTTGTATTGATAAAATTCTTAAAATAAATATAGTTACACAGGTATGAGGATGTATTTCCACCAATTTATTTTATTTCCTTTTCCTGTCTAGCAGTGTGGGTGTAAAGCAGTGCAACTTTGTATAAAAGCAAGCTCTTAAAAAGAAAGAGAGAAGGAAGAGTTTATTGCCCCATCAGGTATTTCTTATTTCACCAGCCACTGAAAGAAGCTCAGTGTGGCAGTCCCATTTCTCTAGTGTCCTGAGGACGTGATTTGATGTATTCATAGCACTGTGCCAGTGAAGAGTAGGTATATCTGTATGAGTACATTATTGAATGAGAAATTGTTGTTTTTCCATTTCTGTCTAAACATTGATATGATCATTAGCCTTTTTTGTTATAATAATTATTTATTTATTTAGTAAGAGTGGGATTTTCTTGCTCTTTCATTTCTTTTATTTGTAAGCTATGCTTATGCAATACTTTAGTAAACAGGATTTACTCAATTAATCAAATTTACAGATTAGTTCATTGATCACAACTATTTCATGCTGGAGATCAATGCTAATGTACTTCAATTCTTTAGTAGTTAATCCATTTTTGAATTAACATTGATGTTTGTTGGTATAATCCCTGCTCATTTCATTATTTTCAAGGTGCACAAAAATACTTCCTTATCCATTAAGGCATTTATGGGAAGAAAAAGGACACAAAGCCAACAATTTGTTTTCCATAGGTAATTGAAGTTATTGCTCTTTAGCTGAAGAATTAACGTGTGACATAATAGCTGTTAGATGCATATTAGGATGCCACATACTACATTTCTTACAGAGAGGTATACAAGGTATGGGACGTGTAATCAAATATTCAAAGTTTGAGACTGGGAATTTATTCTCATTTTGATCAAAAAGATTGGTATTGTCCTGATTACTGTAAGCCATTGCTGCAGTTGTGTAAAGTACCCGCGTGAATTGCTAACTATATCTGGATGATATTAAAAGTGCTATGGGACAAAATGATTGTAGATCTTATACCCCTGCCTGTTCACTGCCTTGCTCTTACTCAACTGTGCCAGTGGGTAAAAACCAGTACTAATGTGCAGGGGAAGCAGCAGGCCTGCTGGCACTTGTACAGACCTCTTAGAGTCGGTGTCCGATGTAAGGAGACTGGCTTCATCCACAGTGCCCTGAAAGGGCCTGGTTCTTTGGTCTGTATGGAGAGCCAGTTGTGAATTGGGAGGAAAAGACCTGTGCTGTTTTCCCAGTTTGTCACCTCTCTCTCCCACAAGCTAAACCTCAGCTCCATGGCTTGTTGGCTGATCGTCTTCAGGCAGCTGTTGTGGACTTTGTAGAATGATGCTGGAAGAAGGTGGGAGAAGGATGGAAACACCCATCCAGCTTCAATCAGCCTGGCCTGCTGGATGCTGCAGGCAGCCAGCAAACCCACACGCTGCACAGGAGCACATATGGTAGCAACACAGAAAAGGAGGGAGAGGGGAAGTTAGAAACACCTTTAATCTGCCTTGCCCGCATAAGCTCGAACTGGGTAGTGCAAGAGCTTCAGACAGGTTCCTGCTGGATCTGGCAGTTAATCTGGTGACACTCTCATGCTACCAGAATTTTTTCTGAGAGAGTGAAGATGAACCTTCGGGGAATCAGAAGTTAGGCCAGCACTGCCACTGAGTCCTCAGCAGTAGCACGTGCTATTAGATACAGTTGAAATCTATTTTAATCTTTTATTTTTAATAAATAAAATTTCTTAGCAATCATTTATATATAACTTTTAAAAGTGGAACTCTAAAAGGGAATTATTTAGATGGCAGAGTCAAACACTTAGGTTAATAGATCCCACATATGCCATTTATTGCATACTTCTGTTTATTGCTTAAGGCACTAATTCCCTTAAGTGAAAAGCAGTATTTTATAGAATTAAATTAAATAAATAACATAAATGGTTTCTTTACCCACTTTTAATGTGTTAAACAGAAAACTTCTTTAGCAGATGAACATTGCATTAAAGACGCAACAAAGTTCACCATAGATGCTGGTATTGTTATTACTTTAAAAAAAAAAAAAAAAGAAAGTCAGGGCATCTCTGTAATTTAAGTTAGCAAACTGAGAGCAAGCTGCTTAGCAAAGACCAGGTAGCTTTTCCTAAAGCAATTCCTGCTCTGCTTGTTGTTGATACTTAATTATTAGGAACCAGCATGGCCAAGCAGTAAAAATCTGATATTGTTTTGATACAGTTTTTGTTACCACTTGGAAAAACATGATTGTTGTTTAAAGTAGGTAACTGCATGAGCTAAACACACGGCCAGAATAATCCATGTAAAACAGCTTAGCTCTGGTGATCCCGGGCAGATTCTCCCTGAGCTGTCTGCTTGGTTTTTAATGGCATACTTGTCAACATGTAACCTTAGAATATAGACACCATGGAAACAGTTTTAAAGCAGTCTCTTTTTAAAGAGCATAATTGTGTGGAGCTCAAATAGAAACATCTTGATTCTTGTGGTCTCTTAGTCCACTTAAAGAAATGCTTTCTAATCTATCAAGCAGCCTTTTCTGGATCTTGTTGAACATCTGTCTGTCTTGAAATTACTTGGAATCAAAGATGAAGCAGGTCCTCCAGTGCCATTTTTGCTGCAGATCTTAAAATGAGCATTTAGACAATGTCAGTACTTTGTTATTAAATGTGATCTGAAAAACACTAGAAAAGGAATCCTGAAATTCACTTGGCTATATTGTAATAGAAACATGCTTGTAACTGTTGTCTAATTCCAGCAGAGCAAAATGCCTCCTAAGCTTATGTACTGTCTCAGGCATGTGAGTGGCTCACATGCTTGGTATCCTGTAAAATGTGTGCACATTGGTCCCTGTGCTGCGTTAGGCAGCTGTTAGCCACCATGCTTCTGTGCTGGTTTTGCTCACTAGAGGCAGAAAGATAACCTTTTCTGATGCCATGTGAATGCACAAATGTCAGTGTTGGCTGGCAACTGCGTATTACTACGGGCTTCGCGTAGAACCTGTCTTTCTCTCAAATACCCAAGTACCACAGCCACGTGGGTGTCTTGGGAAGAAGCAGTCCATTGCTACGCTTAGGGCCCTACGAGGGACAAGCACTAAGTTTCCTGCCTGTGGGAAATCTTCAGGGCTGGTTACAGAAGAGCCCTGCGGCAAGGTACACGGAGTCTGGACTGCTTATATTGCCCTTCAGAGAGCTTTCAGGCTTATATAAACAGTCTCTGGTATGTGGCTATCAAAATGCAATAGAAAGCAGTAACGTTTCTGCTATGCATGGCATCAACAACGTAGCTTAATATGGTCTCATCTGATATCTTTTATAATTGTGACCATGCTTTTACCAAATGCAGTTCAATAACTTACCCTTTCCAAGGTGTGATGACCTTATTCTTCTTTGCAATAGCAGTAGTTTATTTTCTCTTAACTGGCTTATCTCCATAACCTGATAATAATTGATGTTCTAGGATGGGAAAGTAAGTGCAAAATGGCAGGCAAAGCAAAAAGATGAGTCTTGAAAATTATGATATCACCACTGTCAACACCATTATTTTAGTATAAATTTAAATTTTCCTGAAATATTTGAAAAGTTTTTTTTAAAAAAAGATTATGTGGAATTTCTCTACCTCTGCTCATATCTTTTTCTTTAGGAATAACATTACCTGAAAAACATTTGCTGCAAAAGGTCAGAGTCTTTCTGTATATACATGACATTTTCCATGGAGGATTACTGTCAGCAGACCCACCGTATACTGTTGGTCAGTGTAGTCTTTACTTGCACAACAGCAGCATAGCCTTTTCGCTTCACATGGAATTTAATTTCATTGCCTAATTTAGTAATTAGGACATAAAAGTACATTGCCAGTTTAGCAAATGGAAGCACTTTTAGATTCCCAGCTCCAGAAACATTCCCTTCAAAATCTGCAATCCGGTCCAGCTGAGCAAAATCCCTGACTTTTCTGCAGCATGGCTCTATTCTGTAACTTTCAGGAACATTTTCACATGTTGTGTGGGTCTTGTAGGTTATGAGAAAATAAAGCAATTCCCGTGAGCTGTCTTTCCAAGGACATGGCCTAATTCACAGATTCACAGAATCATCCGAGTTGGAAGGGACCTTTAAAGGCCATCCAGTCCAACTCCCCTGCAGTGCACAGGGACACCTACAGCTGGATCAGGTTGCTCAGAGCCCTGTCCAGCCTGACCTTGAAGGTCTCCAGGGACGGGGCATCCACCACCTCTCTGGGCAACCTGTGCCAGTGCTTCACCACCCTTGCTGTGAAGAACTTCTTCCTTCTATCTAGTCTCTAGATCTCTAGTCTCTAAATCTCCCCTCTCTCAATTTGAAACCTTCCCCCTAGTCCTATCACAACAGACCCTGCTAAAGAGTCTGTCCCCTTCTTTCTTGTAGCCCCCCTTCAGATACTGAAAGGCCACTATCAGGTCTCCCTGGAGCCTTCTCTTCTCCAGGCTGAACAGCCCCAACTCTCTCAGCCTGTCCTCACAGGGAGGTGTTCCATCCCTTGGAACATTTTTGTGGCCCTCCTCTGGACGTGCTCCAACAGCTCCATGTCCCTCCTGCACTGAGCACTCCCCATCTGGACGCAGCACTCCAGGTGGGGTCTCACCAGCGCAGAGCAGAGGGGCAGGATCACCTCTCTTGCCCTGCTGGCCACACGTCTTTGGATGCAGCCCAGGATGTGGTTGGCTTTCTGGGCTGTGAGGTCACACTGCTGGCTCATGTCCAGCTTGTCACCCACCAGTACCCCCAAGTCCCTTTCATCAGGGCTCTGCTCAATCCTGTCATCCCCCAGCTTGTATTGATTAGCAGGGGTTGCCACAACCCAGTTGTAAGATCGGACTTAACGCAAGTTTGTGATGTAACTCCGTTTTATTAATATGTGACATTCAAAATGCTGTTCCCCTTCCTACTCCTCTGCCTCTCATTTAAATTAAAAAATAAAATTTAGAATAAATGGTATTTTATTAAGAGGAAGTACAACTTCCTTTTCCTCTCTTACTTCACACTGGTTATTAAAATTCTCCTAATTTTCAGTTACAATCTTCTCACTTAAGGTTTATTTCATACTGGGAGTTGTATTTTAAAGCTTCAGCACTATCCTGAAGAAAACTCCTATATATGTTATAGTTTTTTTTTTTTTTTTAACCTTTGCAGATTTGTACAGGTTTTCTCACAATGTTCTTTCACAGATACATTTGCATCTCATAACGTGTTAGTTTCCAGCTTCATGCCCTTTATAGATATAAAAGGGTTTGCAGAGCCAAATTCTTACCAACTTCCTGTTTGAAGGGTATTTTAACTAAAATCAATACATTTTTGCTATGCTGAACAAATGAGGTTACCATTTATCATGAGGTTATCATTTCTACTTTTTTTGTCAATTCTATCTTTTTGGGATTCTTCTAACAAAGTATTAAGGGGGAAAATCAGAAACTCTAGAAGACTGACACACAGTTAAGTTTCTGCATAAATATTTATAAAATTACATGAACATAAATACTGCTAACATAAAAATCCATGTGGCACAAAAGTGGTGAGTTAAAGTGGAATTTCAGTACCTGGTTTAGCTTGTCTTACTAAGTTGTCTTCATGATTCTATAATGAAATTGTTAAAAATTAACATGATACTGTCAATTCTATAACCTTCTAAATTTCTATTGCTCTGAGTAGTATCAGAAAGTCATTACGTAATTTTCTGGGTTGAAGTGTGAGGTAAGAGCTATTTAACTGTAGGTTTTTCCTTGAAAAGTCAGTCCTTAGCTTTTAATTACAATGCTGAGTACTAAATTAACCTTGAATTCAGTTTTTCTTAGTTGTTCTTAATGGGCTTTTTTTCTTAGCCATTTCTTGTGAATTGGTTATTTCTATGAGCAGAGACTTTATCCTGTTAAACATAGGCAAACACGTACCCGTCCATTGTATGGTGGAAAACACACATTTGGGTCATTTCCTGTGGTTTTAGTGCATGAAACATTTTAAGGTCAACACTGCAATATTCCAGTGTGCCTTCGGTTCCCTTTTAGAAGGAGTAAATATACATCGTTTTTGTTAAGGGGAAAAAATGTGTTAGAGCATTTTCGTCTTTAAGTAGGTCAGTTTGTGGTATTCAGAATAGTGGAAAATACTAGTTTTGGTTTTCCATCTATTATTAAAGTATCTTCAAGATGGTGCTTGTGCGCTGATTGCAGGATTATATCACAAAAGCAGACCCAACTGAAATTCAGTTGTACAGACAGCTGCATAGACTGTGGTGGTACAAATCCTTTCCCCCATGTGAGGGTGTGAATTGCTCACTACTGAATTGCTCACTTGTCTTGCACCTCGTATGCCGAGTTTGTTTACACTTAGATGTTGGCATTATAATGAACAGCATTCGCTAAAAAATAAATGGTTCAAGTATGATTTCAAACAGTCATGAAAAGCTTTTTGCCAGAGTCTTTTGGCCTAGAAACCTGTATTCCATTCCTCTCCTGGATGTAAGGCATCCAGTAGATAGACATACCATAATTCTTGGTCTGCCGTGCTAACAAAATCACAGTGCTAGACAGCGTGCGTATATGATGAGAGTATGACGAATGAGTTTGTAGGAATGACACACAGCCCCCTTGCTTTTTTTCTTCATTTATTCTGTGTCACATTTTATTGAGTTACAAATGAAACAAAGCCCTTCTTACCACAAGATTTATTCTAGGGTCTCATAATCAAGAAATATTATCTGTTAAGTGTACACTGTCAGTAGTAAGTTTTACAAGATACATCATCTTTAATTAACAGTGATGGGCATATGGTTTATTTTCTAATCTTTGAGGAGCATAAAATCACATGAAATGTTTGTTTTTAGTGCACTTTTCTAAAGTATTTTGTGAATACTGCTTATTCCAGTTTTGGTGACACAGCTACTTCTAATATATTTTACCTGCTGCAACTACCAAAAGATTCTAGATTTACAGGATGCAAAGGGTTTGTTTTTAGGTTTTTCACTGATACTTCAACCACATAATGGCAACGGTACTCAAATTTTTCTTGCCTTTTTGTATCCTCTTCATCTGTAATCTCTCCTGAGATAATATGGATCTGATGCTCTCTCATAATTACTGAGGAAATTTGCCTTGTAATATCAAATACGTCTGTTTTCTTTTGGTATCCATCTTCTTTTATTCTCTGTCGTTGGTGATGCGTAAGGGTTCTGGTTTTGATCTTTGAGACCTTTGATGTTCCTGCCCTCAGAGCAGAAGGTATCCAGATGACTTTTAGCCTGTCCAGAGATTTCCTTTCTTTACAGTTTGTCAGTGCACAAATTGCTGACTCAGACACAATATTCACTTAAAAATTCTGAGCATTGTGTAACTGTGTCATGGCATTCCAACTGAACGTGCATTTGGCCATCTTACTGACTTTTGTAAAATTCAACACTAGCATGTGCAAAGTTCTTGGGCTGTAACTTGACAATATGCTTTTATTTCTTCTGAACTTCAAGAGAACACATGTAGCTGTAAATGCTTATGCTGTATTGCTGTGGCAGGTCCTAAGCAAGTTTTGTGTGTAAATACTAGCTTCAAGCGGGTTTGACTGTCCTCTTTTGTAGTGGATTTGCAATGTCACAGAAACAACAACAACTCCTACTGACAGTGATGACATTAGTACAAGTTTACTTTTATTTATTTGAAGTTTTAACAGCTTTTAGTAGAAAACGAGGTTTGCAGGCACATCACAAAGGATGCGTTGGATATTTCTATCCTGCGTATCGTAACACAAGTCGGTTCTTTAAGACCTTGCACTTTTAATGAACCATCTTATTGTCAGCTCTCAGAATCTAATAGTGTGCCTTTTGGTGACGTTGCTGAGAATTTTAATGCATTTTAGTTCTCATTCGGCACGGCCTATGTGCTCCTCACGGGAGGGTCTTTAGAAATGGGATTAACTTCTAGAGGAATGCATTAGCCATGCCACAGAAGTAGGCAAAGCTCTAACTAGCCTGATAGATTGCTCCACGCTTCAAATCCTCCTAACCACCCCCTCCCTCTTTTTATTGACAGCTTCTCATTGAGCGGCTAGAAGCATTAGTGTATTTAGGAGTTAGATGTTTTGTATGATCCCAGGCTGATCTCATATTCGCTTTCTGAAATTAATTCGACACTGCTTTACATGTTAATCCGCAAAGGATTGATTTGGGGAAGGTCAGAGCAGTGCAGCCTCAGAAAATGGAAGAAAAGCTCCACTTAAAACAGCTCATTTCAGTTCCCAGAAATAAGTATAGATGCCTTTTCATTGTGACACTTAGCCAGCTGTAGAGACTTGGTCATCTTGCAGAATACATCAAATAGTGTTGTTTGATGTGATCTGCAAGGAAGTTGAACTAATTAAATTTAGCCTCATTAACCGATTGCAGTTTGCAAATTGCACAACTATACTTTGAAAACCTGCAGTGTAACAGAAAATGCAGTCCTTTAACTGCCGAGATAACCACGCAGTGAGAGCAGTTGTGAACACAGCTTAACGTCACTTGATGCCTTCTACTTATTTTTTCTCTTCTTTGTATATGTGTAGAATTTTCAGAGCTGCAAGAACTGAAAATAAATGTACATGAAAAAAAAAAAAAATTTGTTATGGGATGTGCTGGAGCTGGAACATTATGGGTAAACAGTATGTTTCATCTGAAGCTACAAAAAGAGTGGGGGACTGGAATGATAAAGTATTGTGGCAAGAGCAGGGTGAAGACATCTCATAAAAGAAAGCATTACAAATATTGAGAACGTGTAACTGAGTTGCAGCTGCAGTTTGCTGAAATGATTCTTTTCATTTGGAAGCAAAACTCCCTGATAAGGGTGGTAATGTCATTCGGTGTTCAACGACACAGTATGCTTGTATGATTTCAAAAAGTCAAGCACAAAAACAGATTGTTCTTTACTGCATGTATTAGCTTAAGAATACACATGATTTTATACTGAAATGGAAGAAGTTTTCATTATAATTCCCTTTTGACTTGTAGATTCATTAAGCCATCAAAATGAAAAATTCCAGGAAATTAAACAGTTTGTATTCGCACTTTTTCTACTTTGACTTTCACAAGTGCAATGCATGTATAACTATTTTACAAGGAAGAAATTGGCATTCATATTTGGTTTGCAAGGGTTCAATCTATTTCAGGTAAAATTTGTCCCAGGAGCCTATGAGTATCCAGATTTGACTGTATTGCTCCCTAAGAGCAGTGAAGTCTTTTATGGAGTTCAGATGTGCTCCATTTTTGTTCTCTCTTCTTTTCTTTCCTGTTGTTTTTCTTCTGTTGTACTGAACTGAGCTGCATCCAGGTA
>VXAV01009333.1:70602-98546 GCA_013399715.1 Alectura lathami | reverse complement strand
TACTACCTTTGTATGTTCACTGATAATTGATTCCAAACCAGGCTGAGAACAGGTAGCTTTGGGGGCACTTAATTGCTGTTTGGGCTGTTGGATCGTGCTTTTCCAGCTAGCCTATGGAACTGTCATGGCTGGTGGTTTGATTTTAGACTGAGGTATATATTTCCAGAATTTGCAGATTTCAGAGCCTGAGGCACCTTAAAATAAATAAATAATAAATAAATAAATAAATGCACACATAGCACCATAGTGCAAGGTTTGCAATAACATCTTACCACCACTAAAACACCATGATTAATTTGTGCCTGGTCCTTTATGACTGACTGTTCACAAATATTCTGAAAGGAGAGAAACACATTTACAGAGGCTTGAATTATGCCAGCTGTGTCATTGCTAGGCACGTCTAGGTCTTTCCTGTTTGGTTTTGGATATAAGCCTAATAGGGATATTTGAATACTGAGTATCCTGACCACTGAGGCATCCTTACTCGTGGTTTAGGTTGGATGTTTGGATACTTCTTAAAGTGGAAATTATCTCAGAAGGAAAAAAAGTGAATAGTAATTAAGTAACAGTGTATATTACAGCCTTTTCAGTTCCACAAAACACGTCCTGGCCATAGCTTGTGTGTTATATGTCCAAGTATTTTTCTGATTGTATTTTTCATACCAGTGAAACACACACAAAAATATCTTTCCTTAGGCACTTTATGAAAATGTCTGTTTACTGTTAGTATTATATTCTTACTTTTTTTTTTTTGTGAGTGAATACCTTTTGTTTGCTCTTAGATTTTTCTAACGTCTGTTATCTTGAAATGAAGTTTTCATACAAAATACAAGATATAATTGTTAGGGGGAGATATATGGGGACTGACTTTTTTTAAAGTGCACTTCTTATCTCAGGGAAATGATTGTCTCTAATCATCATAGCCTTTCACATTCGTTTATCCCATGTGATTGATAGTGTCTTGCTCAGGAGGGTGCAGTCAAGCACTTTGCTTGCTTGTAATATTTCTGCACATAATTATTTCTAATCACTACTTAATAGGCTGTATTGATATCAATATTTTGAAAGAGTAATTGGTATTCTTACATCTCCATGGGCTTGAAATCCTAACAGCTGCGTAAAGTTGACAGACATTTAGGGTCTTCGTACAAAGATCAGAGTCTGAAACAATACAAAGGAACCAAAAATCACCGTTTTGAGAATGTTGCATGTTAGACGGTACGTCTGCTGCTTACTTATTATCTTGGTAGCTGTTCTAGTTCAATCTGAAGTCAGGCTGTAGACTACACCTTCTGAATTTTGTCTGAATGTAGTGTTAAACAAGCTATCCTGAAGTCTGAAATCCTCTGCAAAGTACTGCAAGGATGAAGGCAAACCTCCTGTCACTGCACTTCTAGCACGTTTCATGCCAAGTCTTGAGGGACTGCCTTGTCAGATGGGCAAAATGATGCTAACCTTTGAAATGTCAGCAGAGAGGACAGGACTACGTCAGCTGATGCTATATGCCGCAATATTAGCATTGAATGTGGGTGGCTTTTATTTTGTGGAGGATTTAGCTGTGTATATGTTTTATAGGGTAACCTGTGCTGTTTATACGTATTCCCTTTGAATATTGCAAAGCCGCACTTCTGAATGCATCCTAAAGATTCAGAAATGAAATGTCAAATTGGTTTTAATAAAACGTGTTTTTTTAAAAAAAAAAAGTTTTACCTTTTCATCTCTCAGCTTTTGTTGTGAAAATTTTTTTTAGTCTTATTACTGAATATTAGTATTACTTGTGAAAGCTTTATGAACAGAATTGTATTTTAGCTTTCCTAATGAAATATTTCTTACAGATTATTCACTGTCACCTCCTGTGATTCTTAGTTCTGTTCACACAGTTCCCAGCTGCATTATCCACCCCCAATGCAGAAAATTAAGTCAATGTAAAAGTATACTCTGTTTTTTAAAAAGAGGTCACGAATAGCCTTTCTTCCCTCGGTAGTCACCAGTGTTCTTATTACACTTCATTTATACAGTTGGAGGATTTGGGAGAACCAGCTGGGCCCCCTGTCTGCACTCATCAAGAGTTAATTTCTGAAAGAGGTGCTGTTGTCATGAACAAGTGCAGAAGGTACTCTGGTGGTCCTGCCAAACAACAAGAGCTCTTAATTAGCAGCAATGTTCAATCAGGCTGCTTAACCTGCCACAGAGCAGAGCAGGTCATGTTCCTTCCTGATGCACTGCCAACCTAAAAGCACCCAAGAACTGATCCCAAATGTTTTCAAAAACGTGTACTTCGTTCTTAGAGGCAAGTAAGGCAATGCATGATCTGTTAGGGAAAACTGTCATCAGAATAACGAAATTTTGTTTTCGTGAATGATGCAGGCATTTCTTCTTTTGCATAGTATGCTGTATATTGTTTGAGGGAAAAATATTTTTCACAGTAGTCCTGAAGAATATGAAAATTGAGACTTTCCATGTTTTTATTCTAGTTCATGAGGGTTTGCCCTAGACTCTAGGAATTTTACAGAATATTTGCTAGCCTCTAGAAATAAAAGTGGAGGCCAGTGATGTTTTGCATTGTGTTGTTTATTCTTGTCAGCAGGTTTTGTTGGGGTATTTAAGTGGTGAACTGTTAATGGTTTGTAGTGCACTGCTCTGAATTAGTGGAGGGAAGCTTCCAAGACCAAGATGGCTGCCTGTGGAGCCATTAGCTCAAGATGTGAAGTGCTAGCCGATTAACTCCTGTGTGTCCACTGGGGCTACATGTCTACTGACGTATCAAAGTGTTTTTTAGGATGGGAATACATAGCACATGAACAAGGAGCCCGAAGTAAATATCCAAAAGCAATTAGTTCGTCCCTGTATGAGCAACTCTGAGGAAAGAGGTCCATCAAATACATAACGTTTTTGAAAGCAAAGTGCAACAGATGCCAGAGTATGAGTAATGGTGAAGTCTGAACAAAACTACCACTTCAGCGAGGAAAATTGCTTGTTTGCCTTTTTCAGTGGCAATAAATAAAACAAACAAGGAATAAGTAAAGTTTTGCCAAAGTCAGATTCCAAGCATCCATGGTTTTTTCTTCATATTGATTGTTTCAGTTGATGATCCTCTTCCACTTGAGGAGTTTTGATTAAAATACAACTTTCCATTTAAGCTTTCAAACACTGAAAACTGACATATATGATATGCTGTATTGATGAATGCTCGTTACCAATATAAATTGGAAGTAAAAAGCTAAAGCACCATCCTGAAGTGAAAGAGTTTAGTTTTTTTAATTAAAGATCTCATCATGAAGTATATTGTGGCGTAATACTGCTTACACTGAAAAGTATCTTGCTGTTCCAATAGTACAGTCCCAGTCAGTTGCAAAAGATGCAAAGTTAAGCTCACATTCAGCAGGGATAAAATTTGCATTTGCAGATGATTAAGATGAAGATCTGGAGGGGGAGATAATTTAAACTCTAGCTACTGTTTCTATAGGTGTGAAGAAGACTTATTAGTAATTTATGTAAGATATTTCAGCTCTCTTCTGAACCTTCCTTCTTTTTATTTGATACGTATGAGGAACTTTGAATATGGGAATAAAAGATTCCAGAAAGGTTTTGTTTGATATGGGAAGATGCAGTAAACCACTGAGCTACAAGGAACTATTTACTTGTAAGGGTAACTTACTGAGGACCAGACTTAATACTGTAGAAAGAATCTTCTTTACTTAAAGAATAGTATCATTTTTTAGGTTTCTCAAAATTCCCTATTTTAAATGTTTGTGGTAACTGTTGAAGTGATACATTCAAAACAAGAAAAAAAAATTACAAGAGATGGAAGTGTGATTATTCAAACTTAAACATAGGAAAGGTTTTAGTGAAATTTTAATCTCAATAGGATGTGAAGCAGCTCTAACAGAAATGGCAGCACATTAACTGTGTATTTTTGTGGCTTAGCTGTGGTGGGAATTTAAGAGAATTAGTACCAAGGAGATATGCTGTTCTATGAATATAAGAATAAACTGAAAACATGGAATTTTTGTATAATACATATTTCAGAGTTTTAAATGCATGATTCCTCTTTTTTGTTATTTTTGCATTTGGAAATATGCACACCTGCACACCCACAGAAGTCTGTACATGCAAAAACAACAGGACCGTTACTTTTAGTTCTCTGAGCAGCCTCTTATGCTGAGAAGTTACCTTTGTTTTATGCTGAGAATACCTTTGATTTAAAGGTATAAAGTACTGTTAACAGTAACATTCAGGACCAATGTGAGTATGTGTGTTCTGATGAGCTAAGTAGTTTCTCCAGTGTTTCTGCTTTGGCGTCCACAAAGTCTCAGGATGCAAAAAAGTTTGTTGTTGATAAAATAGTTATACAAAACTGTAGCGGTCTGACAGCTGTTTTCGAGATACCTATGAAAAGTTGTTTCAGTGCTCACATTGCTTGAGTACTCTCCTAGATTAACTACGGAGATTGATCCATATACCATAAAGCCTGCTGTGTGTTATAACAGAACAGCCTTGATTTCTGGACACCTGCCTATGTTAGTGATCATCTGTCCGTATTGTAAGTAGATAAAATTAGAATTACCTTTTAGTGCAGATACTTACCTACGTGTTGGTGACAGTCTAAACTGTGTCAGATATAATTTGTTAAAACATTGGTTAAATTCAGTCTGAAGTGAAATTTCAGTATGGGCAAAAGAGGCACTCTATTTGAGGAAGAAAAGATGGCTTGTGAGCACCACAAGCCCATTTTTGCTTTGGTAGGAAAAACCTGGCCCAGGGAGGCTTCTTATACTGAAGATGTGTAGATGAAATGGAGTTTAGTATATATACCAATTTTTGATACTCTTTTGATACTAGTATTTTGATACTCTTTTTCCATCTAGTGTACATTTGTTGAAAATAGGACCTTTTATGTAACAAAAACAATAATGTATTCTGTAGAAGTTTACAAAATGTAAATAAAAGCAGCCTTATTTTTTTTTTTTAGTTTGCCTGTAGAACTCAATCCACAGCATTTCATAAACTAAGGATTTTTCTTTGTAATGATTTGAGAGGTTTGACTAGGTTAGAAGGGTGCTGGGACACAGTCAATACTTTCATTTCAGTTAGTTTTGTAGGTTCTTGTGCTCTTTAAAAAAAAAAAAAAAAAAAAGGAAGAAAGAAATAACTGTGTATCCACCATTACTGCTGAAGAAGTATCTAATTACATAATGGGGCTGGCTTTTAAGACTGTTGCATTGACACAGTGTGGTGGCAGAGAAGCTGTGGGTGCCCCATCCCTGGAGGCGCTCAAGGCCAGGCTGGGTGGGCCCTGGGCAGCCTGATCCAGTGGGTGGCAGCCAGCCCACGGCAGGGGCTGGGGCTGGGTGGGCTTTGTGCTCCCTGCCAACCCCAGCTAGTCAGTGATTTTAATAAAGGAAAAATATGATGGAAGTCTTTTTGCCTCACTGTGTAAGTGAAGATGCTGCATTAATTGTTGTCTGCTTATATTGTTATCATGATGACTGCATTGTTCTTACGGTTTTGTACTGCTCAGTGAGTTCAGTGCATCTCCTGAGTAAAGATTTTAGAAGGGAGTATCTGCTGTCTTCCTTAGAAGCGTGATTGCTGGTTTCTTTGTGAAGCCAGTCAGCTTGATACTTACAGGGTGGCAGTCGTCTTCTGGGTTTTGTTTTTCCTGTCCAGTTGCCATTTTATATAATGTGCTCCAGTTTTGAAAGATGTAGGTGCAACTGAAAATAAATAATTTCACTGATGAATTAAGAAATTATGTGAATCTTTAGTTCTTACTTTTAACCTAGTTGCACCTACACAAGTCTTAAAATTATCACATGCATTTTGTTTACTCTCTGTTCATAACTGTCATTGTAAAACAGGCCGTTTAAATTAGGATCGTGATTCTTTCTGGATTCATGAAATCATAACTGGATTTCAGCTGTCAAGCTCACAAACTGATTCAGTGGAGAGTGGCAAGAAATGGAATGCATCACTCCCTGAAACAGTCATTTTCTTATGCTGGACAGTGTAAGCTAAGCAGTCCACCCAAAAAGAGGAGGAGAAGGAAAAAAATATGTATTTAAGTGCATTTTATGAGCATAAATATGTGCATGTGGTTTTTTTGTGTAATCAGATTGGACACGACATTGAGTTTTTGACCACTTTTGCCCCTTAAAGTCTTGGGAAGTCCCTCCTTGCCTTGAAGTCTTTCAGGAAAAAAAAAAAAAAAAAAAAGTTTGTCAGTGTTATTGGCTTTCGTATTGTTCTTGTTCTGTCTTCTTATCTGATTCTTTGAGACAAAGACCAATTTTACTGTATGTGGGTTGGGTAGTAAGGTCTCCTTGATAATGGAGACAAGGTAATTACTCTCTGGCCCAAACTTCTCTTGCAGTTCTCCACTTGCTTACCAAATTGCTTGCTGTGAGGAGGCAGGTAACGCTGTTTTGCTGACAAACAGTCGTTGTGTTCAGTTGCTGAGGTGATTTAATATAATGAGTAGAAGCAGTATATTTCCCTCTGAGCTTTGTTTCATAGTTTCCGAATTCCAGGGTCTGCGTATTTTGAACTGTTCACAGAAGATGTACTTCTAAAAATTAAGGTGTCAATGTGCAATATCTCAGTGTATTTTAATAAAGTGAGATGTCTGTGTTTCTAAAATGAAAGAGAGTATTCCTTAACCAGAAGTGCAACCAGGCATACCCAGTGCCATAGCTAAATGAAACTGCACTGGAATTTTACATCAGCAGAAAGTAATTGCACTCTTGGCATTTAGCCAGGGACCTAATATTACTGTTCTGTAATCTCATGCATCCATTATTTCATAGAATAAAAATAGAATATTCTGCAAGCTGCAGTGCAGTTAACAGTACTGACTTCAAATGACTTTTGCACTGTATTATATCGATGATTCACAAATAGTTAAAACTTAGGACTTAAAATGATCCTACGGTTCTGTGCAGGGTTGAACCTGTCTTCGGTTGTGTCTGTAGTTTCACAGGCTGAAGTGAGATTTAAGCATTTTTTGCAACAACTGTGCATGTTCTTTGCGTTAGTATGCCAGGTCTGGGTTTTGTGTCTTGGAATGCACTTGAAATATGTTGGGTAGTTACAGATATACTTGATCTCATTTGTGTCATTATGAGCCAAAGAAATCAAAACAATTATTTCAAACTTAATTAGCATCAAATGCATATTTAAAAAAAAAAAAAAAAAAAGGCCATGGAAGTTCA
Source organism: Alectura lathami (assembly GCA_013399715.1). Classification (NCBI taxonomy): domain Eukaryota; kingdom Metazoa; phylum Chordata; class Aves; order Galliformes; family Megapodiidae; genus Alectura; species Alectura lathami. The sequence goes on along the minus strand of VXAV01009333.1, from coordinate 91,335 downwards.
CTGTTCTGCTTTTTCAGCTTGATGAACAGAATTGAACATTTGATTAGCTACCAAAGTCTATGCGCATTTAAAGGTGCAAAGGCATGACAAAGTCAACAGTTTCTTTTGTGTTTGTATACAGTTTAATGTGACAAAATGTGTAGTTTAGCTTAGGTTTTGCTGTAATCAGTCTTAGATCTCTACTGCATGATGTGAGCTTTGGATCTCATATAGATAGCACTAAGGAGTCAGACAAACTTCTAAAATTTGCTGTGTACTTTGCCTTGGAGTATCTGCCATAACAAATACCACTGTTCATCTGTTACATGACTAGCGAAACACTCGTTGGCTTTCACGTTCAGTAGAGATGGATGATGAACAAAAGTCCAGGTGACTCCTATGCAGAGGCCTAGAACTAGACATTGTAAGGTGTGAATGCCCTGAAGCCGTCTTATCAGTGCTTTTCAGATCAGGTTGTGGTTAGAACTGCTGCCAGGCACTTGTGCTCTAAGGCAACGGCAGAGTGCGTTTTGAGCGATAGCAACGAGCTGTGGTGTAGAAGCAGAATAAAGTGCAATACAGTAGCAACAGATGTGCTTACAAGGTGTGTGACAGCGTCAGATTTCTGGAACGTGAAGCCTATGTTTGTGGGTGAATTAGAGGTTTTACCTAAAACCTTTCCCTGTAGTAGTTCTGTAGTCGCTTGCACATCTGCTGTTTGATTTGTTTCTCTGACACCTAAGTGCTTTCCACCTCAGCCATGGGGTATATGATAAACATGACAGTTGCAGCCCCATCTTAGATCGTTGTGCTGTTGTCTCTGATTTTTGGAAATGCGCATTACTGGTCTGTGTCACCTGTGAGATTAGACATAGCATGCGCAGTGCCCTGCTTGGCAGTGAGAGTGCAAATCCAGGCGTTCAGAGCCCAAACAAAGTACATCCTTGAAGTTGCTCCAGCTGAGAGACTTTGGTGAGCACGCAGAGAGCTTCATAACATTACTGACCCAGGGCAAGTGACAGAGTAGCAGACCAGTAGTGGCCGAAAGTTACTAAATGTATCATTTTTCAGAAATGGAACTGGTGTGCTTTTTGTGCTTTTATAGCACCATCCATCTGTTGTTTTTGAAATGTTTTGCAAATATTTATTATTAAACTTTCCAAGGTCTCTTAAGAAACACTGTAGATATATAGTGATTAAATGCGTACTAACATGGGGAAACTGAACCACAGAAGTTAGGATTTCGCTTTGGACCTTCAGAGGCAAACATGAAAGCTGTTTATGTGAAAATCCCAACCTGTCAAAATAGAATTGAATACTGAGCAGTGACCGTGTAGACAAACAAAATTTATTTTATCTAATAATAGCAGATTTAAACCAAAATTTTAACCGTAGTTTGCATGCCATCTGGAATATTCAAAACTACTTGAAGAGGGGGACTATGATCAAATTTTCAGTATTCTTCTCCCCTTTGTCTCATAAAGTTTTTCTTATCAAGTATGGACTGATAGTGATAGTTTGTCATCTTCAGGTTGTTTCTCTTTCTGTGATTAAATATATATATATGTAAAATATNTATATCTCATATAAAATTATGTAAGTGGTGTCTAAAGTGATCTTTACCATGCCCACGCCATCCTCATATGACAGCCCGATACACAGTCCCAACACTGGGGTAAAAGAATGCTTGTAAGGACTGCGGAGCCTTTGTGGCAGTAGAAACTTAATCCCAGTTTGTCTGGGAAAGAGGCAGCCATGCGAACAGCTGCATTTCATGAGGCCTCATGGCAAGCTGCCTTGCAAATAATGTTTTCACTGAGATGCAAGACAACCAAAACTGTTACAATATAGTGCAGAGATGTTAGGCAGCCATGCAGATGACTTTGTGTTCATATAAGAAGCCACATCGATAACTGTGTATTACTTCTTTGAAATCCTGATTTGCAGTGAATGGTGTTTAATGGAGTATCAAAACTTTTCCACTGAGAAAGCTCTGTGGGATTTTGCTGATGTGCACGTGCACTTGGCAACAAAGGGAGGGCTAAGGGAGTACTCTAGTTTTGACTGCAAAACATTTTTTTATTCAGTTTCTGAAATCAGTTAATTTGTGTGTGTGTGTGTGTATACTTACATAATATTACAGGTTTGGTTTATACTTGCTCCTTACAGTGTATTTTCCACTTGGAAAGAATTACTTAAGTTATAGTGAGTTTTGCTTAATGGGCTGATAAATAAAGCATTCCTCAGCTCTCACATTTTGCTTTGCAATCTCCTTTCTAAAATTCAGTCATTTTTTCCTTGTGGAAGTGTCCTAAAATGTAATGAATAAAACAAAGTTCTTTTATAGCAGCTCTAGCAGCTCTTCAATAACAAAAATAAATGTTCATGTCAGAGGAGGGATGAAGTGTGAAAAATAAGCAAATATGTATTTTATGTAAGGTTTCAAGAAATTTTTTATGGCAGTGGGATTTTAAAAATGCATTTCAATTGGGAACTTGACAGTGTTTTTAATGGTTTTGGAAGCCACCTTCCTTAGATGAATGTGGGATTTTTTTAGTATTAAAAAAAAATATATAGTAGCTTTTAAAAATGGATAGTTACATGCATAATTTAATAGTAATCAGGTAGTATGCAAATGTAACTTGACAATGTCCAACTGTTCACTTGCTGCATTAGATAGGAAGCTTTTGGTTTATGAAAAGAAAATCTTTTCATCTTTTTTTTTTTTTGCTAATTTCCGAGTAGTGTCACTCAGTGTACTCGTGCCTAGTACTTTCAGTTTGAGAGTTAAGCTTCTTCTGTTGTGTTTGGCTTGCATCACTGCATGTCTCAGCTTTCAGAGTTTGTGTAAAGGTAGAACAAAAAAACCCACCAGAGAATTAGGTTATGTTCTTTATATTGACAGAGGTCTGTTTGATCGGGTCTGCATTTGATTTTGGAATGAATGTTCCGTTTCTTGCTGCATAAGATTATCTGTGTGTACGGTATTCTGCCTGAGTTGGGCACTTAACATGTATCTTGCCTGTTAGGAAACTTCAGGCTCTGCTTAAGTTCTGATGTATAGCCATGGAATTAGTGTAACACTTCTGCAAGTTGATACCTGAAACAGCTTAGCATGTGTACCTCAAAAACACCATTAGAGTCCCAGAAAACCTGTGTGTTTATGATAGGAACATGTTCATGATAAGAAGCTGTAGTTCAGTGGTAGTCCGTTCATCTACTGGTCTCACAATTCAGTTCCTTCTGTTTGTCTGTTCTATTATGAGTAGTAGGAATTTTGCTTGTGAGAGAATCATTTCCCTGTGGTGCATGGACTGCAAAGATAAGAGCAAAGATCGGCCATCACTGCCCGAGCAGTGGACTCAGCCTTGTCAAGCTACAATATGCAAACTCCAACTCCATTCAAATTTCTCTCGTTGAATCCTTTGAACACCATAGTGATGGATCAAATACAACACAAAAAAAAGATGGTTCCTGCCCCAGAGTTTACAAATTTTGTGTAAGAGAGAGACCCACAGAGGCAGAATAACTTTGGGATGTTTGATTGGTTGATTGATAGTAGAAAGGGTATCAGAAGTGAACACAAGTAGCTTGTTTTTGTTGCAATAGAGAAGATGTCCTGTAAAAGAGAACAAGGCAGTAAAATAAGTCAAATTTTACATTTTTCTGGTTGGATCAGAATATTGTGTTCTGTTGTGCTCACTCTGTGTCCATATTTGAAAAGTCAAAATTATTTAGAGTACTTGCTGAAAAAAAAAAACCTTTGATAAAAACACCTGAAAAGTATTTTCTCACCTGACTCTTTTTCAGTTAAATTCAACACTAAATGTATTGTGAAAGGTGGAGGAGAAGCCTGCAAATTTTATCAACAAGTTATTCAACACAGTTTGCACTTCACAGCTCAGCTTAGCAGTCAGAGAGAGTGAAAAGTAATTCCCTAAAATCACTTCCTTAACCTAGGCTAATATACCATTTAGGTATTTTCTTTTTACTTTTTTTTTTTTTTTTTTTTTTTTTTTTTTTTTGAGTAAAGGAATTTAAGGTGCAACAGCTAATGCTGCTACTTTAACTGTAGCACCAAGACATTTCATTGACTGTCTTGTTTCCATCTCTGCTGTATTTGTTGTTGTTCTTCTTAGCCACAGTTTAGTTTAACTATATGAAGTGGGTGGCTTATAAGGTGTGGTGGAAGATTACAGCTACTCATCTCGTTGCTTGGAGTTTCAGCATCGCAGATCATACTTTCATTTTCAGATGTATGAAAAGATTCCTTGTGTTTTTCTGGTTTCACTTATGCAATGTTCATAGAATCATCTAGGTTGGAAAATACCTTCAGGATCATCAAGTCCAGCCAGCAACTTGGCCTACCAACACAACCACTAAACCATGTCCGTAAGTGCCATATCCGCATCTCTAGGGGTGGGGACCCTGCCCCATCGCTGGGCAGCCCATTCCAGTGCTTGACCACTCTCTCCATAAAGAATTTCTTCCTAATATCCAATCTGAACTTCCTCTGGCATAACTTGAGGTCGTTTCCTCGCATCCTGTCACTTGTCACCTCAGAGAAGAGACCGACACTCTCCTCACTGCAGCCTCTTTTCAGGTGGTTGTAGAGCGTGATGAGGTCTCCCCTCAGCCTCCTCTGGACTAAACAACCACTGTTTCCTCAGTCAGTCTTCGGAATTCTTGTTTTCTCACCCCTTCACCAGCACCGTTCTTGACTGTGTTGCCTGGGGCCTCAGTGGTTCTGCAGGTTCACTTACCAGGCTGTACTGCTGAGGGTTCGTATCTGCCACTGCTTCAGTATGACCTGGTCGTTTTCATTGTTGGTTTGGCTGGTAGAGTTGAGGCTATGCTTATTAAAACTAAGGTCAGTATGAAAGAGTTATAAGATCATAGGAAGGTAGGTTTCAAATTCTAAACAACCCTGATGAATCAAGGATGCAGCTCATTATGGGTAAGAGTGGCACAGAGGAATAATTAAATGCAAATAATTCTATGAAGATAGGGTGGTTGGATATCAGTTTTCAAGAGAGGTTCTGGAAGCATGAATCAGGAATTGAATGGAGGAGAAAGAGTATTGCTGTTGTAACCAAAGGGAGGTGAAGGCTGAGACAAATTCATACAGAAGTGATTTTTTGAAGTGCTATGTGTAAAAAAATACGGAGTAATCCTTTCAGTCCTACTCGCACAGAGAATGCTTAACTGGAGTTACTGGACCAGTTTTCAGCACCAGGATCCTACTGCTGCTGTCAGCATTGGCCTGTTGTTAGAGTTAGCGTTTTAGTTTGCTTCCATGCACCTGTGGCTCATCTTTTCAGTATTACAAATCCGGGTACTGGGAGATAGCCGCCTGCTGGAGTGGCAGATTTTTACTTCACGCAAATGTGCTAACCTCTGGTTTTTTTCTGTCATGTAAGTATTCATTTCTGATGGTAGAGCATTTTTTTTTTTTTGAATAGTACCCTCTATGTCTGTACTGATACTTTCCATTTAAGACATTCTTCTCAGTTCATTTTTTTTTTTTTCCTTCTCCAGAGCCAAAGGAATTATTTTCTACAGACCACCCTAACCTTCGATAAAGCCTTACTGTTTCATTTAAAATAAAATACCACCATGTCTCTCCCACGATTTCTGCGTGCTTAGTGTTAAGTACTGCTAACAGTCACAGTATCATATAACTAATCCTCCAAGTCTTCCTCTCTCTCTTTGATGCTGGCTTCTATTGCATGTGATCCGAATGGTTCTGCTGATACCCTTACTAGCCCAGAACACCTCTGCTAAGGCTTCACATCTGACTGAGCTTTAGTACAACCCAATTCAAGCGTCAGTGTCTACTGAACACCTGTTTTGCAGAAATGTATCAGTAAAACAGAATGCAAAAATGTATTTTATATGTCTGTATTTTGCTTTCACTTTAGAGCTAAAGAATGCACAAAAAATGGGTGAAGGAGGAGCCAGATGTCTTTCAGGATGTTCAGTAATGATTTATGACAGATTTTCGTAATTGCTCTGTGAGTACTGATTACGTATCTGAAAAGCAGATGGAAGAATGGTGTGTGATCAAACGCATCCACCCGAGAGCTATAGACAGCACGGTTTGGGATGAGATCCTAGCTGTTGGGGTGCTACAACAGAGTTACACTGTGGTAGAGATAGGAAGGAGGGAGAAATGGCAGGGGGTGATTAATCCTCCCGTTTTCTTTGTTTTCCATACAAGAAAGTTAAAATGCTCTTTATCGTGTATACTGTTATGTATGTCGTTTTGCACAAGTAAGTCCTGTAATTCCGGAGTTTACTAAGGTAATGCAAGAATGAAAGGCATTTTTTCTTGGCAATGCATTTGTCAATATTTGGTATATTTTAACTTCAACATTCACTGTGTGCAAATACTGGTGATCATTGCTCAGAGAAGTGGCAAAATGCCAAGATCCAAGTGGAGATTTACCTGGGGGCCTCTTTGGTTTCGTGCCCCTTTGCCATTGCTGCTTACGCAGCACATGTGATCCAGATGCACGATTCAGAAAGGTCGTGCAGCCCTCCACCCTTGCATGTAAGCTCTCTCCAGTTCAGTTCAGGGCTTTTGCCATTCGTCCGCCTCCCATGATGATAGGTGTTTGTATGCATTTGATTTCTCTTAAACAGGGCATTCCTTTGAACTTTACAGAGTTAGGAAGTAACTGCTTTTCTTGCATTTGAAGAACTGCAAATAACGAGGCTGCAAAGGGACCTTTGGATTTTCTCCTAGCAGCCCTGACAAAGAAAATCCAGGGTTTGGGATTTAAATATCAGCTGCATTTTGTGTTGAGTCTGTGGTTAAAGTCTACATTATGATGACTGTTTCTGGAGTCTACAGAGGATGCTGTGGCCAGGATAAAGTAACTTCCTTATTTTGAAATCCATTCTTAATCAGCCATGAAATTAACTGTTGGAGTCTGCCTTCGAGTTGGCACAGTCTAATAGTAGGGGTTTTAAAAATATTTAACAACATATTTGGAAACAGAACTTTTCTGTTCCTTATTTATATGTTTTTGGATGTTGGCTCTTGCATGAGAAAAGTGCTGTATGCTTTAATACTGAATTTAGAAATCTTGTGGTTTCTGTTGGCACTACAAGGGAGCAGCTAGTATAAGTCTCTGGTACTTGAGGAGAGCGTTTTTGTGTTTTAATTATTAGACACATGAATCCGAGCCAACTGAGTTCAGCTATTGTGTTTATTGCCTTTTTTATTCACCATAAAATAGCAATAATTTTTCTGGATTACTATCTCCAACGTGATCTACTACTTGAAATTGGAAGAAAGCTGAAGTATTGTTAGTTCTTTTTGCATACGGGGAACGAGAAATTGCAGAAAAATTCTAATGAGAGATGCTGAAGTGTAATGTTCTGGATTTATAACCCAGCTAAACATTGCAGTTCAGTCTACCCAGAAGTACATTAGGAGTGCCCATGGTACCTGTGCCTCATGAAAGTGCTAGTTAGGACACCCCGTGTTGTTGCCCTGGCTAGGAAGCCAGACTTCTCATGCAGAATGCATCTCCTGTGAAGCACTGCATGGCTTAACAATGGGGAATCACAAGCTTGTTGGCAGAGGTAGCCTGGTAATGCAACCTGAGTGTGCAGGGGAAAACTGCTGAATGTGGAAGGCCAGCTGGGTACCTTGGATGAGCATGTTACAAAGTTTAAGTGATTTAAAACTTTAGCACTTCCGTGTATTTGAAGAAACGTCTGTTTGGCTAGGTTGAAAATACCCCCAAAATGTGTTGGATGCCATTTGAGGCAAATTCCTACGTTTCTTAGCAAATACTGGCTTTCCTGAACCTGTATTTTCTGTGAAAAGGTGTGTATATGGGAAATATCTGGCCAAGTCTAATAATGCCTTTAAAAATTATATTCTAAACATTATTAGCTAAACAGAGTATTTCAAATGATAGCTAAAATTTGAAATTACCATCTTGTATGAATTTCTCAAAACCTGTCTTTCACTGGAACACTTTTTTCTTTAAATAAAATCATGTATTTTAAGTTTTGCATTATTTTTTTCCTTCTGCTTTAAACTCTTACATTTTACTTAAGAAATTTCTAGATGCTAATTAAGATTTTTTTGTATAGAGGAAGAAGAAAAATCTGGCAATTTTGTCTGTGGGAGTTTTGCAATTAAATTCGGTGCTTATTGACATTTTTAGAAAAAAAAATACAGTGTTTTTGGTTGGTTTAGTACATATTAGTAATACCTTCTTCAAGTTTTCATATTTCACAGCATTTAATGGAAACAAAGACACACAAGTAAAATGATTATGTTTTACCTGCCAGTTTCTGAAGCCATAGTTGTTTTGTAATGGTTGCAACACCTGGGCAAAACTACGAAGCTTTGATTTAATGCGAAATAATGTGTCCAATTGCCGTCTGCGTGGCAGTGCTTGTAACATACATTGCACAGTGTACTGCATATCATAAAACTAAAATACGAACCAGTGTTTAGAACTGGCAAGATGTTCTATGTCTATTTTTAAGTTACATTAATTTTAGACTGGCTGATAGTCATCCATACTGTAGTCAAACTTATGTGGCTTGCTTTTGTGCGCAGTGTTGGTCTAAATCATGGTTTTACGCTTCCACAGTAGTGGAAATATGTAAGCAGCATGGTCTGATAACAAACCACTTCAAAACTGATAAGTGATGAGAGGCATATGAAAATTTTAAAATTGAGACTCTGACACTTTTGACCAATGAGAACAATGCTAGTTAAGAAATTTACTTAAAATTTCAGTTTTTTGTCATAATAAAATATTTTTCAGAAAGAATATTAAAGTGACTGCCAGATTTTCCCAAGCTAACTCTTACCTGTAGAGCAAAAGGAATGTCAAATAATGTAAAAACATTCTGCCCCATGTTTTAGTCTGTGAAAACTGTTGAGTGTACCTTTATAAAGAGGAGAAGAAAAATAAAACATTTTTCATTTAGCACTGGATTAGGAAGACTAGAAATTTACCACCACCATCGTAAACCACCAGGGTCTAGATTTGGAGCACGGTATGTGTTGCAGTCATAAAATAAAAGAAACAAAGAGCAAATGACAGAAGAAAATTCAAATGCATAAATTACTTCTTTGATTTTGAAGTATCCTTGTTTTTGATGAAATTTTTAGTACTAAAAGGGTAGTGGAAAACTTGTGAGTACAAGTAAAATAAGTGTTCTAGTTAATTTTGAGGTCTTCTGCAGTAATTTAGCAATGAATGGATTTTTGCTGGAATGCTTTAATTTTTTCCTGTTTGCTTTGAAAACCTCTGTGGAGGATCTGGGGAGGGCAGCTAGGCAGTTTCTGCTCAAGTAGGATTCTCTTGTATGCTCATTTTAATTTACATGATACGTCCGATGTCCTTCTACATTAACCCTAAGTGCCTGACTGGCTACTCGAGAATAACTTCATCCACTTCTCTGGTGGAACATGGCAACTATTTAATGCCATCTATCATTTAAGACAGGAAATGCAGGACTATCTTACAAAATCTTCATAAGGAGATGTAATTACCCAGACTAGAATTTGGCTAGAATGCAAAGTTAAAATTGCTCCCTATGCAAAAAGTCCTCTGTTATTTTATATGAAAGGAGACTTTAAATAGGATTGTATGAATTCAGAATTTCTATTGACTTTTTGAGGTCTTAATGCCTGGGTTTCTTCACACTGTAAGTAGTTAAATGCAATGTTAATTTGAAACAAATTTGATACCTTATTGAAATGCTGCTATTTCTTTCTGTGCTGTGTGGGGTTACTTGAAGATTTCCCCCCTAGACAGAGACTAAGCTTGTACACTCTTATCTAATGAAGTGTGATGAAATTACTGTTAAAAAATAACATAACAGCAAGCTGCATTGATCTGTGTGTTTGAAATTTTTTACAGCATCTACAGCATCTGTGCTTTACTTTGGACAAGAGTACTTAGATCTGGTTTTGATCAATATGTTTGTAACTTTTTATTCTGCTCTGAAGATTCTGTTCTTAACATGTTATGATAAATGTGTTTCACTGCATTCCAGTAACTATTCTGTTCTTAAATCTTGGCACTGGAGTTCATTTTTTAATGAAATCTGTTTCATTTCCATTTATCCTGTATTAACTTTTCAGTATGCTTCAGGTAGCTTTTTGAAATACAGAAAGGTCATGAATTGAAAACGTTACTTTTAAAAGGAAAAATATGTTCAAAATGGTGGGGGGTGTTGGTGTTTGTTTTTCAAATTAAAAATTGAAACAACTTGAACTCCTAGACTCTCCTCACATCTCCCTTGGAAACTCCCTCCTTTACTGTAACTTTGTGGTCTTGATGATATTCACAGAGAAGCTGATTTACTGAATAAAGAAGTTCTTTAAGTTTTGAGTTTTGGAACATTACCAGTGTGTCTGAACCCAGGTTTCAAATTTTACTGGCATTTTGTTGGCAAACCAATTTTTTGGAGTCCTTTCTTATTTGTGTATGTTTCCTGACACCTTTGGCTGTATGGTACTGTGTTTTAAAATTCTCTTTCTCTTTTTCGGGGGAGCAAAAGCCTATAAAAATATATGGAGGATTAATTATAAAATACCTGGTATAAAAATAGAAAGACAAGAAAATTAGCAGCTGAAAAATGCAGTGAGCTGAAAAAAAAAAAAAAAAAAAAAAAGAACGTTTAAGGGTAGAGTTTTACCCTGCCTGTTCAGCAAGCCTGATTCTCAAAGCAATTCCACAGGCAAAACATGTACTATTCTGAGGCTGTAATATGGTAATTTAAATCAAGCATAAGTATATGTGTGGTAAGAAAGAGGTCTTCCCTTCCATCCACTGGCCTCTTTTTACTCTTGCTCTGCTTTTGTGAACAGCAGTGTTCATTTATGGTGAGCCAGATTAGAGCATTCTTCCAGCTGAAAAATAACTCACATGATTGACGTGCCCTACTAACAATCTTCCTACATACTGCAATTTGGTTTAAACTATATTATTATTAGTGCACTGCTCTCCAAGACTAGCCAATTAGCCAAAGTATATATAAGTTGCTAACCTATGCCATTCATAGTACCAGCAGATTATTCCTTGCTGAAAATGTCGTGACTAATATAGGGCACTATTTTTTTAATAGTATTTACTGCTATTATATACTGCTATATAAGTACAAGAAACTAGCAGTCCAAGGTTCCAATACTTTTTTTAGTTTTCCACAAGCCTAGGACATTGTAATCCCTTATGCTTTTTCACAGTAATGTAGGGTATTAATATATTGAAAGAGTTCAAAGAGAATTTGATACTAAATGGTCCTTTCTGTACTAACGTTGCTACAGGGAAATCCACTATAAAGTGAAAGAAGCTATGAATTTCTGCAATAGAACAGAAGAGTGCATTCATGTAAGAGTGTATTCTGGCACATATTTTGCCTGCTGGATATAGGCATAGTTATAACAGTGCAGAGAAGTAAGTTTCCTATCATTTAAATAAGCGTCATGAGGATTAACAGTTGAGGTGTTCTCCTACCTGTCTCAACTGTGTGAGTCGATCTTTTGGGGGACTATGTATTGCACCTGGTCGTGTATAAAATACTGCATGGAAAGTGGAAGATGGATAAAGTTAGGTGTTAATTAAGGTTAGTAAGAGAGTGTGAAAATGCCTTTAATCTAGGATCCTGTTTGGGATAGGGAATTCCAGTGAACAGCTTCTGAGCTATACTGCTAATTCTGTAATTAGTAGCTAACAGCTAGTTGCTGACTGATTTCAACTGGATTTCAAGGACAGACAGAAACACTAAAGATACCAGGTTTCTGTACATTTCCTGGAATCAAAGAATGATTCAAGGCAGAAGGGATCTTGAAGGTCTCTAGTCCAGCCTCTGCTTTTAAGCATGATCAACAGTGAATTCTGACCAGCTAGACCGGGGTTCAGTCAGGTCTTGAAAACCTCCAAGTGTAGAGGTATTCCACAACCTCTCTGGGCATCCTATTCCAGTGCTTGGTTATCCTCATAGCTCAGTGTCATTTGGAAACTTGACTGAAGTGCATGTCATTTCCTCCTGCAAGTCATTGGTAAATATATTAGGATAATAAACAGGATAACCTCCTGAGGAACTGCTCTTCTACCAGCCTACAAGTAGACCACAAGCCGTTAACCACTGCTTTTCAGTCCTAGAATCCAGGCAGTTGTTGCTCAACTGGTAGTGCACCCATCTAGACCATGGTGGCCAAACTGGGACACAAGGGTGCCATGACAGACTGTCTAGAAAATGGTTGCAACACTGTGATTCCATGATTTGCTCCTTTCCATTCATCTGGGACATCCCCTGCGCTCTATGACCATGAGGATGGAAAGCAACCTTGAGGTGACTGACGTCGGCAAATCTCTCAGCACTCTCACGTGCATCCCATCAGCTCTCGTGGACTTGAATGAGCCAAGATTTCTGAAGAGATTTATGCTATCAATCCACTTCTGCTGCTTGCATTTCCTCTTTTCCTCGAAACCTGTCTCTGCGCATAAAGGCCTGGGAGATCTTGTCGGTGAAGACTAGGTCAAAGAGGACATTGAGTAACTCAGCTTCATGAAACCTCGCTTTTCTTGTTTATTCTTACAGTGTAGCAGTAGAAGTTCTTGTTGGCAGTTTTTCTTGCCAGTTTCTAATATGATTGAGCTTTGGCTTTCCAAGCATCCCCTTGCTTATCTGGACAGTATTTCTGCATTTCTCCTTTGTAGCCTGTCCTTGTTTCCATCTGTTGTGTACATTCTACTCACAGTCATGAACTGCCATTTTAGTCAAAGCAGGCTCCTTGATCATCTTTCCTTTTTCCTAAGTGATGATGAGCTGTGGTTGTGTTTGCAGGGGGCTTTCCTTAAAGACCAGATCTGCTGAGCTCCTTTGCCCTTCCGAGCTGTATCTCATAAGATTCCAACTATTAGGTTCCTGAATAAATTGAATTTTCCTCTTGTGAAATCCAGGGTTTGTACTCTCTTACCTTCCTTATTCCTGTCAGAACCTTGAACATCACTGGTTCATGGTTGCTGTGGCCAAGACTGCCACAGATTATCACTTCTGCAACGAGCTCTCCCTCGTTTGCAGGAGATCAAGGAATTGATCATCTAACATCTGCATTAAAAGCTTGTCTCTGGCACCCTCCAGAAGTCAGACTGCTTGCATCCCACTTTGTTTCCTTTTTAACAGATACCAGGGGAGATTGGAGTCTCCCACAGGAATCAGGATTTGTAATCTGCAGATGACCTCATGCTGCTCAAAAAAACTTTTTCCTCTTCCTCCTTCTGGTCTATAACAAATTCCCTCCCACCGTGATGTCATTGTTGCTGGCTTCTTCCTACTTTACAGAAGAACTCATGTCATGATTTTCCTTAAGTATTCCATATCATGACATCGTGTAATAACCTGACGGTGTTGGGAGAGCGGCTGAGAGAGGACTACAGCTCCCAAAATGCTCCTGTCCCTCCGACATGGTTTCCAGGAGGAAGACACAAGGATTACAACTCCTGAGATGCTCCTGTCCTTCCCATGTGGTTTCCGGGAGGGTCACAACAAGCCAACTCAGTTCCAGGCCTCCCTTCTTTTTGCCTCCTCACCATTGTGGACTACACAGTCAGGAGACTCTCCCTTTTCCTTACACATATATTTTCCATTTTGACAGATTTATTGCTCTCAATTCCTTTCATATTGTACTATCTCACATTCCTTTACCATTTTAAATAAAACAGTTTTCTCTTTATGTCAATCCAGTGCCTCCTCCTTTCTCACTCCTTTACACAGCCTCCATGAGGGGACCAGCTGAGGAGGGGGCTAGGCACCGTTGTGGGACAGTCTTTAATTAAGCCACGACAACTCCATATATTTGAACTGCTCCTTCAAGTTTTCACGTTCTCTCGAAAAAAGGCTTCCAGGTAGGGGAGAGAGACCCAAATCAGTGCTGCCACTGAAAAAGCCTGCAGTGTGGACTTGAGAGATCTATTATGCTTGGCCAGCATGCCCTCTGGCAGGCCACTCAGCACGCACACCCTGGAATCAAACACAGCACCGTGCAGCTGAGTGCTGTGAAGAGGAAATGGAGAGTAATGGAGAGTTTAGGAAAAATACTAGTGGGCATCAGCACGCTGCTTGTTTTCAAACTCGATGTAATGGACAGAAAAAGTGGGTATAAAGTAGTAAAGCAAGTGTTCAGGCTACCTTTTTGTCCAAACTAATACAAGAAACTGATCAAGAGACATGTTCTTTTCCGTTCAACTAAACATTGAAAGTTTTGTTTTTATGTTATTTTAGAATTTGCTGTGTAAATAATAGTTACAAACAGCTATTTGAAAGTGAGATTTTCAGACAAGAAACTTGGAGTGAAAGGAGAAATCTGTTCAAAACCTACCCTCTTGTGCCCAGGTATTTTAACATCTGGAATGTACTGCTGCCTGTTGTAATACCTCTGCAATACTGTAACACAGCAGGATGCATTAATGAGAATTTCAACCTTAAACCCACAACATCAATGAAATTTATAGTTGTCAGGCCGTTAACATTATTCAAACATAGTTTTTGTGGTTTCAATTCCCATAATACATTCATGTCGGAAGAAAAGTCGTTGTGTTGATTGGCCATGAAGTCAGATACGTTCTTAGACTTGAAATTTCTATTTAAAAAATTAAGTATTGTTTATTACTCTTGACAGCACCCATAGTATGTGATACACGGTGTATGAAAATTATGCACGAATCTCTCTAAATATTTCAGCTGTTTTAATATTCCTGTGTACCAGAAGTGCTTTGCTCACATTTTGAAAAATCCCACAAAACTGTTCAAAGCAGGGAAGAAAAATTTACATGCAATTCTATGGTCATATTAGTGCTATCTGATATTCTTCCTGATGGGCAAATTTGTTTTGAGATGTTTCATGCTTTCCCCTCTTGTATTTCAGTGTGATCCTTTGACTTAACATGTAGAGCAAGATCTTTAAAGAGAAAAATGAAGTACAGAGAATTTCATAAAGGCAAAAATTTAGGGGAAAATGTGGTGAACATTGTGATTAAGTTACTCTGCAGAAAAAAAAAAAATGAAATAGTTAAATCTGCAACTGATTAAGTTGAAAGAAAAGAGGGGAAGTCAATATGTAAAAAGTGCACGTACAGTTCTCTTTCTGGAAAGGGAAATACAAGTTGTTTCTCCCAGACAAGCACACACGATTTACAAAGCTCTGAAGCTGGGAGGGGTTTGTATTTTTTTTTTCTTTTACTGTCTGAGGCTTCATGGTAATTCCAGAACAATCTCAGGAAGTAGTAAAAAGAAATCTTTGTCTCCTGCTGTATCAGTCTGCGTATTAACAACTTCCCCATGCTGTGTCCATCTTGAAGAATATCTTCCTGACCCTTAAAAGCACAAACTCAGTCTCTGTGTTTAATAAGTTGTTACCTGCTGCCAAGCCTCTAATAGCTACATTCATGTGTTCTGTTAATCGTATCTCTTTGTTCTAAAGCCTGTGTTTTGGATTCATAATTACTTTTTTTTTCTTGCTCTGATTATTTTCCTCCCATCATGGCAGCACGTGACTTTTTTTTCCTATTTATAAACAAGTATGAATGGAGAAGAAACAGAGATCTGTGTCTTTCGAGAAAGCCCATAATCTCTCCCTAACTCTGTTTCCAAATTTAAATTAGATTTTTTTTTGCAAAACCATGAACTTGGTGTTGTAGCTGAAATTGTGCTGTTCCCAGGTGACAGTGCTGAAGCCACATGGGCATAAGGAGCTGTGCAGGATTTTCTGCTAGGTCCTGGCATAAGTGGAGGAGTATTTTTAATGTAGAAGGTAGATAAGTGATCATTGTCTTAACAAGTATTTCATAGTGTCCAAAGGTACAAATGTTCAGGCTATATTTCATGTGAGATGGAGTGAAACTGGCAAAGAGATCTTCTGGCTGTTGCTGTTGACAATGTGTCACTGATTCTGTGGAAAAACGTCACTGGGTCCGTTAAGGCTTCTGTCAGTTTTGGTTCAAATATTTTTAATTATTAAAGGCATTTGTGATCCAGACTTTGTTATGAAAGAAGTCAGCCTTTGAAAGCTATTCTGAAACTTCTTGCAGCCCGGAAGGCCAGCTGTATCTGGGGCTGCATCCAAGTAGGGGTGACGGCAGGGCGAGGGAGGGGACTGTCCCCCTCTGCTCTGCCCTCGTGAGGCCCCACCTGCAGTGCTGGGTCCAGGCCTGGGCCCCCAGCACAATAAAGATGTGGAGCTGCTGGAGCAGGTCCAGAAGAGCCATGGGGATGCTCAGAGGCTGGAGCACCTCTGCTGTGAAGAAAGGCTGAGGGAGCTGGGCTTGGTCAGCATGGAGAGGAGAAGGCTCTGGGGAGACCTCATTGCAGCACCCAGTATTTGAAGGGAGCTTACGAACAGGAGGGAGAGCGACATTTTATACTGTCAGACAGTGTCAGGACAATGAGGAATGGTTTTAAACTAAAAGAGGGGAGATTTAGGTTAGATGTTAGGAGGGAATCCTTCACTCAGAGGGCGGCGAGGCCCTGGCCCAGGCTGCCCAGAGCAGCTGTGGGTGCCCCATCCCTGGAGGCGTTCAAGGCCAGGCTGGGTGGGCCCTGGGCAGCCTGATCCAGTGGGTGGCAGCCAGCCCACAGCAGGGGTTGGGGCTGGGTGGGCTTTAAGGACCCTTCCAGCCCAAGCCAGTCTGTGATTCTGTGATTCTTGCTGTTGTCTTAGCCCTGACAATTACTAAAGCCCTTTTCAAATTGCAAAGTAGGAAGGATGGCTGGTTCCTTAGCGTGATGTCTGCCAAAACATTTGTGTCTAGTGAGCAGCAGGGGTACACTTCTGTGTGGAGCTGGTCCCTTCTGCTCAGTGATGCTTGGTTTCAGAACCTTAAATGCCTTTCATATGTATCTGAAATTGAGAGGAAATGATTTTGTAGGATTGGACTGCACTTATCTCCAAGACAAGACCAGTTTTGTATGAATGAACAACATGATATTTGTGCCCATATTAAAAGTAGGTTTTTAGGCTATAAATCTCTCTCTGGGTTTGCCTTGCTGGCACCATCTTGAATATCTATTTTATCTGTTAAATAACTCTTCCCAAAAATGTGAAACGAAGGATCATAGTACAGTTCAGATCTGTTTTAAAGCAGCTTGAACAAAGTTCTCACAGTAGATTTTTTTCTTCTTTTTTAAGTCTAACATTGACTCATTTGGTGGTGTTAAAGTGCACTTTCTACTTATCCCCAGAGGAAAGTTAGTATTCTTTTAAGTGAAACTATTTTAAAAGCAGAACACAAGCCTAAAATAAGCCAGTGTTCTCTAGAGCTCTCAGAAGGTGTAGATTTATTTACTGTAGTTAAATCATAATTAGTTCTCAGGGGATAGTGTATCTTTTAAACTGCTTTATTGCCACCATATTGGTTTTCTAAATAATCAGAAACTGCTGCTGTTATATTCTGTAGTATGCATAAAAATTTGCCTTAAGTAGAAACAAATGTCTAGAATTGCTAGTTGTCACTTACTGAAGATAGCAACACACAAAAAATAAGCACTTCTAGAAAAAGTGAAGAAATACAAAACGTATGTTATCAGAAGGCACCTTGAATAAACTATGGCTATAACTTTTCCCAGTGTAACAGATATAGTAATGTTTTACATGGTAATTTCTCAATTAATCTTTTTTTAATATTCTAATGCTTTTTAGTCAAGAATAAATATTAACTGAAAATGGATAAATGGTAGTGCAATGTTAATGTAAAATATTACCTGATATTTAAACCTAGCTTTTCATGAATGTAGCTTAGTGTTCCAGCTGATAAGCATGTTTGTTTTTTTTTTTCCCCTGTAATTGACAGGTTAATGTTCAAGTTGCCTGAGGAGATGGGTTTAATAGCAATTGCTGTTCGACAGACACAAGGGAAAGGTTAGTAAGTTTCTTTCTAGTGCCAATAAATGCATATTAAACATACGGAATAGGACATTTTAATGTCACATAGTTGCATTAAAGATACATTATGAGTATTTTTGATAATAAACTAGAGAATAATTGTGTCCTCTTCTCCTGCTTGAACTGTGGATTTAAACTCAAAACCTAAGTTAACAGAGACCAAAGTAAACATTTTCAGGCTGTTTGGTGGCTTTTGCAGAAATGATTTAGTGGTCTTCTAGTTTCTGCCAAAAAGTCTCTGCAGTCATGCAAACTGCCATCGCCACGCATTTAGTGTAATACAAGTCAGACTTGAAAATCAGACCTTCTTTTTGATTTAGCTGGAACAAGACTGGGTCTTGACTTACTCTAAGATAGAGGTTTTGTTGAGTCTGCAGAACTAGCTTAAAATGTCACGTGGGCTTTCACAATCTTTTGCAAGTACATACAAGCAGGTTCAGCCTCTTTTCTAGCAAGGTGTTACCACTGCTTCAAAAGCCACTTTCACTTTGTTACAAAAGCACGGAGCTCAGGCTAATAAGCTCTTCTGAGCACAGATCTGCACAAAGACAGTTAACCGGTTTCTGGCTCAGATCTGGCTTGTGTCAAGTCAATTCACAGTGCAGGTGGATTGGTAGACACACAGAGAGCATCTTCACAAATACTTCCTTGATTAAACAAAACAAGATTATTTGAAAAGCATTTGTTACCCAATACCAGGAAAATATTGGAAACGAGTCATCTAGGACAGACATTCTAGGAAATCAATTAGCAGCATGCACATTTAACAACCTGTTTGTTTTTTTAAAAAGACAAAAAAAGAAAAAGCTTTGTACTTTGAACGAATTTTTGTTCAAGATAGATTTGGAAACTCCTTTACAGGCCTTTATTGTACCTTCTCAGGTGGGTACTGTTGAATCTTTCTCTTCTGTAGTTGTCGACAGTAACAATCTGATGTTTTTGTTGATTTTTTTCTTATGTTGAAATTATTTTTTTTCTCCCCCTCTCCAGGTCGTGGTGGAAACGTATGGCTCAGTCCCATGGGTTGTGCGCTCTCCACTTTACATATCACAGTTCCTCTGCATTCCAACCTGGGCCAGAGAATTCCTTTTGTTCAACACCTAGTGTCCCTGGCAGTGGTAGAGTCGGTTAGATCAATACCAGGATATGAGGTATCTCATTTTAAATTATTTCAAAACTCCTGCTTCCATTTTCATTAAATTCTGATTTTTACTGTGTTTTCTATATGCTGAGTGACTCAACACTAATACAGTGGTAAGCAACAGTTGTAAGTTGAGCCTTTGTACATGCTTGATTATTTATATGTCATAGAAATCTAGTATGCATGTGATGCATACTGTCTTCTGTTGAGCTGAGTATCCTGCCCTCGGTTCCCTCATAATCTGATGAAACTTAAGACTCAGTGTTCAGCAGTAAAGAAAATGTCATTTTTGTTTGTCTAACAATTGAGTTAATTTGTTTTGGTTCTGAAGTAGCTGGGGAAGACAGAGGAAGGAAAAATGAATAAAAATGACAAATCCTTTTCTGCTTTTTTTGTCGGTGCTGTTTCAGTGGTCACTTTATCCCTTTTAAAGGATTTTTCCAACCCTTGTTTAAGGTTGAAAACTGATTTCTAAGGCAAGAACTTAGGAGTATTGCTCTCGAGAGGGAATCAAGTGTCCTGTCATCAGTATTAAAATGAAGAACCAGTCTTCTTCAGCACCTCATATATCTCCTTTTTAATGTTACCATTTCCTAATATTTGCTAACTATAAAACTTTGGTATTTTACAGAAGTAGTTAACTAAAGCATATGTTTCCTATATTACAGAAAATCAATGACTTATACACATTTACACATGAACTTTATTATAGTGGCACCCAGTAGCTTTGCTGTAGTTTAGGGTCTGTCAGCCTTTCTATTAAAACCTTCTAACTTCAGTGCTTCATAACTTGACTATAAAAACAAAATGCTTCAGGCTAAAATTTGCAATATAAAATATTTGGCTAGAGTGAATAATTTAACCATTTAAAATAGAAGGGACAAGGGTTAGTTTTGTAAAACATGAGTCTGACTGGGGAAGGAGTTAATTCATGAATGGAGGTGGTTTTGCTTCTGCATACCTTCCCTGGTATACTGTGGCATTTCTGATTTTATTCCATTCTAGAGGAAGAATGTGACTGACATGCTAAATATTAATATGAAGGTAATATATACCAATAATGCAGATATTGGGGTACCAATCTTACCTGGACACTTCCCGTCTTCCCAATAGCTTGGTATGACCAAGGCAAAGTGACTGAATCTCTTTGACAGTAGAGAGACACATACTAAAAAGCCTTCCTGTATACATGGTTCAGAGGATTTAATTCTCTTGTGGTGTCCCATCCCCTCCCTGCCTCAGGGAAGTCAAACACTAGACGGCGGGTTAAAATAAGGGTCTGGACTCAAAAGCAGGGGAATTCAAAGATTTATCTGGAACTCAGACCTTAAACTTCCCCTTCAGACTTGGGCATTGCATTGCTTTACTTTATGTCAGATGAGCAGACATGCCACAGCAGCTGAAAACAATGGGCTACCTTAGAGAAGTGGTTTCATCCTTGCCTCTGAATTTCCATACCTGTGGGTGTATGTCAGAATTCTAACATTACTTTAACACACTTAAATGTGGTTCCGGTGCCCAAAGCCCATGTCAGGATTTCCATACTCAGATACGGAATACACGTGTCTCCATTTGTTAGCCAGAGATTGTTTTAGGGATTCTGTCGTGAATGTTTGCAGCACCAAATAGGCAGCCTTTGTTCTGGGCTCTCTTTGGGAAAACCTGACGGTTCCAATCGTAAGTTTTA
>VXAV01009333.1:39905-68256 GCA_013399715.1 Alectura lathami | reverse complement strand
ATTAATTAATCCCTTTAGTTCCCTGAAAAAGTAGAGTCTGCTAAGTGGCTGGGAAGGCTGGGAGGGGCAGGGCAAGGAGTGACAGGCTTTTTGTTCGCTTTGAAGATGAACAGTCTGCCTGGCAGGGTGATTTCTAAAAGGCAAAAAAAAAAAAAAAAAGCAAGGCCAGTTCCCAAAAGGCTATACATGTATTTTCCAGCAAGTGCCAGTGCTGTAACAGGGAAAGATGTTTAGGTGCACCAGTAAGTACTGAGATGTTTCTGTTGTAGTTCTGCCTTTTTAAGTCTGACAGTCTTCTTGCTGTTTGGTAAGGAAGGTTCTTCCTCTGACAAGGCGCAGCACAGTTCTGTTACACATGCTCAGAAACGTGCCAGCAGAAAATCTGGTTCTGGTTCCAAAAAACAGTTATCTGTGATGCATCTAAAAAAATGCATGCATGTTCCTTAGCAAGTCTAAAAGATTAACTAAGAAGATTATTTGTTTCATATTTGAATATAGCACAGTAGATAAGTAAAATGTATTGCAAAGAGAATGTGGGCCTGGCACCATTTATGTCAAGATGTTGTAAATTTTCAGGTGCAAATGCAAAACAGCTGAAGTAGTCACCACCTTCTTCTATGATAAATGCCTAGCTATTGAATTTTCTTCTTAATCTTTATATCGTCATTTTGGAGATAATCTGCATATACAGGATGGAAGTTGCACTGAGATGCTTAAAAGAGCCTCTCTGTGCCCCATCAGCCATTTACTGCTTCCATATGTTTTCCCAGAGCCTGAGCTGGTTTGCATAATAAAAGCAAAAATGGCTTTAAAAAAAAAAAAAAAGAGTTCCTCATATCAGATGTCTCTGCACATGAGAGGTTAGTTTTGCACCTTGAGCTGCTCATCGTAAACCCCAGAACAGACTCAGATTCTCTCTGCTGGCTGTAGGTGTCACCTTGGTGATGATAGGTCTGAGGTACGAACAAAACCACACATTTTCCTCAGCTTCCAATCTGAAAAGCCTGCGGCCAAAAGAGAGTTCCTACCCCAAGGATCTTTTCCATCATTTCAGGGATGGCACTGAGAGCAGTAAGGGTGACTCATGGCATCTCACTCCTTGTGTTAGCAGTGGCAGTGAGATAAGCTTCCACAACAGGAAAGATAAGCCAGATGCGTCGTCCTCTTCCTACAGTGGTGCAGATTCCTTTCCTAGACCTCGCTGTTTATGTAGCACTAGTAAAGGGCATCCCATGGGGGCAGTGGTCAAAATCAGAGGTCGTCTGCGTGGGTTCACTGCTCTGAGAAGTACCTCAGAAGAAGAGATGCCACTTTGATGTTGTGGCAACCAATATGCAGGTTACCGCTAAACGTCTTCCTAACCCTGCATGGCAGGAGGCTCTCTTATGGAAAGGGCTGGACTGGATTTGCATCTACAGTTTTGAGGAGGCACTTTAAGGGCAGTGAACAAGTACACTCTGAACTGTGAGTTGTAATTGTGCCGGCAGGAAGATTGAAAGGTGTAAGAGACTGAAGAAATACTGGGAAAATCCTCAGAGATAATCCTGTCAGCCAGCTGAATGAAGTACTGACTTCTCAACGGCAACAGAAAGCTCATATTTACGGATCCTGTCCTGTTCTTTTGGTTCGTCTTCTGCAGGCTTTGGATTTAATGTGAATAACAGCAACCCCACCATATGCATCAATGACCTCATCGCAAAATTTAATAAGGAAGAGGGCACAAAACTGAAGGCTTTAACTGCAGACTGCCTTATTGCAAGAACTGTGACTGTGCTAGAGAGGCTGATAGATGTTTTTCAGGAGAAAGGGCCCAACGGAGTTCTGCCCCGTTACTACAAGTACTGGGTACACAGGTAAGCATAATGTTCTTCTCTAACTTTCTTCTAAGAAAACTTTCTTTTAGGAAAGTTAGAGGTAACTCATGGATGTTTTGTCTTCCTTTTTAAATATTCTACTCGGTTGCCCTTAGGACTGGTGACTTAACTGCTGTGCATTCCTAAGCAGGGTGTGATTCTTCAGGTGAGAATAACATAGTGCACAGTTAAATCAATGGCTAACAAGTGTTTCTAGGTATATTACATGCATCATCTCAAAAAAAATAAAAGGGAATTGGGAATGATTTGTGTAGCTAACAATGTAGCTGCTGTACTCATGTCTTTTACCAAAATTTTTTAAAAAGTGGATTAACTGTTACTTCCACAGGAAAAATTGAAGCAGGAAATAGAAGCTATTGCAGAAAAACATCCTCTATAAGGAACCTGTCAAGTGAGAAGCAAAAATGTCCTACTAGACAGTCGTCCTCTACGCTGTTTTTTCATTGCTTGTGCAATCAGCTAACCGTATCTCTTTGGTTTCCCTTACTCGTAGCGGTAACCAGGTCCGTCTGCGCAGCGAGGAGGGCCCACTGGCGTGGATCGTTGGCATTGATGATTACGGATTCCTTCAAGTTCACGAAGAAGGCAAAGGAGTAGTGTCCGTGCATCCGGACGGGAACTCTTTTGACATGCTGAGAAACCTCATCATCCCAAAGCATTGACAGCTGGCAGAGCTGGCAGCGCAGAGGGAGGCTCTTTGCTGCTCAACACCAAGCAGCTAAGCTTGATTACCGGTGGGAAGGGTGTTTGATGGCTCGATTTGTTTGGTTTTCTTTCTTCCTATTTTTGGTATCTTTGTTCTTTGAGATGGAGAACTTGAACAGTTTAAGAAAAGGTAGTTATCTTTTTGATGAAGGCCTTTATTTTTCTGTATTATCGTAAAAACTCATGTATGTTGCCATTCTTTGTAAGCATCTATTCTTTACAAGGACCCTAATTTCAAAGGAATACTTTGCAATGAACAGAACTTTTTCTGCAATTATACACTGTGTTTGAGAAACTGAAGTGGCTACCTATTTTGTTTTCAGGTGTCTGTGGTTTTATTGTGCCTTTAGCACAATGCTGTACAGTATCTACATTCTTACTATGTTTTTATTAGCTAGATTCTGGTTTTTGCAATGTCTGCAGTGGAATCATCTGGAAGAGCTCATCATGTATTTCTGAATTGCTGGGCTTGACACTGTGTTTCGATTCAGGTCTACGTAGAGCCTTGATGACTTGGTTCTCCTCCACGTGGACCTGTACAGCAGTTTACATACTGTGCTTTGGCCTCAGGTCTGCAGCTCTGCCACAGCTGCCTTGAGTTTTTGGAGAGTTTTCCGTCAGCTCTGAAGAACTGCGCTTGGTTTTGCCAGTTTGTTTTCACTCTGCTCTTCCTAGCCAGGTGGATATAAGCAAATCATCTCACATCTCCCTCGAATTATAGTCTTCCAAAAGGCTTTAGCCCCGTAAGAACAGCCCACTGGATGTCATGAGTAGCACAGCACCTAGTCGCAATGCTCTTACCCAGGTCTGGAGTTTAACAGTAACTCCACTGTAATAGAAATGAAGTTGAGAGAATAGGTAAGAGAAAATGTCCCACTCTTAAGATCCCTGCTACATCTACTCTGGTAAAAACAAGGAAGCACGCACTTACCTGTGTCCAAATTCCCTTCCATTACCTCTGTTTTCACCAATCCCTTTCCCAAAGCGGGGCATCTGTTGTTTTCTTTTTATTTTCTGCAAACCACTGAAAAGAAGAGGTTTAACTTCTGCTGACCTGGAAATAGCTTCCTTCTGGGGCTGGCTGCACAGTTCTGGATGAGGTGTAACAGCTTGGTCATGACTGGAAGGCATCGTGAGGTGGGCGCGTGGGAGCTTCTGTGCGATAGGCAGCTCGTCGGGTTTTCCTCCCCTGCGGGATGAATTTCCACCAGGAGGGCGGCCAACCGCATGCTTCACATGGTTCCCTACATACAAGAAGTTGGGCGCAGGTGTGGCCAGCTTCATTTCCTCAAGTAGGCCGCACTGCTGCATATGGCACCTTGTCCCTGCTAAGGGTGGATCAGCCAAATTGGTTTCTGTAAAGCACCTAGTAGCGAGAAATGTTTTTATTCTTAGGTTAAAGTTCACCTCATGAACAATCTGAACATGTTGGGAGATTGTTTCAGTTACAAAGCCAAGAAGTCTTAAAGCACAGAAGCTAGTGTGTAATGGTAATTCAGAGTAATCCTCACATATGAGGTTTTAGGTGGTTTGGCAGCAAGTGCTAGAAATTAAGTTGTCCCTCTTTGCCCTTAGGAATTTATGCTCCGTGTCACAGTCCGTTAGCATGCGTGCCTGGTTGTCTGTCCCCTGCTGTTTTGTTTTCCCCTGTGATCTGCATCACACTGGACTGCACACCGATATTTTGTAGAATTGTCCAGGGGAGTGCAGACAGCTGTTAATTGCCTTAGCTAAAATGATGCACAAGAACACCACTTTTTACTTTTTCCCACCAGATGCTTTCAAAACTGCTTTGAGCTGTTAATTTTTGGCAGCTACCTTTATTTCAGAATCAAATATTGATGCATATTATAATCAAATGAAATGTGAGTCTGAGTTAAGAAAGTTTTAAAAAGAGCCCATTCATACATAGATATGTATAGTGTGTGTGCACACTTCTTCCTTGTGCATTTTCACTTCTTTTCTGCCGTTTCCTTCAAGTAGCTCATGAGCAATATGTGCTGCTGCTGGCCAACTGTGGAAAGCACAGCTCTGGTACTGGCTTTTGACCACAGGATTTTACAAAAGTTTAGATCTGTATCGCAATCTGAGATTTGTGGCTAAAACAGTCTCTGTTCTGTTACTGTAGGGTGTGCCAGTAGGACACACCTCTGGTGTCACTCATATTCCAGATTGATGGTGCCTGGAGAGATTGCGTTCAATGGCCAGGCCAGGCCATGGTTTTGACTTCTTAAAACGTGCTCTCCCCACGGTAGGGACAAGAACTGTAAAGGAATGATGGGGAAAATGGTAGAACGTGTTCCTGTAGGAAGGACAGAATGGGCTACCTGCAAAGCTTACTTTGCTGAGCTATCACGGAGAGCAGATGTATTTCCAATAGTAAAATGCTGCAATATTGCATGGTTGCTGTCATTCCAGTTTGGATTTCTTCGTAGTCTTTTTAAGGAAAAGTGTGTTTTATTCTTGCTTTGCATTGTAAGGTTATTCTGAAAAGAGTTTGCGTTGGGAAGGAACCTAACACTGAACCTCCTTTCTGTAAGCAAGAGCCAGTCAGCTGTGGATTTGTCAGCGCACAGGTAGATGGTGTGGGAATAGCACTTTGCCTCTACTTTTTAGTGGCCTCTCCCTGTGTGTCTGTGACTACCCTCTGTCCTGAGGAAGCAGCCTTCAGAAGAACCAAGGAGTTTCAGAAAGAAAATTCATGCTATGTACAGGGCCGTGGAACGGGGTCATTCAGACTAGCAGCTGTTACTGTCAAGGAAGGCAGTGAACATGCCTGTGCCACGCTCATCCTGAGGTACACAGGGAGCACAGCCAGCAGTCTTACTCTTTTTATGGCAAACTCGGCACACCCAGGAAACCACATTTTTCTGTGAAAATAATTTTTATTATTGTTCTTCACGTAAGACAGACAAATGTGGTGTAGTGTGGTCTCTGAACACAGGTATGGAGAGAGTCACACATCTCCAGATCCAGAAGTAATGTACTGAAAATGTTTAATTTTAGTAAAGAGTCCAGATTAGTAAAACACTTCTTTCCTTGTGAGGCTGATGTCATATCTTAAACTATTTTCTTGATGAAATGCTTTCAAAATACATTCATTATGGTGTCCATGTTTCTGTGACTTCATTTTTTCTCTCCCAGACTGTTACAACATTTCTCATTACACGTGAAAATATCTACAGAGATTGTTTGGTGATAGGAAAACTTCTGCAGAGCAAGCAGAGTGTGCTGACGTGTGGTCGTGTTCAGGAGTAAGCAGGCTGTGTCCAGGCAGGACCAATGCTGTTTCCAAAGACTGGAGAAGGTAGCAATGTACTGAACGTTGAAGAGTTCAAGCAGTACATCTCACTTCCATTAAAAGGTTTTGTACGACTTCGTGGCGTTTTTAAAATCTATCCAGCAAATATAATCTACTTCAAGGGCTATTCTCTAGAAATAAAGTATTTACTTCTTTATGCTGCTGCTTAATTGTTCAACTGGTTTGTTTGTTTGATTATTTCTTTGCTTTTTCTGATCCAACTGCAAGACTTCAAAAGTCTAAACAATTACTCTTCAACTCCTTTGAAATATACAACAGCTATGTCAATCTTTCCTGAAGCACAGCTTTGCCGCGGAAGAGGTTTGTGCTGCAAACAGCTGGTTAATTCCTGGGGGGAGCTGGCTTGATAACAGCATTTGCATGCATAAGTTCTGGCAGTGATGCACAGCACTGATCAGACACCAGAGAAATTAAATCTGGGCTGAGGTGAGAACAGAGGTCAAGAAATGGTGGCGTGCAGCAGACTGGCATCATGTAGCAATCAGCTGAGGAAAAAAGAACTGCGGGGAAGAGCTGTGAGCTGATGCTGTATGTGAGTATCTTGCATCAGGGTGTTTCGTTAGTGGTTCTGTGCTATTGTCAGCTCTCTGAGACTCTTCCTTTAAAATGCAATGTGGCTCCAATAGAATACAAAAAATCCTTGTATTCTATAATACATCACTTGTCAAATATAGTATTGCAATTGAAATAAATTTTCAAATATACAATGTGAAACTCCATGTTTTGTAGTAAAAAAGAAATCAAGCTCACTTTTCCTTTGGCTACAGGACTTTATTATCATTTTAACAGTTTGGTTTTACATAATAAATAAGCAAAAATGCTTTACATTTTTAGGGAATACATATAGAATTCTGAGCATTAATAGATTGGTTGTTCTGCGTGCTTTTTCACCTACATTTGCCAAATAGCTCGTATCTGCATCATATAAAAAAAGCAAAATCTAATGTTCAGGAAGAAAAATGAAATAAAATGTTCTCTATGTTGCTTTTGAAGTATAACTGAAATGTTGAAAAAAATGTGTTACGTTCTGTGTTTTTTAAAGAAATCCCAATATTCTCACAGGTATCATGTTCAGAACCACTTTATCTTGGTGATATAGTCTCAGGTTTTATGCCTATAGTCCAATGTGCTCAATGTCATTGAATTCCTCAAATGCCCTTTTGGAATTACATGGCTGCTGTGACCTGGAGAGAAGTCTGTTCCCCTATTTACATTGCACTGGTTTCATTAATAGGATAAAAACATTTGAGGCATCAATATGGGATTAACGTTTTCAACTTTACATTTTGGTAAAATATTCCCCCTCTTATA
Source organism: Alectura lathami (assembly GCA_013399715.1). Classification (NCBI taxonomy): domain Eukaryota; kingdom Metazoa; phylum Chordata; class Aves; order Galliformes; family Megapodiidae; genus Alectura; species Alectura lathami. The sequence continues at coordinate 61,044 of VXAV01009333.1, read as the reverse complement.
CTCTTTCACTCTGCATGTGCATGCTGGGTCTGACCTCCCCCAAGATGTAAAAACCTGTCAAGCTGCGTGATAAAGGTGTCTCTGATAAAGGTATCCGTATTGGCTCAAATGAGTATGCTAGAGAGAAATGAGGTTATTTTTGGTAATGTATTCCAATTCACACTCCGCTTACATGACATAATTTTTTCCAATTATTGCAAACATCGCTGCTCTCGGTGGCTGCACCACGTTGTGCAGTCGTGGTGCACCATGAACACCTGTAGTTTAACTGACCAGCAGGCGATGTCTGAACTCGTGTTATTCTCTCAACAGAGTTTACTCACGTTCCGGATGTGAGAATGCAATTGCTGTTTCTATTTTGGAATGGCAGGAAGAAATTTTCACACGTTTGCTTTTTCAGTCACAGCCCTTCTCTTAAATCTGCTCTGTATAATCATATGTGAATGCATAATTGACTCGTTATTTCCTAGCGGGAAGTTCGTGCATCCGAATATCACACACTGCAAAACGCCTGTGGGAGGCTGATGGAACACCTCCCTTACTCAGGCCTGTTGAACAAAGCCTGGAAGCGTGAATAACAAGGCAGAGGCTGGAAAAATATTTTGTGGTATTTTACTGCAAAATATCAATGGCGTTTTTTAGTTGGAGTCTTCTTTGTGTGTTCCTGAAAACATGTGTTTTCTGAAGAGAAGCACATGGAAGAGCAGAAGAATAGATGGGCTCGGCTTTGTGTGCAGCAATGCCCCTAACGAGGTATGGAGAGACGTCCTGTGAAGGAGTCGTGCATTGGGTTTCTTTTTAACGATGCAGCCAGCTTCAGTTTCTCCTTAGTAGGGCAGTTTTAATTTAACAAAATTAACATGCAAGGCTTAGCATAACGGTATCTTCTAAGAAGTTGAGTGCACTTGTTAATAACACCGGCAGGGAAGGCTGTTAAACAAAGCCACGTAAAACCAGCTTGAGTCCCATCACCTGGGAACATCAGAATGGTAACAGCGTTCACTCCACATTTCTGTAGGTTTGCCACATTCTCTAGCTCTAGAAGTACCAAGGAGTGAAACGAAGGTGTTGCTCTGGCTTTGCTCATCTTTTGTCGTTGCTTAAAAGCCCGCATTCTGGTAGTGACTGACCAGGTATTTTTGGTTGTCCTTGTCATGAGGATATCTTCCATACATTTTTTAGTAAGTGAAGTCAGGCAGCTCTGAATTTCCAAGTGAACATGAATTCCACTTCATAATAAAGCTTTCTCTGTTAAACTTTTATTCAAAAGCAATAAAAATACTGAAAATTGTTTTCAGATGTGTTAAGAGTATTCTTGCTTACTCATAGCAATAAATATTCATACATACAAAGAGGTGACTATTTCTGCTGCGCATAGAAGATGGAGAACATGTAATTAAAAGCAGTGTGTATCTCATTACGTTTTTGTCTGACAAGGTGCAATCCATGAGCAAGTATTTTCCATATTGCACAAGCCAGGTAAGCATTTTCTTTAGCAAAGGTCTCTTTAGAGAGAGTCTGATAAGAGAGAGAAAGTTTCTGAAATGTAAATAACCTGAAACTGGGCTAAGAGCTGTAGCTAAATACAGCTGGCTCAGATGTACGACAGCCTTTGGCGTCGGTATTTACACCTATTGGGTAGAGAGCATCTGTTGCTCTGTCGAAAGCACACAAAGAATGTTTGGGGAAGTGGCTGAAAGCCAAACTGGACTGACCCATCAGTGGAACACATGCAGGTCTCTGCCTCTCTTTATTTCCTGGTTTGCAAACTTCACAGAGAAGTGAAAAAAGGGGGAATCAGTTCTAAGAGGCAGGACAACGTTTAAATATCTGCTTTTGCTTTCTAGTCTCCTAGGCTAACCGAGGTGTGTGCAAAGTGTTCACTTCAAAACATCGGTGTACCCTGCTTCACTTCAAGTGCAATCTTGTTTCTTGTGGTTGAGCAATGACGTCTGACTTTCCTTACTCAGGTTGTGCATTGACATAATTTGTGAAGTGCATGAATCACTCAAATATTAACCTCACCTTCGTGCTGACAATGAGATTTATGCTTAAGGAACTCCAGTGTGCTAAAAGCTGAACTTTGCAAAATTCAGAAGGCTACCAGTAGTTTTGAAATAAAGTGTAAATGTTTGTTATTCCCTTGACTATAAAGAGAACATTTCTGGTGCTATTATTAAGATGTATTTTTTGATTAGCTAGTTGAAAAACTACACAGCCTTCTCCCAGAATATGCAGTGAAACACACTTCTTAGAAGTTTCTTTTCCTTATTAAGGAGTTTTTATGGCAAATAGTCTTTAGTTCCTTCTAGGTGGTTTGTGCCAATTTACCGTGACAAGACCTGTAACCGTTTAATACATATCTCTGTACGTATTAATTTGTTATGAGATCATTCTTTCTTAAGACAAATGGTGGTGGTAACAATCTCAGAATACTGAAAAAACATTTGACTGATTAATAAATAAGTGTGTTCCAAACTTCGTTCTGTTTGGTTAGTACAACTGCATTATGGAGACTAAAAATCACCACTCCTTCCACAAAGGTCATTTGTTGGGGTGTTTAACACGTGGGTGGATAGCTGATGTAAGGTTTCACACAGTTTGTCAAAAATACCTAAACTAGAGTGTATAGTTTATGATAATGATAAAAGAAAAATCTTGAACATATATTGAGAACGGTGGGGTTAAGGAAAAAAATGTTCTTCATATAAACCTCTGCATATAACACTTATCATTTAATCTTGTTGCACACTATAAAATAACAAAAATAAGATCTGTAGCAAGTCTTCTCACTGGCACCAGAGCTTAATCCTTGACAACGAAGCACTGAAGCTAGATGTATTCTTTTTTCCCCACCTTGAAGGTACTGTGACACATGGCTTGCCAGGAGCGCACAAGTCTGTCCCTTATTGACCTTCAGCTGTGCTCAGTAAATGTAACCATGTTCTCTCCTGCTTTTTGGAAATCATGACAGTTTGGCTTCTTAATTAAATGCAAATACTTTTCTACTACTGTCACCTTCCATTGGCTATTATTACAGAAGTTCCAATATAATGGGGTAGTGCACTTTCCTTGTGGGTTTCTGGAGAAGAAGTTGATGAGGGGCTTTGGTTTTTGTAAATAAATGTATTTACTTCCTCAGAATTGTACCCGTAATTTTCGCCTACATGTCCTGTTGCTGTACATGATGAAGTTTGAAATGTGCCATGTTTGGCTAAAACGTGGTGATAATTTAGAAGCACAAACGGAACTTGTCCAGAGGGTCTGACATCCATCACGCGCTCGCTTTCAGAGTCATGATCAAGCTTTACAGGCATTCTCTCATCACTGTCCAGTTCATCTGCATTTGTTGCATGGTGACCAATGTGCCCATATCTGGGTTCTTTCATACAAATCCGTCTTGTTTGTTCGTATACTGAGGGCACTGGCAGGAGATGACTTAATTGTCCTAAAGCTTTAGACTGGAAACATTCTGATTTCGGCAGCAAGGAATTAGCAATTGAGTTTGAAAAAGAACTGTCATTAATGCTCATTTTTTCTTGTAGGTCTCTATTAAAAGCTAACTTGTTTTCTTCTTTAATGAGATGGTGAGGTGGCTGGATCCTGTTTTCTATTTTGTTGGGTTTCATGAGGCTGGAATCATAAATCCCTTCTTTGTATCTGCTGCCTGGCATGGGTGCTGTGCAACTTGTAAAGCTGTCAGAGAGAGCATCTTGGCTGTATCTTCTGTTTGATACGGGCACTTGCAGGAAAGAGAAAACATGTTAATTGCTGAAGATGAGCTCATGTAATACACTGACACATTTTATGACCGAACTTTAATACCCATTTGGTTTGGGCTTCATCCAAGCCCCACTGAAGACACCAGAGACATTCCCACTTGCCTCAGTGACTTCGGATAAGCCTCTCTAAGACAGCATTGAAGTCAGAAAGCGTTCAGAAAGGCACTGGGTGTTGAGCAATTCTCAAAATGTTTTCCATGCTACTATGTGAAATGCCTGCTTGTCTGTTTGACTAATAAGCACAAGTGCAAAATTGTAAATCGCTGTCATTATTAGTACGGGCAAATCAGAAAGTTAACCAAAGAACTGAAAAAAAATGGAAATGTGGCTCGCTATTCAAAAACCTTGGACTTAATAAGCTCTTTTCTGAACACAACAAATGATTTATCAAAGGAAGGATAACGTCCTAAATGTCAGTGATTACAGTAAGACAGAATCTATTCTTCCTGTCGCTGTGGAAGCACATTGGACACCTGCCCTTGTAGGGGAAAGGAGAAGAGAGTGTGTAGTATTAGGTACTAACTTTCGTCATGTTAAAGGCTTTGCTTTTTTTCCTTGAAAAAACAGTGTCAGATATTTAAAAACTCTACTGAAAAGCAACAGAAAGACTTCTGAAGTAAAGCTAAATCTCTGCTTTTCAGGTACTTTCATGTAGTGAAGCTTTTTGCATAACATAATCTACAATATACACTCAACATGTTTACATTCAAATGTGGGAATACTACACTGGGTGTGCAATAAAAATCAGAAGCTAGATTTCAAATTTTCAGTAGAGTTCGAACCTAGGATTTCTATTCAAACTTCTCTAAAATATATTGAAAATCCTTTCTCTGAAGCTTCTGTGCAGTGGCTAAACACATTTCACAGTTTGAATAATTTTTATCATTTTCTGCTTGACCTACATAACTTTTTGTTTCAGCACAGTGCTATCTATTAACAAATGATAGGAGAAAAAGCCACTGTTCACTGTACAGCATGGCCAAAGCTGGGTGAGTACTAATTTTTTGTGCTGAGTACCTTGTAGGAACAGCTTGACAGTTATACTGCTCCTACAAGGCATATTTGAAAGTTTTATGTTAAACATTAAATGAGGCAGTTACCAAGTTTCTCGAGTTAAACCTAAACTCCATTTTCTGTCATGCTCAGTGAAGGTCCTGAACACCTACATGCCTTTTGTAAGAGGGATTTTCTGTTTTTCTAAAAAATTTATTCAACATCTTAAAAGTTTTGGAGTCCCCCTGTAGTAGTTGCAGACATAACTGCACCCGCTAATAATTAAATATTCCCTGTGCTGTAGTAGACGGGAAAGGCCTTCATGTACAACAGAGGAAGCAGAAATAGCTCAATTGTACCTTTTTTATATGCACAACTTCATTAATTTCAGGGGGAGTTGTACCAGATAATTAACACCAGAATTTAAACAGGAATCTGGATCCAATTTCTTTTTGATCAGCCCCCCATCCTCCAAGAAGCAACAACCCTTTGAGTTAATTGTTTTTAATTTCTGTGGAGACAGTTTTGTACCAACAAGTGTGTGCAGGCCTACGTGAACTGAATTCTCGTCATCTGTTGAAAAGTGGCCCTCTTGGATCACAAACCAAAACAGGGGTTCAGCCACATAGCTTGAGTATAACTTAGAGAACTTACGAGTATAATTATACTACTGTAATTTTAACTTCACTTTTGGCATTCTTATCATGAAGCAAGTATCCATGCTGAGAGTTGCTGAAGTATAACTCATATGACTGAATTAAGGTGGAACACCAGTTTCAGTGTTTTTCCCAAACTTAACACAGCCACAGGAGTCATGAGTTTGTTTTCTTACTGTGACCTCATAGCTCTACTCTATTCTCTGAACTAAAGATTCTCCTTTTCCAATTTCAGAGCCTGTGCCTGTGAGAGCTGAAGCACCACAGCAAAAGGTTGGACGCTGTCTTTTTATCTCCATTTTTGTAATCTCGAATTCTGCTGGGCTGATGGCTGCTTTCTTGGTACCAAGAAGTAATTTGTATACTTGGGACATTTACAGGACATCATCTGTGTTTTTCTATCCTGTGTCTCAAACATGGTTTTCATCTCTGTTGTGGAGGAAGAAGGTAAGCATTTGGTTAATTGTTTGCAGGCTTCCACTTCAGTTGTCAGCATGTTTGTGGAGCAAGAGCAGACAGTTAGGCAGGTCTGCAGTGCAACAGAGCGCAGCAGTTTTCATCTGCTTGCATTCAGAACAGTTTGCAGAGCTAGACTAAAATCTGCTTTTGTCCTCCTTCACTGACAAAAAGGCAGGAGTGCCCTGGGAAAGACTCCTCACGGGGCGCTGTCTCCTACAGAAGTTAACAGAAAGCTGACCCACTGCTCTGTGCTGCTGTAGAAGGGCAACACCCTGGGATTGCATCCACCCATCCAGCTCGTGGGCAGTTGCCAGAGTACCTGCCTCGGTAGGTGCATTCTGCATGTTCTCTGGCACTGGAAATGCTCTGCAGTCATACAGGTCAGTGCATTAATTTGGGATGCTTTCTGGCCCATTCTTCTGCCAGGGCAACTCAGCTGTGCTACAACTGCAACAGTGAGCTCAGTCCTTCAGGCGCCGTGTTGCTGCAAAATCCCACAAAGTAGCCCTGCCTTCCTCCCTGTACACTGGGTGCAGCTTGGGCAGAGAGAAAATCTGGAAAGAAGAGCTCCCCTCCCCTGGCAGCTGGCTCGGAGTTCAGCATCCAGCCACCCAAATGGCGACAAGGAAGGCTGCTCTAGAAGGAACTGGTCTGAAAGATGTATCGTATCTAGGCATAGCTGCAGTCTACTGGAGTAGTCTTTGCCCTTTTTAACCTGGTGCTGCAGGGAGGAGCATTCCCTCCTGACCTTTACGTGGTGCAGTCAAAGGTCAGTTGGTGCTCACTACTGGAAAGATACTTGAAGAAAAGATATTTCATTCATAAACATGCCCAAGAAGCTAATAGGCAGAGCTGCTCCTTGTTTGCTCTTTGCCCATCTGTTTCAGTAAAAAGTGAAGAAAAGGCATCTTAGAGCCAGCAGTACTTAGAACAGACCTTCATGTAAATGGTATGCAGTCCTTATCAGCAGAGAGTTTTGCATCCTATTTCTGGGAAACCTTGTCCATTTTAACAACACTTGAATGTTTGCATGTACGCCACGACGTTTCAGTACATTTCCTAATCCTTGGTCCAAGAGGACTTTCAGAAAAGAGGAGCAATTACTCAAATTAACCTGAATTTTGCTGAAGACAACCAGCAGAGCCGCTCTGCTGTGCTCAGGTCACACACTCCTGTGTCATGAAGGGTGCTGACATGCCTCTGTGTCGAGCAGCACAGAGGGACAACAAATCTTAACATTGTCCATGTCAATGAAAAATAAATTTTTGGTATTAGCTCAATACCTGTAATGTGTCCTGGTCTTAACCCTAATTGCAAATCATCTGAGGCATGGGTTGATGTTGTAATTACTATGTTTTCCACTATTCTCCCTCCAAAACAACAGAAAGACAACATGGTCTTTACCTCTAGGGGATTACATTTTTCAAGAAAGATGACATATTTCTTCTAATATTTACAGATAAATCCTGAGGAGGTGGGCTGAGGGGCTGGGGAGAGACGCAGAGATAGACCAGAGCCTTCTCATGGCTTTGCTTAGTATTGTTTATGATTGCCTGAGTTTTGGCACTAAGCTTCGTGCAGACCGTACACAGTGGCCAACAGCGTGGCTCACAAGAAGTGTGGATACTCTGGTACCCTAAGTTGTTACGTATCCATGCAAGAGTACAAGGGAAACATCCCTGACTAAGAAGATGGTTGCCTTCTCTGAAGAGAGTTTCTTTCTGATGAGCAGGGCAGCTGGAAAAAAAAAGTGGAGCTTCAAAACCAGATTCTAAGGCAGCAGCATCTGATTTGCAGGCAGCTTTGTCTGCTATGTGCTGTTCCAGAGCTTTGATGGCTTGGCATCATCATCTTAAAATCTCTGATCTCTCCAAAAGAAACTATTTTCCATAGCGAAAGATGTCTCTGGCCTACAGCATTTTTGGCAGATGCCTCTGTGGATGTGATGTGGAATAGCCCTAGCATCCAACCCGGTTGCCAGATGTCATATTTGGCATTGCCTTTGGACTGAAGATAATGATGCTAAGCAGATCCTCTCTGCTTTGAAGCTTACTAGCTGTCAGTTTTTCTGTGAACCACTGGAAAAAGCAACAGTTGACAATGTAAGGAAGATCAGATGCCCCTTTCAACTCAAAGCAAAAAGTTGCTTCCAACGGTCCAGATTTCTCTTCTGCCTCAGTAAAAGTACAGCAGGGCTAATTCTTCCTTGGGGGAAACAAACTCCGGAACAATTAGAGATAAGTCCTCTGTTTGCAGTGGAGGTTCTGTTTTCTTTCTCCCCTCTCCTAGCACTGCGAGTGGGCTCCAGCAATGATCTCTCACCAGGCTAAGTTGACCATATTCTTTTTTCCTTCCTAAATAGCACAAGTATAAGGGATCTTGCAGAAAATCAATTGTAGCAAGTCACTTTTCATCAAAAGCCCAATAGCTAAGCATCCATTAAAATACATCTATGCTCAAAAGAGAACTCACATATTCCAACTTAAGCAACATAAGCTTAAGTAGTAGTATCACAGGTAAGAACTGCTGGTAGCAGAGCTCCATTTTCCTGGTGAGGGTATGCATGCACGATGAAACTGAAAAATACCAGCAGTTCCTTGCAGTGTTTTGTTGGGAACTTCCTTCTCTGAGCAGATGTAATAGTATTCCTGGGGAGTCCTCCTGGCTTCATGTGTTTACTAGGAGTTAGCTGCCCACACCAACCAACCAATGGTAAGCTGCTTGTCTGCTGCTATGCTCACTGGGCTTTTCTGGCAAATTTTATGGCCACCATCAAGTTTACAGACTGCTCTCTGAACAGGCTGCTCTTTCCACATCCGTTCTCACTGTGTCTGATGGCACCCTCTGATCAGCAAGAGGTGGATCTACTTTCTCAGTCAGTCTCACAGCATCTATTAGTCTGGAAGCAGAGAAGAAAAGCTGACTTCTGTACACCCGGGATAGCTTTGTTCCTGCCGATTACTGGGGGTAATTTACTTTAAACTTTATACTTATCCTCAAAAGATATATCCACTTTCTTGCCCACAAAGATATGGCATCTTTAGAAAGGACAAAAACATTCCTCAAACATCTCTTCTGGTGTATAGCTACTCCTTTTCGTACCCAGACCACAACAGCAGCAAAAGGAAGCCAGCACATTAGAGCAGCCTGNAAAAAAAAAAAAAGTTTAACTTGCACTAGGCTGTAAGGAAAGTACCAATATTACTGATTTTCAACCTAAATACAAAACAATAAAGTAAAATACTACAGTCAGCCAGGTGACATCAAATGGTCCTGCAAAGAACAAAACCCTGGGAAGAAGTTATTCTGTGGGAGGCATGCTCAGTGTCTGATACCATCTTCTATTTTATGTAACAAGCTCTTATTTTAGCATCTGCAGGTATTCCCTTCAGATCTGGCATATCTAATGATATGTGCCTATGTGAATAAATGCTTGTTTCTGGTATGCAGAGAATTTTGAGCCTATCTTTTTTTTTTTTTTTTTTAATTTTCACTAGTGCTTCCTCCATCACATTCATGTTGAAGTTAGAAGAAGGGAATGTTTCATTCAACTTTGTAGCAGTATGTCAGCCAGTCAGTCCTCAGTGGTGATTTTCAAATAACCAAAATAGTGTATGCATGTAATGTGTATGAGATCTAAAGGTTAGAGCGCATCTTTAGCTTGTTTACATTATTTACTTTATAGCTTTGCAAGGTTATTTTTAATAGGTTATCACCTCAGAAAAGTCAGTGTCTTCCATGCTTCCTTCAAAGTGTTTGAGCTGACCATCCATATAAAGACATGGTGATCAGCGAGGAGCGCTGAAGACACTTTAAATCAAGCAGGAAGAGAGTGCATTTCATTTACTCATTCCCTATTGTAACTGTAAGGTAAAGGCATTCAGAATGGCTTCATATTCAGAAAGGACAACCTTCCATTTCTATGGAAATAGATCATGTTTAATTTCTGTATGCGGACTGAATTGCATTTGTTTCTTTCTGACTGCAGCAATGACAGTGCAGAGCACAAACTGTGCCAGTGTTAAAGGAGGTGGTAACTCTGCCATGTTCTAAAAGTGATTCTGGTGAATACATTTTTTTGATGCTTTGATATTAGAAGCATAGAATCACAGACCGACTTGGGTTGGAAGGGACCCGAAAGCCCACCCAGCCCCATCCCCTGCCATGGGCTGGCTGCCACCCACTGGATCAGGCTGCCCAGGGCCCACCCAACGTGACCTTGAGCGCCTCCAGGGATGGGGCACCCACAGCTCCTCTGGGCAGCCTGGGCCAGGGCCTCACCACCCTCTGAGTAAAGAATTTCTTCCTAATACTGAATCTAAATCTATCCCCAGGTTGAATATCCCCATCTTTCTCAGCCGGTCTTCTCAGGAGACGCTCCAGTCCTCTGATCATCCTTGTGGCCCTCCTCTGGACCCACTCCAACCTATCCATTTCCTTCTTGTGCTGGGGGTCCAAGAGCTGACCACAGCCCTCCAGGTGGGGCCTCACAAGAGTGGAGTGAAGGGGGACAATCACCTCCCCGCCCTGCTGGCCGTACTGCTTGTTGCAGCCCAGGATGCGGTTGGCTTTCTGGGCTGCAGGTGCACACTGCTGGCTCGTGTTGAGCTTCTCATCAACCAGCACACCCAAGTCCTTCTCCTCAGGGCTGCCCTCGACCCATTCTCTGCCCAACCTGTATTTGTGCTTGGGATTGCCCCAGCCCTGGTGCAGGACCTTGCACTTGGTCTTGTTGAACTTCATGAGGTTTGCACAGGCCCACCCATCAAGTCTGCCCAGGTTCCCCTGGGTGGCCTCCATTCCCTCTTAATACTCCTAATCAAGTGCTTATGGTAAGGGAAACAGGATTAACAGGTAAATACTATAAACATACCGGACGTTACATTTCACTGTTTCTGATTTTCTGCATTTCCTAACCATCTCTTATTTCCTATTTTCAAACTGCAATCACAAATATTTCCCGGATGCCCCACAGCTTTTCTTTTCTTTTTTTAAAGTGACACCCACCTTCATAAGTCTGTCCAAGATTATGTCGAATGATGTTCACTGGCTGCTCAGGAAGATTTTTGGATGGTGACTGGCTGTTGGGTACCAAGGAGTTGGCATAATGCCACTGGCATTCTCCATTTGTCTGCAGCGTACTCAAGAAAAATCGAGCCACTTCACAAGGTGCTCCTTGAGACTGCCCAAACTTGGAAGGCAGCATTTGCTTTTTGCTGCTGAAGACGTGAGAATCTACAGGGAAGTGTCCATAATGGTAAGAGAAAGGCAAGCTATATGACGGGGCATATAAAAGTTCACTGTTTTCTGAATGGAAGTTTTGTTCTTGAATGGTGGCGGCATTCACTGCAGGGCTGGATCGCCAGCTTCCCGCCTGGCTGCATTCCAGTTTGTCTGTTTGGAATGAGCTGTATTGCTAGGGGAAATAAAAAAAAAAAAAAAGAGGGGAAGAGAGTTAAATCACTAACTTCTATATGAAACCACATAACATGTCATAAAGGTGGCCAAAGCTGGGCCTCCTTGAACTGCAGTCTTGCTGGCTAAAGGGACTGACTTACCAGCACATCTAAAACTCCTTGTCTTCACTATACTTTACCTTCACTTAACAGAGGAGCAAAGAACAATTTTGACATCCTAACGTTAAGGTTTTATTTGATAATTTTGCCAGCTGGATTTTAGCTACTAAGTGTAGGCAGTTGCAAATACCAGAGAGCATAAGTTTGTCGCAAAGCACGGGAAGTTACTGATAAGTGGAACTGCAGATTGTGAATCTATTTTGACTGACGTCTAGGTCCTAGCTGCATTCAGAGCTTTTATAAGGTAATAGTAGCCCCTTCAGCAAAGTCTCAGAACATCTCCTGTTGCGTATCAGTCTCAACAACCCTGTTTTACAGATGATCTGCCTAGTTTTCTTTCACATCTAGTTCTAGCTCACCAGTTGCTTTCTTCTTTTTCCCAAGAAAATATGTTGTGAGTTTTTTAAGTACTTTACATCCTCCAAATCCAAAAGTTTCTCTGTTTGCACCACTTGTCAGTGCTGTTTCGTACTACTTGTGCTGTCCACCCCAAGAACAAAAGGGTCGCATTGTGTTCTGGCCTACAAGGGCGTTCTTGCAGCAGAGCATACTATAGTCAGTTTTACAGCAAGTTCAGTTCTAGAGGATCTCTGTCCTGGCCCAAGGACTCTACCGCAATAACTGGCAGGTAAATATTGCTGAAAAAATTACCTGTTGTGGGTAAGGTGTTGTTCTGAGTTTCGCCTTCATTTTATTACTTTTGGGTTTTACTATTTTCCTTGTTTCCTGCGAGGTAGATACTGAGTTTCTGCATGAAAATTGTGACTTAGAAATGGTAACCTGGTCCAGTGACAACTGAAGTTCTTTATACTCAATATCTCTGCAAAAGAACAGAGCAACAAATTACATGCTCAAACATACCACACAAATCCAAAATAACTCCTTTGAAAATACATGTTAGCTTTCACAATATTTTCATTCTTCCAAGATTTTCACTGAGTCTGCTAGGCTGGGGATGCTAGCAGGCAGTGAATTTTACAGTCTGACACTGTTTCCATGGGAGTCTACCACAAACATTCCACTGGGAACAGAGTTAACATCTTTGCACTGAATGTCTCTGCTTTCTGAACCTAAGCAGTTCCAACTTCTTCTCAGCTATATGTGACACTCTATATTTTGGAATCACAACCGCGTCAGCTGATAGGAAGACAAGGGTCAATTCATCTGTCACCTCCTCAGTCCTCTTCCCTGGCTTTCACAGCTTGTTCTGAGGAGAGGAAAAGGAGCAATGTTTCTCTCCTGCCAGCACAATGCCCTTGTAACTAAGCCATAGGAGCTGTAGTACAGTTTTTCTGAAGTCTCTGGACTTCATTTTCTCCACTGTTCTGTTCAATTGTACTTGTTCTACACACAGGGTAGATATTTGTACAAAAGAGGATAAAAAACAAATCAGGGGCAGACTGTGGATCATAGAATCACAGAACAGCTTGGGTTGGAAGAGATTTTAAAGCCCACCCAGCCCCAGCCCCCTGCCGTGGGCTGGCTGCCACCCACTGGATCAGGCTGCCCAGGGCCCACCCAGCCTGGCCCTGAGCGCCTCCAGGGATGGGGCACTCACAGCTGCTCTGGGCAGCCTGTGCTAGTTGGATCTCACATCTGTACAGGAATGAGGGCAGCAGTGGCTGAGTACCTGCTTCAGGTAGTTTAAGGAAACACCCTGTGGCTGCTCAACTCATACACTCTAACTCTTAAAGGTCAGGTAGTAGAAACAGCATCATAATACACAAACACACTTGACCCTACCATAAACATCATGCAAACACAACTTACTTTAAAGCTGGTTAAGAAATGGACAAGTCTAGACGAAAGGATGTAGTTTTTTGCTTTCTTCTGCTGTTGTTCAGCTCAAAGATCCACGCTACTTTTTTTTTAAATAGTCTTTTCAGACACGGCCTGTTTCATGGTTACTTATCCCTCTTATTCCATGTGGAATGTCTCTCAGGTTTGTATCAAGACAGGAATTTTGTAGCACCTCAGTGACTTGAACCAGAATTCATAAATCGCAGGTCCAAGGCACTGTACATTCACAGGCTCAGTGGGAGCTGCTTGCCATTGTGAGAACGTAGTTTCGCCCTGAATAACTGCAATCAATCCAAGGCAAGTGAGGGAATCCCTGGTGACCCACTCACCCCTGAAAGGAGCCACACTTCCCACCATTTCTTTGTCCCGTAAACTGACACGGTGACCTCTGCTGGGTAGCCCTGTGCCAGGACAGCACCACTGTCTGTTGCCAAACTGCAGAACTGGGGTCCAGGTCTAAAACAGACAGCTACCAGTGGTACTACACATCCAGGGATATAGTATATGAAACAATCATCATAAATACTAGCTCTTTTTAGCTCAGTGTGCTTCTATACTAAAAGAGGGAGGACATGAGGAGAGGAAAGTGTTTTTAACATGCAAACACAAAATGATACTGGCAGATACGAGTAAAGAAAACTTAACGGATTTAGTTAGTAATGAATCAATTACTGGTAACATGTAATGGTACAAAGTATTTTGACTTACGTAAGGACATAATTGACACTCACTATGCAGTGAGGCCGTGATGAACGGCTGTTATGCACAATGGTAGCGTAGCTCTGTACCCACACCCAGCCTCCATGCTTGGACAGTAGTCGATAGTACTTGGTTGTGACTTGGCCTTTCACCAACACTGCGAGTAAAATAAAAAAAAAAAAAGCATTTCACATTGCTTGGACTTGTGACCTGAAGAGTTCCTGTAGAGATTTATTTGCAAGGCAGGGATTTTTCTCCCTCCTCCACCTCTCTTGGACTTCCTTCTCCCACAAAACTTTAAATAGCTTCCTTGTAAAGGTATCTATCCTACTCCTTTATACAATTTCACAATGTCATATTGCTTTTTAGAAATAATATGTTGTTAACTAGTAAGGGTTGTCTTTCTTCTTTTCCCGTTCACCCTGCTCTCTTCTGCTTACATTCTGCANAAAAACATTGACTGTTTCTAATCTTCTAGCTGAAAATGCGTAGTTCAAGGCAGCAAAATTATTTTGAAGTGTTCACAACTGTCTTGTATTTTCCCAGTGTGTTTGGAAGCACTTTTGATATTCATAGCTTGAAAAATAATTGTGTGTTTTGCAGTGTATGTTATGCTATGTTGCTATGATGCTTTTTCCTCTGTAGGCTCTACATTTTGAAGGTGCTTTAACTGAGCAAAATTAAAATGCTGATCAGTTCTTAAACACACAAATAAAGACAGGGCCAGAGAGATGAATCAGTTATCAGAGAGATTACTGGAAATGTAATCCTCTGAACACCAGCCTGGATTCTCTGTGAACAAAAATGTTTTGGCATAAGGCTATGCTGTAACAGGAGTTGTGCAGCATCTTTAAATGTTTAATCTAGCCACAAATCTTTCTGGTTTGGTGCCAGGCATTTAGCTAGTGATTCACCAGAAGATAATTCACAGCCTTCAAAGATTCTTTCTCTCTTGTGTAATCCTGAAACATTTGTTTAGGAAACTCCATCTTCTTACTCTCCTATATAATCAGACATTTATTTTAAGTTAGAAAATAAGGGACTGAACTTGATACTCAAACTATTGCAAAAAAATAAAAATAAAAAATATTTAAAAAGTAAAAAAATCCTTGTAGCTTTCTATAATACATGATAAAGAAATAAATTACTGCTTTCAAATGCAGGGTTTGTACTACACTGAACTCATTATCAAAGCTTACTCTAATTTTGTTCTCTCAGTATATGTGCTTGGTGCATAAGCAGATAAACAATAAGCCAAAAAACAAAGTTTCCTCTTTCAGCCAACTCTGCTAGAGCAAATGATCTCTTGAATTAAAATATACAGCGTTATAATTAGTACTCATAGGAGAGTCTTCTGACAGGGAGAACATGAATTTGATAACAAAAAAGTGCATCATCTTTTTCTGGTTTGTTTAGTTTGCTGATTAATTATGTGGCTAGCAGCCATCACTGGGGTTGACTTTTTTTGTTCATTTGTTGCTTGGGAGAGTGTGGGTCTGTAATTCCAGCGGTAACTGGAGATTGCAATAATGTGAGTAATAGCCCAATGGAAGACTGGCAAAGAGAAGAGCAAGAGTTCTCGTTCTTGGTAAAAAGTCCTGAAGTCTGTTGCATATAGGTCCTCTCTCTGGACTGTTTACTCTCAGCATGAGTCACAACACGTTTAGACTTTTCTTCCAATCCAGAAAAACTCCCTAAGAAAATTGAGCTCTTACTAAATGATTGCAGGCAGGTCTTTCCGGAAGTGTCAGTTCTCCTTCCATTGTAGGACATGGCATCCATTTGTTCAGAAAGCAGTAAGACCAGTAACAGCATCTTGCAGGACATTCAAAAACCTATCTTCTCTAGCACCAAGCCACTACTATTTAGAGTTTGAAGTTTTTTCTATATATCAGCTTTTTGCCTCATACTTCCAGGTGTTCTTTCTCATGCCTACATTTCTACACAGAGTACTCAGGTGGAGGGGGGATAGGGGGGCATATGTACCGATACTTAAAAAAAAAAAAAATACAAGGGGGAAATGTATTTAAGTTTGTAAACAAACCCACAAAACATATAGACACATATAGTCTCCAAGTGCAGTATATCACACCAAGGTAAAGGTGTATGCTACTCACAGATTCAGTGTAACAATGCCAAATAAGCCTGTTCTAAAACAATTTGTTTATAACTAACTACGCGCTGTGGAATCACAACGTTTCTTGCTGGTACAGTTCTAGCAAATGGTGCTTGTATTTTGGTCCCGATCATCTGACAGATATTTTTTGCAATGTGGCCTCAGTCTTCCAAAATGGAATCTAACAGTCTGATGGTTCACTAGCTATCACAAAGTTCTTCCAGATGCTTTGGGACCAGTTTTGTCTTTTCTTTCTTTCTAACTCCAATTTTATTTTAAAAATCCCTGCTTTAGCTGTCCAGTTAAGACAGTACATTGAAAGATGTGCAAACCACTGAGCACTACAGTGTTCAGCTTTCCTTCCTAATTATATGGATAAACCGATATTTCTCCTGGGACAGGGGGAGGACTCCATGTCTTCTGCATTTTTAGCAGTCTGGGGGAAGTCTGACCTTGGCAAAGGGACAGTAGCTGTGCTTCCGATACAGTAAATGAGGTCAATTTCCGTCTGACCCTGTGTTAAATTATCCTGTTTGATGCTGATTGGGAAACCTCAGAAATGAGAGTGAGGTAAATCCACTACCAAGATGATCAGTGTACGCTCAGACTTCTTGGTGGCCTCCGCTGCAATTGGATGGGAAGGATTCCGTGGCTTTAGCCTTGGCTCTGAGATGTGCCATTTGTAACTGGGTGTTCCTCTGTTGTGGTTCCCTCCTGGTTTAGGAGGCAAGCTGAAAAAGGCACTGGGCTGGCTGGGCTGGTCCTTCTGGCCTGTCACAGATGTCTGTTTTAAAAGGCTCCAGCAGGCTCATGGGCGTAAGGCTGGGAGCTGCCAGCCTACACTTCAAGATACCACTAAGAGAAACGGACGTCTTGCTTCCACGCTTGCAGCAGTTATTGTTTTAGCGTCCCTGGCGCTCACAGCCTGGCATGTCTTCAGTCCAGCCCTTGAGCAGTGTGGTCAGGGGATGGTGCCCTAGCAGACCCTACAGTTCTTTTGCCCTCTTAAAAACTAGTGCAGCTCTGCCAGAAGGCTTGATTGCTGTGGGAGCAAAAGCTGATTCAATGCCGTGAAACTGTGCTCTCCCATAAGGTAGGTTCTATAAATACGTAGGTTGACTTCCAGGAAGCAGCAAAACAGTTTGGTGATGACATCAGCTGGGGCTGTGGGTTGCTTTGCCAAGGCACACAGATGTGATTCTTACAAGAGTTTGTACTGTAGGAAGAGCAGTGATACTACAACATGTGAGAGGCCCAAAATCTTCCTCAAAGAGACGGTACAAATGAAGGGATTTCTCTGAGGCCACAAAAACAACTTGTCTGTACTGGAATTGAGGAATATTTTGTCTGTACTGGAACAGTTTCTCTATCCTGTCTCTTAGAATGCAAGATTCTAAAAGGCAAGGACTCATTATTTATGTGGCCACATTGCCCCAGTTGCAGAGAAAACACTGTGTATATTGATGGTGCTATAGAAATAAATAACGCTAGTTCAAACGTCAGAAGCGTTTTCATACAGCTGGAAGAAAATCAAATGTTTAAAACAGGAAACGCTGTTTGCTGCCAGCACACCTTAGGCAAATATTCACATTTTCATTTTCCTCATAGTCTGATGTTCTTGTTATACTCCTTCTAACTTGTTCCCCTCACTGTTTCCTTTGTTTTCTTCTCTGTGCTGCCTAACTTAAAGTTCACTAGCTTCAGGTCTTCAGTCTGGGAATTTTGTTCCTCTTAGAAAGAGCAATTGGCTACCCTACTTTAGTGTTGCTTTTCTTCTTTTTTTTTTTTTTCTTAACACCCTTATTAGGTGTAAGATGTTTCTCTCCAGATTTCTTCATCAGATTACACTTAATCATCAGATTGTTTTATAGAAGAATATGTCAAACCTGCCAGCATTCACTGTTCATGTTCCTCAGACATTTGCTGATGGATGCTGGGGGAGTTATAACAGTGCTCCCCAGAGGAAGTTTGTATACTTTACATCTGTTTTAATAATTCCTATTACTTAATATTCCGACCATGATTCTGCACTGTTCCCACTGTTGACCAAGAATCAGCTTTTTTTTTGCTTCTTGGCATTTAGTTGCTTTGAAACTTTCATCAATTTCTATTTATGTCTCATATTTTTCTTATGATTTTCACTTTGCAATAATTCATCATCTTTGTAATTCAGGTACAGTATTTAGAGAACTGCTTTTGATTATTCTGTTTGGCTGATGGTTTTTTTCTTTGTGTGTGGTTTGGTTGTGGTTTTTGTGTAATGCAGTAAACATGATGTGTCTCTCTTTAGAACTCCAGTCATACTTAGGTCAAACTGAGCACACAGAGCTATCCATGGCTCTACTCTCAGATGGATAAACTGTTTTCCAGAGACGATTGTGGCTATATTGGAAGCATCTATGTCATGGTTGGCGTAAGCTTTTTTAACAGTTGTGACAATAAAGAGTGACTTTTGTATAGGTCAACATTCACAACCAGATGCAGAGGTTAGCACTACCAAAAGGATGCCCCCGCTGGGGGAGGGCATTGTACATATTACAGTGTGCCCTGGTCATTTTAGTCTTCAGTTTATAATGATGCAAAATCTTCAGTAGTGTTTTGGTAAATATGAACTTTCTGTTGAGATCAACTTCTGCTTTCCCAGGTGTAGCATACACTGCCATCAGCAGAATTCAATGCTTGGAATTTCAGCATTGATTGGTGTCAAATACAATTACACCCTCTTTTATTTCCCAGATCCTCATGAATAGCACATAGTAAGGTGAAGAACCAACTTCAGGAAGCCTGAAAGAAGGATTTGACTCTGGCTACTTTCAGTCCACAAGAGAAAACTGGAAAAAAATATCGCTAACATTGGTTTTTGGATTTTATCTTTGCATCATATGGGCTGCATCAGACTGAGCCAAGACCAGATTTCAGCTATTCCCCCAATTTGCTTCTCAAATTGATGTGCTACTGAATGAACTACTTCCCAAGTCCAGATGGTTGAAGATATGGCTAGTGTCTCTGTTAGCAGATGGGGAATTATTAAACGTGTAATATTTTTTCCTGACACTCCATTCCCAAACCTCATCCACATGCTATTAATGAACATTCATCTCAGGATTGCTGGGGTTTGTATTCACTTCAAACATGGGCTGATTATTACTAACATGTTTCAGAGGAATGGTGAGCTCTTGCGTAATTTTTCTTTTAACAACACAGGCTGTGAAAGTCCAGATTTTCCCCTCTTGCTCACTCACTTTCTCTTTTGTATTTTTTTTTTCTTCAGGAGTTCACCACCCAGAATCAAGTCCACATTTTCAAAAGAGTCAAAGATAAAAGTGGCCAGATACATTTGTTTTCAGAAGCACAGTATATTGAGTATCTAGCTTATTTGCAGAAGTAATGGTTTCCTTAAGTGGTAGCCAAGCACTTCTGAAAATCTAGCTCCAGTCAACTTTTGGAAAGCTTTCTTTACTTTCCAGCATAGTGTCTGTTGCCTGAAAAACTTCTCACTCTACTTAATAAATTTCAGTCTAGCATTCTTTTTACTTACGCAGATGATGTGCATATCGTAAATGGAACACATCACAGCCGTGAACGTGGTGATAGAGGGTTTTTTCTATCAGATCTTGGGGTTCATATCCAGTTAGTTCAGTTACTCTAGAAAAGGAAGATCCATAATAAGCAAAATCTCTATGAATATTCAGTTTTATAAACCTAACATTTAATTGTGCCAACAAATCAAGTACCTAAAAACTGTAGGACAAAATATTAGTTTTGGAAACAGAATCCTCATCTTTATAAGAAAATAAACCCAGCCAAAGCAAGGTGCAGCTATTCCCTGGCCAGCCTTACGCACAGACAGGAAAAAGAGTTCTTTTACTTATTTCAGCTTTGGGCTTTTGCCACTGCCCTGCATGATCCTTTGCACAAAGATCCAGTTGAGAAGCCAGTCACAAAACAATAAAACTACTCTTGTGCACTGCTGACAAATTTTCTTTTGCTTTTGCAAACATACAAGCGTAGCATGTATGTCAGTCCATAGAGGCTGTGATCATGGTCTATAAATAAATTGCGGCTAATGACTAACAGAAGAAGGAAGCAGAAGCTTATTCCAGCTAAGAATGTAGAAAGACAAGGAGCTATGAAGATCACAAGCTAAAAAAAGGAAAGCTGAAGCTAGACTTCAGAAAAACTTCCTCACATTACAAGAAACGGAAGAAAAATGAAAGGATTTGGAACAGCAGCATCTCTGTTCTCTGCAGATGTTAAAGAACAAGGCTACCCTGGCCAGACCTGTACTAAATCACACCTGAAAGTCACCTGAAAGGCCAAACTTCATGGTTCAAAATGGATTTTTTTTTTTTTTTTTTTTTAATTTAGCACTGCTGCTTGAGAACAAAATCCTTACAGTATGTTGTGCAACTTAGCCATAATTTGGCTTGTTTACCAAGTGTTGCTGGGGGTTTAGTGCTGTCATGGGTTTCTTCATCTAAAACAGCAAGAAGCAAGGTGCTGTGCAGAGGTGCTACACATCAACAAGCGACACGGTACATTAGCAAGAGATCTGCAAGGTAAAATTGTTAGAGCTGAAGATCTGGAGCCTGAATGTTTTAATTTCAGGACTTTTTCTTGGGACTAGCTCTAGACTGGGTCCGTGAACTGAAAGCTTTGTAATTGTTGGCGTGCCTTAGACATGCTCCTGGAGGTTGTCTTCCAGTTTAGACTCATCTGGAAGGAATCCAGTTCACATGCCAAAGGTGTCTTCATTACACAAATTGCAGTGCAGTGAGTGGGGATGGTCAGGACATCCGCTTCAAAAGGATGCTTCCAGTCTGAACTAAAACACTGATGAGGATACATTCTGTATCAAAGAATAACACAGTAGCATCTACAGAAAGGAATGCAGAGGTGTCAAGTAAAATGGGTCACTGTGGGTTGCAGGTGATGTAAACTTTTTTAATATTTTTGCTCTTGCTCTGACACTAAGTATTCATGTGGACTGCACAGAGATTGATGACTTTACATTCCACTTGCGAGAGGGCATGAGGAGATTCTTCTGAAGGAAGTCAG
>VXAV01009332.1:323452-389605 GCA_013399715.1 Alectura lathami | reverse complement strand
TTTTTTTTTCCTGGCAGCCCGCTTGGTATGCAGCCCCGAATTTGAGACCTTCTGTACCCCACGGCCGGTACCATCGCATCTCGCCTTCCTCGGAGGGCACCGGGAACAGCCCGGGGCGGATACGACCGCCGCCACCAAACTTCGCTCCTCCTCGCTCTTCTGCTCGCCCTGCCGGCGGCTGTTCTCTCCGAATTTTGAGGTCGTCTGGGGCAAATCGCCCTCCCTGGGAGCATTTCACTCCCCCCCCCCTCCCCACACCCCAAGCTTTTGCCACCTCCTGCGAGGAGTTAACCCTGAATCCATCCCCTCCTGGCGCAGGCTGGAAAAGTTTTGGGCCAGTCCCCTACCGAGAGGGGAACGGGGCTGGAAGGAGCCCCAGTAACAGGGGATGGACGAGGGGGTCCCCGGAGTCGTCGAGGAAGCTTCGCGCAGGGTGCCTGCCTTTCACTGGGGAAGAAAAGCGAGGAAAGCAGCGACCTTTCCACGAAGCAGAAAATCTGAAACTACCCGGGGGCGTGCAAAATCTCTCTGGCTCTGGGCAGCACCTTTGGAAGCGTCCCCCCACCGCCCCCCAGAGCCGTGTTTCGGGGTGGCTGCGCGGCCTCCTCCCCTGGGAGCCTTTTCGGGCACTGCAGGCACGGCACGGCACGGCACTGCTCTGCAGGGCTGCTCGGGTTTGGCTGTGCGCGGCCCGCTTTTGTCCAGGAAAATGTCACAGGAATATAATTAAAGCAGGCGGCATAAATCATTCAAGTGTTGATCACCAAAGTAACTGCGTACAAATGACACCTCCTTTCCCGGCATAGCTGAGCCGTGCGTGGCTCCCAGTTATGTCTGCCTAGTTTAAGTGCTCTAAACACGTTGCAGCTCCCTGTTAGCAGCGCGGGGAGAAGCAAACTCCGTGCCCTCTAGCTGACAGCGAGCGCAGGGTCCTGGCACAGCATCCCCGCATGCCAGCCGTGAATCCGGCAAATGACTAGGGGGGGTTGACTTGAAGCTACCCAGGTTTGGGGCTGCGAGTATTGAAGCGGAGTGAAGCCGGCGGGACCCAGAGCCCGGAGGAGGGAACGCTGTGTCGGGGGCTGAGCTCCCCTTCGCCTTTCCTTGCAAAGCTGCTTGTAAATGTCCCCGTACGTGACCACAGGTGTTTCCGCCGCCGCCGACACTGTTCATCTTCGCTCCCCGTGGAAAACAACCGCCCCCAGCTGGGCGCCTGCTGGGCCCCAGCTCTGCTGGGGAGGGGACGTAGGAAGGTCGGGGAGCACTGCGGGGCTGGGGAGAAACCCCTCGGACCAGTCGATCTCCAGAGGTCGTTTTGTAACTCTCGCCCGCTCCTTCTTCGCCTCTCAACCCGTTCCCTTGCGGTGGGAAAAAAACTTCGCTGCACCAAAAATAAATCTGACCCAAGCGCCCGCACCCGCCCGGGGAGCCGGGGCCAGGGACAGCGCGCGGGGCGAGGCTCTGCCCGAGCCCTCCCGGTGGTGGAAGAAACCCTCTGCCCCAGAAGCACGGCCCAAACAGGGGCAGCGGAGAACGCCTCTGGCCCTTTCGTTTGCAAACCAGCTCCCGGGGAGAGCCAGCGGCGCCGGGGCTGGACGACTTGCGGGGCGCAGGCACCCCCCTCCCGCCTGCGAGGGCAACTCGTTTTCTCCAAAATTGCAACCCCGGAGGGGAGCTGGGCACAGCCGTGGCCCAGCGCTGAGTCGCAGGGCTGAGGGGGCAACGAGCCGTCCTGTGCATTCAGGTGAGCCCCGAGACCCACGCATCCGGGAATGCTCACGGGCAGGGTGCCTGGGGCCTGGCCGCAAGTGAAAAGGGGGATCCCGGCCCCCCCGTAACCAGTCCCAAGCTCAAAGCAAACGCAGCTCCTGAGGCACATCCACCTCCGTCCGTCACCCTGCGTGGGGTTGCGGGGGTGTTCCCACCTCAAATGTCGGGGACCGGTGTGTCCCCTGTCCTTAGCGCTTTCACCTGCCCAAATGGGGCCAGTGAGCAGCGGGACAGGGACAGGGCCCTCCTGCAGCCGCCGCAGGGGCTCCCGAAGGGAAGCGTGAATCCGCGCAGCTCGATGTATTTTTATTCTTTTAAACTCCAGTATTTTAATTTCCAGTCCCAGAAACACAGTCGGACGCCGACTCCCGGGAAGAACAGCTGGGATGTGCCCGTCCCAGGGCCGGGTGAGGCGAGAACTTGATTTATTTTATTGTTTTAAAATATTTCGATAAACGCGATTAGCAGCACCCCAACGGAGGAGGAAAGAGGCAGGCCGTAGGAGGGCAGGGAGTGGGACCGAGCCTCCCGGGGGCATTTCAGGCCTCCGGGCCGTGCCAGGCTCTGTGGGCGGCAGAGGATTTCTCATCTCCTGGCCCCCTCTCCCCCTTCTCCATCCCAGAGGAGGAGAGGCCGGGGCAGGGAGCAAACGGGATCGCCAGCCTTGCCCAAGGGCTCCCTTGCTTCTCTCGGGCACAGGGGTCCCCCTGCCCCGCCACTTCGCTCTGGACAAAACTTTCTTGAAGGATGGGGGGATAGAGACACGGGGCTGTGACAGCTGAGCCGCACGGGCTCCTCTGAGACCTGTAATATCTCCTCTGCTCCCGGCACGCGTGAATAATTCACCAGGCTGCCAAATGCAAGTAACGTGTGTGGCAGCTCTGAAGGAGCCGGGGAGGCGAAGACTCATTTTTGGGGGGCAGGAGGAGGTGTGGGGAATCAATTGAAACTTAATATAGGGAGTGGGGGGGAGAATGGCGGAAACAAGCCAGGCAACTTCTTCTAATAACAACTCAGTGTTAATAATTCAGAAGCAGTCATTGGATTATAGCGCAATATCCGAAGTACGTGTTACCGGCACAGTGCGGGTGGATAATGTAATCGGAGCTCATTTCGGCTTCCAATAAATTACAGCAGCAAAAGTTTCCTGTTAAAGCAGTTATTTGTATTTCTTTTTTGAAGGTGATCCCCCTCCCTCCTCCTCTTCCAACAACTGCAGTGAGAAAATTAATTAAAAACTAATATTTCTACCCCTTGCAAAAGCAGTACCGAGCTGTGAAGTGGGAGGCACTGCCAGAGTTTGGCCATGATTTGTTCCAACTTTGTGTTCTGTGAGGCTGCTCTACCCTCCCTCCCTCTTCTTTTTTTCCTGTTTCTCCATCCATCCCTTTCTCCATCCTTCTCTGCCCGACCTCGTAGGACCTCTACAAGTTCCTCCAGCCACCTCAGTGTGTGCTTTCCAGCCCAGGGACACCTCCATCTCCCCCGGGAAGATGGGACATTGTGGGGAGAGTTCCCAGGGAACCAAGCCTCTTGTCATAACAACCCATAGGGCTGCCTGGCAGTGCCCAGTTGTGTCACCCTTCCACCTGCCAGGGGAGCAAGTGATCACCAGACTGGGAACCTGGGGCTTTCTTAGGACAGAACTCACCTTTCTCCCAGTGATACAAATGTTTCTGGGAATTGAAATGTGGCTGTCCCTAAAATCGATCCCTTTGTGTCATGCTTACTCTCCTTGACCCTCCTGGGTCCTGTAACGAAGGGGTGGCAGCTAGAGGCAGGGTCAAACAGCACACCACGCATCTTTGAACTCATGTGGGGTAAGTTTTCAAGACCTCACTTGACAGCTGTTCTTTCCCTTCTGAACCACAGCACCATGTAGCACCTTTCCCCAGCCCAAACAGGGTATGCCAGCTTCCCTCTCTTCAGTCCCTCTGTTTCTCTCACCAGACCAGTTTCACACTCAAGGGATTCCCAAGTCTCTCCCAACCCTCACTGCTGGGCTGGGCTCTGATGCACCCCTCCCAGGTGCATGCTGCTCCCTGCACCCTGCCCATCTCAGACCTGGCCTTTCCCCAGCTTGGCCATGGTTGGAACACACCTGGAGGGATGCTTTGTACCTATTTTATTGTGCTCTCTGCCCCAGGTACCTTAGACCATTGCTTGGTCCAGGCATGTCTCTTTCCATGGGTGCTTGCAGCATCCCACAGTGGTGGCTGGCATTTCCCACGCTGTGTAATAGCTGCTGTCAGCTCACAGCAGTTTCTGTATAGCTTCTGTAGTGATCGCTGTCGGATTGGGCTGGCTCCTGTCTCCAGCACTGCACGCCAGTAGGATGAGGAGAGAGAAGAGCTTTCTGCAGGAAGCTGGGGTGAAAAAAATGTCTCCTATTTGGCATTTCCGTAATTTCTGCTATTCAGTAAATGACTCAAACTCTGAACTCTGAGGTTTAATATCACTACGAAAGTGCCTCATCTTTAGTGATTCCACCTCTGAGCATCCCAGGGCCGAGCCAACCCCACTTCTCTGTTCTGTTCAGTTCATGGCACCCTGTAGCAACGAATTCCCACATCCTCCTGCTGACATGATTATTATTATTATTTTTTCCCTGGGCACTCAGTAAAGCATGTGTAGTGAACAGCCTCGAGATTTCTCCCATTTTTCTGCTTGAAATCTCCTTGGGGTCTACTTAGTTCTGCTGCTTTTTACAGGTGTGGAAAGAAAGTCTTTGCTGATGCCAAATATGCAGCAACATGTGGTCTTGGATTCTGCCTGCATTTGACAAAACCAGTCAGGATCCCACATCTGCAGTTGTTAGTGCTACAGCTTAACGAGGACCCACAAGTGTCCTCAGTTAGAGCTAACGAGGGGGAATGAGGCCCAGAAGAGGAGGCTTTAAAAGCACAGACAGCAGAAATAACGCAGTCCGGTGTGTGCGAAGGTAACGGCTGCTGCGGGCATCGCTCATCCTCCGCTCGCCCTGGGAATGGCTGCGGCCCGGCCCGTGTGCGTGGGGCGAGCCCCGCGNGGCTGGGAGGGCTCCCGGCCCGGCTGTGCTAGGGTTGCTGCAGCACACGGGGCGATTTTCCGCGAGCAGTCCCGCTTCCGCGCTTAAATCCTGCGCTTTTTGGGGCAGAAAGCAGCGTGTCCTCTCCCGCGGCTTCTTTTAGTTTCGGCTAAGAGCCTGGTGTTAAAGGTCTCCTGTACCATGCTAACCTATCGCCAAAATCTCTTATTATAGCTAAAGTGAGTGTCTGTGGGCCTTGGAGCTCTTCTACAGAGTAGAAAAGTGACTTCAATTTCCTAAGGTTAAACACTGTTGGCTGGTAATGCATGCTACAGATCATAGCANTATTCATGCTAAAAATCATAAAAGAAAATTTTTTTTTTTTTTTTTTTTTTTTTTTTTTTAAGTCTATACAGATCCTTAAATTGTGATCTCCTTCTACACAAGGGGCATAGGGATCAGTGATGTCTGACACTGGGGCCAGCAGAGCCCATACACACCTAGCTGTGGGGCAGATGCAGTGCTGGGGATGCTCCAGGTTGCTCTCCTCCTTGGTCTTTGCCCTTTTGCCCTGTGCATGCCTGTGATCTGCAGCCCAGCGTTGCAGAGCTGGGCATGTAGTGCTGCAAGAGCATACCCTTTTGCTCTGAAGATGGTAAGAGCTTTGTGCTGGCAGCAAAACGGCATACCCAGTACAAATGGAATCATTCTGATAATAAATCACCATCCATAATAAGAAGACATCGTTAATAATAAGTCATCCAAGGGCCTCTTGAGACCAGTGTACAACTTACTGCAAAGATAGAGAGGAAACATGGTGTGATCATTACAAGCAAGACAACAAATAAAAGAGAAAATGACTTTTATAGGCATTTAGCTCTCCTTTCCTTCCCCCAGCCTCCAACCAGTTTTGTCATCCGTCTGGTACGAGGATGGCTGTGATTTAAGTTTGGTCGAAACTGAGTTTTGAAAATGCTGAGCTCTAGGTTCCCAGCACCTGTGATCTGGCCAGACGGCTACCCATGGAGGAGCTGCTGGGTGGAAATTCTTCCTTTTTTTTTTTCCTCCCCTCTGCTCACAGTGTGATTCCTCAGCTCTCTCAAGTTCTACAAAGGTCCTGGATGCAGGCAAGTGCTCCCTGCTTATGATATACAGGAGCCAGCTGAGGCCTTGCCCATAAATGTCGACTCTTTCTGTATCTCTTCAACTGGCACAATTTGTTGCCCAGCTCATGTGGCTTTGTTTGTGCTTGGCGGATGTGGTGACAGGGCTTTGGAAACCAGAGAGCAGCAAGGGGCAAGCACATGGTGGAACCCGGGTTTCTAAATGAACAAATGTTTGCACCAAGAGCTCTCCAGACCCAGAATACTTTCACACACAAACTGTTTGGCATCACAAGTCTTGTGAAAACTGCTCGGTGCACGGGAGCCAAGGGAATCTGACACCTTTATTTAAGGACAGGTTTGCTAGTGGTGTCTTGTGCTGTTCCATCAGCTCTGAAATAGATTTGCTCTGGATATCAGCGCTGCTTTCTTGCAGCACAGGGGATAGAGGTTAGGGCTGTTAAAATCTTTCTTGGTTTCTACCCTTGTTTGCGTTTGCCAGGCAAACAATAGCAGATGTTATATAGCCAGTTCAGTTTGCTACTAGTCCCATTATGTTCTATTTATGTTTCACTTTATTGGCTTTTTTTTTATTTTCCTATTATTGTTTCACTCTGGGGGAGGCAGAGGATATAATATATTCATCTTTATTATACAAAATCTGTGTGAAGCATTTAATAAAATGCTGTTTCCACACAGCTAGGAATATTACTGTTAGCTATTCTTAAGTTAATGCTCCTATTAAAAAATGTTTGATGGCTGCAGTGACTGGAACTTGTGTGGACAGAAAGCGCATACACCACTAAATAAGGCACTCATGGCAATTTAGAGTTTTCCTGATGCCTCCTGGAAAACTTCTGTTTAGCCAGATTTTTGCTTACTTAGCATATTTCCTGCACTGTTCTTCCTTGTTTTTATTATTAGCTATATTTGGATGGAAAAGAAGTTTTGCTTTTTTTTTTCCCCCAAAACTTTTCCCTGGCACCAGGGGGGTGTAATCCACCCCATCCCCAGGTCCCCTCCCTAGGTCGAGATTTGGCAGAGCTGGGGGTCGCTGCCTGAACCAGGGCCAGCTTGTGGCAAGCCCATGATGCTCTCCTGCCCCAAAGCTGCTGTTTTGTCCCCCAAACGCCTGCACAAGTTAAGCTGGGCTCACCTTGCACCCATGGAGGTGGAGCAGGGTGGTGTCAGACCCCCATGCCATGAGGGCTGGGCTGTGACCGGGATGGTTCTGAACAGACCCAAGGTGCAGGAGGTGCTGCTGCTTCTGGCTGTGCTGAGGGCATCGTGCCCAACAGCCCTGAGAAGCCAATATCACTGTGATGGGAAATAATCTCTTCCTGAGAAACATAAAGCCACTTTCAGATTATTTCCCTACTAGAGAACTTTCCAGCAAAGGTGCGCACATCCACACCCAGAGACAACACGGGCTGGCAGATCCATGTGTTTGTTTTTACAGGCAGAGCTCAGTCACAGCCCAGCACCAGGCTTTTCCCTGGATGGGCAGGGCTTTGAAATGCAGATGGAGGCTGACAAACCCTCCCAGGATCAGAGGTTTTATTTTTACCTGTCTCATTTGAGGAGCAACGAGGCAGCTCAGTGTTTGCAGGAGGGCTAATGACAGGCAGCCCAGCGCTGATCCATACCCTCACCATACAGAGAGGCTGGGGAAGGCTGTATGGGCTCTGGTGAAGTTCTGCCTGGCTCCTCCACTGGCTGGTGAAGGGTGCCCTGAGAGAGGAAAAGACCCAATTATATAGTGTATTGTTGTCATTACACTATTACACTATATTGTTATAATACATAGCATAGCAAGCACGTGGCATGCTTCCCCGGGATACTTTCTCAGACCCCAGCAGCCTGTGGCTCAGAGAAGTGATACTTCTGTGTCTTACAGCCCCAGATAGATTGCTCTTCCATGAACGTGTCTAACCACTTGTTCACCCCGTATAATCTTCTGGCATCCACAATATCCCGGGGCAATGAGTTTCACGCTGATCTACAAGCTATGCAGATAAGATCTTCCTTTCATTTGTTACGAGGCTGCCACCTGATAACTTCACTTGGTTCACACTTCTTCAGGAAGAGGCAGCGCACAGCTAATCCCTGCTCACCCTCTCAGTGCCTGACAGCACAGATGTCCCTAGGGCTGGGTGAAGCCTGTGTCCCTCTGGAAACACGGAGCTGATGGGGGGGAGGGAGGCGTGCCTTCTGTAATTCAGGACTGGGTAGTCAATGGAGAAGATGAAGAAAAGGGGGGGAGAAAAAAGTGCTGAAAACCTCCAGAGTTTTGCAAGGAGTCAGGGCAAAGCACAGAGTGAGTCTGAGGCTCTCATGTCCTCCTAGGAAGGACCTGTGTGGTTTGCTGCTTTGCTCGCCCAGGTCTTGGTGCCTTTGTCTACCATTCCCATGGCTGGGAGTGCTTCACAGATGTAAGATGGAACAGCTGAGGGGTTTTAGGTCCTGCTGTGAAAATTATCTTTCCTTGGGAAAGACAATGGCAGAAGCGTAAGGGCAAGCGTCCTCAGCCTCTGCAAGGTGTTTCTTGGCCTCCCTAGATACCTGTCAGAGGGGGAGAGGGGCTGGGGGAGATATCTGCTGTGGGAGCACTCGTCTCATGATATTCCATTCCCCAGACAGGAGCACCTGTGAGGAGAGAGCTGCGTAAGCTCTGGAAGGTGGAAATGTTTTCCAAAAGCATCATAAACATCTGCTGAGAGGTACCTGGGAATGTGGCTAGGAGGGAGAATGGCTCTTCAGAAGGGGCTAAAGCCCACAGCCCCAGGAGGCAAAGGGAAAGGCTCGATGGCACTGTGGGGCCACTGACCCTGCCAGGCTTGGGAGGGAGCCTCTGCAGAGGCTTTGAGGGTTTTAGTATGTGACAGTGAGGATCGAGCCAGATTTGCTTGAAATACTTCATTTTAATTGCGGAAGGCTGCCTGCTGCCTCCCTGCCTGCTTGCTGGGAAGATTTTGTCTCAGTCACACGCATGCAGCTTTTGGACTGGGGATGGGGGTGGTGGTGGGCAGGAATTGGAATGTCCTTGGTGCAGGTGTCTCCCCCCAAGCAGTCCTTGAGTCTTCAGCCTTGGGGCTGCCCAGGGCCCTGCTGGGCAGGCTCCTTGGGTCACCCAGTCTCATTGCTTCACTGAGTTCTAGAAAATTTTTCATGTTTCACTTAAAACCTTGGGGACATCTCAGCATTCACATGTGGGTTTTCAAACTGAGTTTTGCGGTGACAGAGGCACCCTGGAAGATGAGCAGATGCTTACGTGCAAACCACTGAGGGCAAGTGACAAGGGTAAAGCAGGCATCAGTTTGAACCTGCTTCTCTGCTTTTTTGGCTGCTTGGTGCTGACAGCACTGGTGTGTCCCACCAGGACCCACAATTCTAGTGATTTTCCCAAATCCCTCAGTCTCCAGAAGCTGTTAAACAAAATCACTTTCTTCCCCGCGACCTCCCTGTGCAGTTCATGATCTGATGCTCTGTGCTGCTGTAACACACAGCCCCTGAGGCTGCATCCCCAGGGACACCTCCCAAACCCAGAGGCTGCTGAGCAGCACCCTGCAGACCAACCGTAGGCTTGGTCCCGTGGTGCTTCAGCCTTGCAGGTTCCCAAGCAGGACGTGATGACACAGGGAAATTTCACCTGTTAGTCTGTCTTTCCTTCTCTCTTAACATAAACCTATGTCACAGTAAAAAAAAGGACAAAGCTGTATTTCAAGTGCTCCTTGTTGCTGGTGGGAGAACTATGCAGGGAGCACCTCCGGGTGCCCCAAAGGCAGGAATGCCCATGTGGCTATGGGGGATGCAGGGAGGTTGTGATGCAGATGTTTCACCCCACAGTGTGGGACTGAAAGAGGGAGCAGAACCCACAGGTTTGTCCAGCCCTTCGCACCATGGGGATCAATCAGTTCTATTGGGAAACACAGCTCCTTCCCAGCGGATGAGCGACTGCCCCCGTGGCTTCAGCTGGTGAGCCTGAGGAGTAGGGAGGGGACGATGCTTCTTTCTCTCTTGGGCTCTTTCACTTGCTCTTGATGGCAACAACTCCTCCTGGCTCTGTTTCCCATAACCAGCATGGGATAATCTGCCTCCATCACCCAGTTCCCTGTACCCAGACTGTGCCCCCAGATGAACCAGAATTAGACACATCTACACACCCATATCCACTCCTCTCAGCCCCAGAGCTCCTCAGAAACAAGTGATGAACATTATTTGTGGAGTGGGAGCTGCCTCACTCTATCCATGCCAACATCTCCCTGTCCCATGCCTGGTGTGGGCTGTGCTGGAGGGGCTGGATGGAGTTGGGGTGAGCCTGCTCCCCATCTCCACTCTGCAGCGAGCTCCTTTGCCTTCCCCTCCCTGCAGCAGCCAGTCGGGGGAGGCTGTGGCAGGAAGGCCGGTGGCACGGCGTTTTTCTGGCTGCCTCCATGCCTCTCGCCTCCTGTTTCCCTGGTTTCGTATGGCAGCGGCCCATGTTTGCCTGTGCGCAGCCTTCCTCTGACTTGCTGGCAGCCGCGCTTCCAAGCCCAGCTTGCCGTTTTCCCCAGGGTGGCGGGATTGATTGGCTCCAGCCGGAATGGGCATGGCTCTCCGCTGCTTGGACCGAAATGCAACCATCTGTTACACCTCTAGTTAAAAGTACATAAAGTTGAGCATTTGTGTTTAGACAATACCACCCCTGATACGCTTTCCACCGCACATCCCTCTCCCGCTTTGGCAGGATCTTGTACCACGATGGGCCCAGCACAGGAACAACCAGCGCTTCAGCTCTGCTGGAACGAGGCAGTGTGGATGTAAATCAGCCCTTTCTTGCTTCGCTGCAGCCGACCACCCTCGGTTTTGCATTGTGCTATACCCCAGACTTGCTCCTCGCTGGGGCTGGATCCCTCCCTGTGCTGGCACCCGTTGTGCTGGTGGAAATGCAGCACGCTGGGTGAGTGATCCTGTTGGACAAAGGCACCGAGGGTAAAAAATAGAGGCGAGATGGGGAAATGAGGCCAGTGTGCAGCTGTATGGCCTGCAAAGCCCAGCACCTGCGGACAGCTGGAGCTGCCCTCCTCACTGCTGCCAGCCTGGCCCTGCACTGTGCTTGCCTTCTGAGTGTCCCTGCCATGTGGGAGAGGCATGGAGCAGGGTGGGAAGGTGGCTGCTGTCCTCTTCCTCAAAGCATCAAGCATAGAAAGGCACAACCATGACTGTAAGGAGATGAATCCTGGCTTCTCTGCTTTTGCTTTCTTGTTCCTTTCCTTTCCTCTTATTTTTTTTTTTTTTTTTAAACTCTGCTTCCTTGAAAGCTTCAGATGAATGTTTATGGGGCACAAGTCTGCTTGCACCCCACCAGCAGCTACATGTCTTTTCCCATCCTGCACCTCCTGGCAGGGACTTTCCCTGTCCGCCACCTCTGTGCTCAGAGCCACAGAGCTGTTAGCTGCTGCTTACTGTGAATGGGCACCTGTGGATGGGATGAGTATGGGTTGGCAGGGAGAGAGCAGCAAAAGCAGGCTGGGGAAAGCCCAGACACTGAGTGGTGGTCATGTTTATTGCTGTTCCTTGCTTCTCTCAAGGCTGTGGGCCTTCTTCCCAAGGCAAAGAAACAGGACAGAACCAAGGGACTGAGGTGGGACATGACCCTGCCAAGGCCATTGCTCTGACAAGGTGAGAAGATCACTTTTGAGACGGTAACACGAGCGACGTCTTCAGAAGCTGATGGATATTGGGAGGATGAGCCTTCTCCCAGGTCCCTCCTGGATCACAGAGAGACACGGTGGCATATCACCTGGCTCTGACCTCTGGCCTCCTTGTGGGTTGGTGGTGATCGTAGGAGAAGGAAAAGGCTAAACCTGGGGTGTCTCTGAAAGCTGAGAGGAGGGGAGACATCTGAGCCTGACAGAGGGACAGCAGATAGATTAGAAGGAGCGTAACCTCGTGGAAATGCATGCGCTGGTCCCTGCAGCTGGCATTAAGGGTCAATTACTGTCAGCGTAACAACTCACTTCTAAATGGAAAGAGGATGACCTGCTGACACTTACAGGACCTGCTGATGCCCATCTCCCAGCTGTGGGAGAAGACAACAGCACAAGCCTCGAGCTTTGCTCATCCTTGAATTGCAGTCACAGGCTACTGTGCCCCACCCCCCTCCCAGACTCCCCAGTTTCTCCAGAAGCCACAAGAGCAGATCCAGACCTCAGCACCTCCAGAACTGCTCTGGATGCTGTTGTGTATGCTGAGGGGCCCAGCAGCATGGTTCAGATCTGCAGGCATGGTTTGTGGCACCTGCTCCAGGAGGAGAGCTTGGCCATTTGAGAGCAGGCATCAGAGCCTGGGATGGGGTTCACAGCTTGGGAGAGGTCAGAGCCAGCCCAGCTGGAAGGGGCTGTGTCAGGACCCTGCATGGTGGGGCTGGATCCCAGTCAGACCCCAGCCCCAGCTCTCTGTGCATGAACGTGCACCTCCTTTGCAAAAGAAACCCCTTAGGGGCAGTGGGCACCCCCCTGCCTGCTGCAGGCTGGCAAAGCAGCAGGGTGTGTGTCAGGCCTACTTGGGGGCAGCAAGGCAAGTCTGGGGTGCTGTCCTCACCATGGGGCACCGACCTCCCTCTGCAGAAGGCCAGGACCACATGTGATGCCCTTGTCTCAGCCGCCTTTGGGTGCAGCAGCACTCTATTCAGATCCAACAGGCACCTTTGGAAGGAGAGCTGGGCACAGTTCCTTAGAAGGAGCAGCTCCCCCCAAGGTTGGCCTGTGCCACCCAAGCCTGGGTGTAAGTGACACCCCCACTGTGCCAGCTCCTTGACCTGGGAGGAATTGCTTGGATGTGTTGTGCAACTGCCCATGGGGCAGCCTTCTGTGGAAGGAGCTGGGCACAGTGCAGAGCCAGGGTGAAGGGGCTTCTTTGGTCAGCCTCTGGTGAGGCCATGCTGTCCTCATGAGGGCTACATGATCCCTGAGGATGCCACAGGATCCACCTGCCCCAAGGCTTGAAGATACGGGGACTTCTGGGTGAGGGTGCTGGAGGAGACCCCCTGCCAGGGCTGGCTGTGACCAGGGCATGGTGAGGTCCCTGCTGGGTCCCCACTGCATCCTCGAGACTGATGCTCACATCGTGTCCCACCAGAGCCTGTCCCTCCTTGGGGTGTGTGGTGACACTGGGCACCTCAGTTCCCAGCAGGGCTGAATTGGGAACTCACTGACTGCTCAGGGTGACAGGGAGAGGATCCATGGAGGGGGACATTGGAGAAGGGAGAAGAAGACCCCTAATAAGGCACAGGGGGAAAGCAACCAGAGCAGGTGGTTGAGGAAATGGGGAGAAGCCCAGGGATGAGGATGAAAGGAAAGCTCAAGGTCCTGCTGTCTGTCAGCCCCTGAAAAGCTGTGTGTAAAAGGATCCCAAAGGGAGTGGAGGTGACAGGTCATGCCAGCCTGCAGCCCAGACAAAGGAGATGATGACAAGCAGCTATTTTAGCTGATGGCCTGCAGCCACCTCACCCTGGGCAGTGCACTCAGCCAGGCTCCCAAGCAAAGCAACATTCAGCCTTGGATTGGGTACTGGAGGGAGAGCCAAGGCGGGGGATGAAGGGCTGCCCTCGGAGTGGCACTGTGAGTAAAAAGGGTGGGAGCATGGGTGCTGCCCCTCCGAGGGGCCAAGTTCCCAACAAAGCACGCGGCACACTCTGCAGGTCCCCATCACCCATTAAGTTAGGGGAGTCAAGTCTGTGCTCTGCTGAAACATGAACCCAAACCCACTAGCAAGGTGCCTGGGGAGATGGTATAGAGTAAAGATGCTTTGCAACATATCTGAATGATTTTTCTTGTTTAACTTTTGTTTTTTGGTGTAGCAAGGATTGTGCAGGAGTCTTGTGGGAGCTGTCACAGTGGGGAGCTGTTGGGAAAAACAGCTAGCAGGTACCCCAGTGTCACTTCTGCAGTCTCTCCCTGTTGCCTTTGAGGGGCTGTAGGATTTGCTGAAAGGATGCAGGGCTCAACCCACAAAGCACCCGCCTTCCTTCCAGCATGGGCAGAAACTCCTTGATAGCCGAAGAGATGCAGGCACACGCTTGGAGCGAAGCCTGGCTGTCAGCGTGCTTGCTGAATCAGGACGGAGCCCGTCACACGCGCATCAAACCCATTTGCAAACATGGCTGCTTTAAATTCATCACCCCGTCCCCACGCAGGCACCTCTCCGGATACCCTGCTAGCCAGCGCAGCACCGCTGGGTCATGGGAAGCTGCCATTAATAGAAGGCAGGCCCCGAGCCGTGCCAGGCGGGTGTGGAGCAAACCCAAGAATCTCACGCATTATTTGAATTGAGACATCATTGACAGGGAGAAAAAAGCCCTACCCAAAGCTCCTAAATCCACCAAGCTTTAGAATGCTGGGAGGGAGCGGCTGAGGATGAACTTGGCCGTGCTGCTCCTCCAGCAGCGATCCCCACGGCACGGTTGAGCATCGCCACTGGCATTTTTATCCTATTTGATTCATTCTATTTGTTCTTGATCCTGTTAACTTCATCCTATTGATTCAAAGGCATTTCCATACTCCCTTATGGTCTCCTTCTTGCATCCGTTTCAGTTTTTAGGCTAGCAGGACAGGCTCTGCCCTGGAATACGCAGCGGTTAACCCTGCAAGACACCTCTCAGCCTGGGGAATGGGGTTTGTTGTTTGTTTCTCCTGGTTGGACAAATCGCTTCATTTTCACCCGAAATAGGATGTGCTTCTGAACACATACAGAAATGGTCAAAGGGGTTTAACCATGCAAGGGGCAAAGCCAGAGCCTGTTGTTGTGCTTTTGGTGCAGCCCACAGCATCTCTGTGCTCGGAGCTGTTCCTAAAGGCTGCAGAAACACCACGAGGCGGGGACGTACATACCTGCACGTCCAAACCTTCCGCTGCACAGGGGTCCTGGGGTTACTGCTCTGCTTTGCATTGGCTGCTGGTACAGATTTAGAGGTCCCATCACCTGGAGATGGCCAAATCCTCTGATTCTGCTTTGGTGTGTTTATAAGAATATCTTTGGTATTGAGGTGTGGATCTGCAGCTGGACACTGAGCATCTCCAAGGCTTGATGGGGGCTGTAACCCCTTGCGTTATCAGACTGACCTTCAGCAGGGCTCTATTTGTACCGAGCAGGAGAAATTCAGGCGTCAGAAAATATTATATGAAAGTTTCCATACTTTGACCCACGGAAGCTGGCAAGAGAGGTTTTGAGGTGGGTGCTGTGCACAGGGACAGGAACTCTTCCGTTCACATAAGCAGTGTGGCTTAGTGGAGAGCGGGAAGGGCCAAAGAGCAAGAGGTAAAGGGGTGACAGTGGTGCGTGGGGATCTGAGATGGGTGTTGTATGCATCCGGACTCCTCATCAATGGTTTCTGCTCTGGCACAGGCAAAGATGTGTTTCTGGTGCTCAACGCTGTGAGACTGGAATGGGGCAAGCAGGGAATTATGCATTTGCAGGAGACACTGTTTCAACAGCACTTTTCTCAGGCAAACCTCCTCTTCTCTGGGGGTCTTTAACAAGTGGATCCTGCTGTCCTGGAAGCAATTCTTGTTGTCCCCATGTTTTTCTTCACATTAAAATCTGTGGGACCCTGGAGTCCCATGCCTTCCCCATTGTCCCTCTGGCTGTGCCCTTCTGAGCTCAAGACCTGTCTCGTGTCACGTACGTGTTGGCTGGAAAGAGGAATAAAGGCTCTCGCTGTAAATAAAGACGAAAACCCAAACAGCATGCACAGCGCCTCGTTCAAAGCGCTCGGCGTGTTTGAAATCAGCAGCCCCATAAAATCCAAGTGGGTCCAGAAACGTTTGGAGCCGAGGTACCCCAGGTGGAGGGGTGCTGGAGCTGCAATGTCCCCTCCTTGGGGCTGGGATGGTGACTGGGACACGTAAATAACAGCCTTCGCCCTTAGCCGTGGCTCTTGGCGGCCGGGTCGGGGGTCAGGATCCCCCATCTCCAGATAATCCCGGACAATCAGGAAGTGTTTCTGATGTGATGAATTAGGTGTATAAAATCCGTGAAGGGCTCACGGACGGACAGGCCTTTTCCTTTCTTCATGGGGATAATATTTCATGATTTGGGGAGGAAGGAGTGCAAAGGGAGGGGGGGAATAATTAGTAATTTGTGATTAACTCTTTTCACGGGTATTTTGTTTCTTTGTTCCCTGATGCTGCCTGGAGCCATTTAAAAAATGACTTAACGACAACAACCAAACTAATCGCTCTTTGTAACTAATGGCTGTGTCAGAACTTGGAAATCAAACCAAGGGACTTGGATGAAGTTGCGCGGGAGATGCTGAGCGCAGGGGAAAGGGGGCGGAGAGGAATTCTCTCCCCAGTATCAGATGGATGGTCAGAAAGGGCCCGGAGATCTGCAGCGATAAAGCAAAAGACAGAAATCCTCCCCAGAAAGCAGGCAGCTCTTCTCACTGATCCAGACCCATCAGGGTTGTTACGGACCCCGCTTCCTCTGCCTGCAGGCGAAAGGTTTCGTTCAGTCATGCTTGGGACCAGCATCCTCCCATAGCTCAGCGCTTCGCTTATTGTGACCGGTCCTCTGAGCAAAGGGCTGGCACGGGGGCCTCCAGCAGGGTGCGAGGGTCCTGCTGGAGCTCAGGTCTTGGAAGGGTTCATCTCCGTCAACAGCTTGGAAGTTGGGGGTCAGCTCCTCTTCCCGTGCAGATCCAGCGCATGAGTCAAAGGGGTTCATGGCGGGCCTCTGGCTTTCTTAATCTTGGCTTTTGCTGCAGGGTGAGGAGGGCTCTGGCTGTTAGATGGGGAGAGCTGAAGACTGCAGGAACTGGAAAGCATGCACAGAGCCCAGGAACAGGCATGGAGCAGGCTGGTGGCACCTGAGCACTGTGGTCTCTAATCGGGTCACACGTCAACCAGCGAGAGCGTCATGTCCAAAGCCTTTTGGAGCTATGATTTAGAAAGGCAAATCCATTCTGGTACCTGATTATGACACTGACATTAAAAGCACTAGAAACCTTTAATCGATGGAGGTTAATTTATTTAGACCATAAAACAGAAATTAATTTGAAAGGGGCCGTGGTGGAGCAGCAGCTGAGGCTGCAGCCACCCCTGGCACAGTGTGGGTGGGTGGCTGGGACACCTTGGTGCACCAAAGGTGGACACCACAGCTCTCCTGGATGGAGTCTGACTGTCCTGACCCCATGCTGATGGCAGGCTGGAGAGGTCTTGTTACAGAAAGGTGGGAAGTTGTGTCTCAGATGAGGGTTATCTCTGATCTCCCTGCAGCTGAGACTGTTCCAGCCCAGGTGTGTTCAGGGCCCCAAATCATGGTGAGAATGGAGCCCAGTTTTCTGAAATGCTGCCATCCTTTCTGCTACACCCCAAGAGCACTGCCTGCATGGCTCTGTCCTCCCCTGGGTACTGGTGTGTGCTGTGCCCGTGCTGGGCACCCCCGTGGGTGAATGTGGCTGGTGACTGCTAGGTCCAGAATGTTCTGGTCACAAGGGGTCACAGGGGGCAGCTCTGGCCTGGAGCAGTGAGCTTCAGCCCCTGGCTCCTGCCTCGAGGAGTGCTGAGGTAGAAGAGGTCGTCTTAGTCTGTCACTTTTGTTTTCCTTGGTTATTGTTTAAAATGCAGAGATTATGAGGTCAAGCTTTCCCAGCCAATATTTTTCCTAATGAAAAATGTAGTAGGGTACGAGTCAGTGATCGAATCCATGCGTTGAATGTTCCACACTACAGTGATTTCCAGAGACAGAACTTCAATAAATCTTGTTTTCAGAGAAATTATATGCGGCCGATGCTCTTTTTTTGCCAGTTTAAGATCACTTTTTCCCCTCTGCTGTGCTCTGTCCAAGTGGAACTTTCCTCCAGCTGAGCTGAGCCTTTGCTACAGCAACATGACCAACCCACAGGGCTGAGCCGCGAGCAGGGCAGGGGGAAGATGGCATCCCCCAGAGCCCCTTTGGGGTCACCCCACATGGCTGTGCAGTTGAGGGGTCCCTTTTCCAAAGACGCTGCACACGCTCCTTAGACTTCTCAGCATCATTTTCCAATCCAGGGAGTTCTGTATGAGTGCTGGCAGCCCCGTGCACTTTGTCTTTCTTGCGGGGAAAGAACTGCAGACTGCAGGTGGGTAGTGATCATGGTCCGGAGCCATGGACTGCGTGGGAGACCCACCGCAGGGCTGTATTTAGCGAGGAAGGTGTATCTTTGTCCTTCCACCATGCCCAGTCTTCCTCTTGTCAGTGTTTCTTAATGCTGGGACCACAGCAGCCTCACTCAACACTCCGCTGGGCTGGGAGCGATGCGCACGTGCCACGGTCCTGCTGCCCCACAGGCCTGCAAACACCCTGGAAGTGCAAACTGTGCTGCTGGATGGCCCGGAATGTCCCTGTACATCCTCTGTGCTCTGCAGCATGGAAGCTCCCTCCTGATTTCCAGCCCTGCTCGCTGCTGCTCGCTGGGTGTGCATTCTGCTCCCCGTATCGACAGCCCGCTGCCGAACAGCTTGGCGGTGCCGCGACAGCCTGCCTGCGACACAGCCTGTCCATGCGATCGATGCAGCATTTCCATTCATCATTAAGTAAGTCTTCTTTGCTTTGCACTGCATAAATCAACCCCTCAGATGCAGCTCCAGTGTGAGGACTTGCTCTTGGAGATCACTGAGCGAAGCAGTGGGCTTTTCCTGGGGGCTTCACGGAGGAGCTTGTGCTTGCCCCAGGTACTGTAGTCACTGTTTGCAGGCTGTGCTGGGTTCTGCAGCCTCACCCTGATCCCAAAAAAGGCTGCCATGAGCAAGACTGGACACAAATGCATCAGGTCCTTCTGTGCCCAAAGCGCTGCTGGTCCATGAGGCCCCAGGTGCAGCAGGGACATGGCACCTGCTGTGCTGGGCCGAGCTGCCCTGACCTCCGGGCATGGAGCTGCGGAGCTGCGGATGCATCGGGCGCTTAGGAGGCCCTGCTGGGAAACCACATTCGGGTCTCTCTGCAGCCAGGCCCAGCCCTGGGCTGTGGTGCAGAGAGCAAACATCTCCTGCTGCCTTCCCCAGGGGTTGGGCATGAAGCCACCTCTGCTCCCCAGCCTCCCTCAGAAGTGCGGGCGCTGACCCGCGCCCTCCCCGCACCGCGGCTGTTTGTCAGCCGCTGCCTCGTCTCCACCGAACACACACGCGTGTTTTAGCACTGTCTGCAAAGCAGTTTGGGAATCGATATTGCAATTGTGTTGTAAGTGAATTAGTTATAGATCAGCTCGAGGTAGGATTAGCTTCTAGCTGAGCAGGCTGCAGGGAGGGCAAGCACCCCCATCCTGAGCCTGCAGACGTCGGATTGAAACCCGCAGGCTGGCTCTGGACCTGAGCAGTGTCTTGTGCCCTTCCTACAGACACTCACACCTTGGCCAGGGAGCTGCTGTGAACTTTTAATCCAATTGCAAAAAGCACATGGAAAACCCCAAACACGGCAGAAGCATTCCCACCTGGGGATGGGGACACCGAGGCACAGAGCAGCAAGCTGGCTGCAGCAGGCTGCTGCCAAAGCGTACCCACCTGGGCTGCCGGCAGCAGCCCATACACGGCCAGATCCTGCTGCTGTGCCACCCACTTTGCACTGTCCCCTTGAGTCCCTTGTCACCGCTCCAGGACGTTCTGGCTTCTAAAATTAGCCCTGTGCTTGGGCCCGTGCTCAGGGGGTTTCCCTTTAAACGATCCCCTTCTGCTTTTGCTCCAACGAAGCACACCGCAAAAACAACTTGCTTCTAAAATAAGCCTCTCCTCCAGCTCCCAGCTTAAACCTGAGCAGCCGTGCATGAAGGCACGGGGTCAGGTGCCTGCTTTAGGCGTGCGTGGGGTTCGTCCACACCACTGGAGGGGAGCGAGGATCCTGCTGTTGTGTTCCCAAAAGCACGTGTGCCACTGGGACGTGGACATTTAGTGGGATGGGACACGGGCAGTCCTCTGCAGAATGCCAACCCTCCGGCCTGCGCAGCACCGTGACTTCTCCCTGGCACCCTGCGCTGGCTTTCGCCAGTGACCGGCTCCCTGCGCTGCGGGGCCGGATTCCTGGGTCTCACTTTACACCCGCTGGATTGGAGCTCGGGATGGATCCCAGCCATAAATCTGGAGCAGTTCTACTGAAGAGGGGGATGATGATGGATTTATCCCTGGTGTCACCGAGGTGGGACCCGTTGCCTCTGGGGACAATGGGACAAGGGCTTTGCTGTGACTCATGGAGAGAAGCTGGAGCTGGAGCTGCCTGCCTGCAGCCCTGGGAGTGAGACCTTGCAGCTCCCTTCCCCACAGCACGGGCACATGTGCGTATGGATACATTTACACATGCACACACGTAACACATAGGCAGAACATTTTACGGGTTTAGATGTGCATCTGTACGTATAAACACCTCCCCCTGACACACACACACACAAGCGCCTGAGATTTCCTCCAAGACACCTCATTAAAGGCCATTTTGTCCCCACCTTCCACTGTATATTATATTTCATCCACAAATCACATCTACTAAATGACTTTAAGGGTTATCTGGTCTATCTTTTTGCATTCCCCAGATGTCGGGGGATGTCAGTGAGATGGTTGCATTAATCTGAACACTCCAGGTACGTCTCCAGAGTGCCTGGGAAGGGGATTTCTCTCTCTGTCTCCTGTTGTATTCCTGACAGCAAAGTAATTTGCTTGTATAGATTCTGGCAACAAGCACAACAACAACTCTGGCTGCTCGACAGTGTTGCATTTTTAACTCAAGGTTGAACAATTTCAGCCTGGAGACCTCCGGGATGTGGCTCCTGCACCAGGGTTGCTGGCTGCTGGGGATTGCTCTGAATCACAGATCTGGGTGGCTCTGTAGGTGGGATGTGCATGGGGCCGTGCAAAATGGGTCCTGCCATGGGCTGAGCTCCAGCTGTAGGGTTTAGGGCAGAGCAGGCAGGGATTTTGTATCCCTTAGGGTGCGTGTCCATGTACAACTGAGTGAACGCAGTGCCCCACAAGAGGACTTGTCCCCGAGGTCCCTTCATGCAGGTCCCATGCTGCTCCATGGCCTTTTCCTGCGGGATCCCACAGCATCGGCGCAGCAGCACCGCACATCCCATGTGGGGTTAGCACAGCTGCTCCCACAGGGATAAGCCCTGCAATGGCTGAAAGTCCAGAGTTATTCTGCAAATGTGCAGAGAGGAAAGGGAAGCTATGCCCAAATGTGGAGAGCAAGCACGTGGTGTCTGGCCAGGTGCTCGGGTGTGTACAAGGAGAGAAAGTGCATGGTGTCTGGCCAGCTGCTCCAGCTTTGTGCTGGAAAGCAAAGCAAAATCCATCTGGATCTGCAGCACAAAAGGGGAGAAAAGGGGTCTGGGCTTTGGGGAAGAGCCCGCAGGGGCAGAGCTGCGAGTGGAGCCAGCAGCAGCTCCAGGTGTGGCAACAGCCCTGTGCACCCTGTGCTCTGCCCCAGCACCCCGAGGTGCATCCCATCACCCTGTCACCCACCTCCCGCAGCAGCTGCTTCTCCACATACAGCAACCCTGCGCAGCAGTTCCAGCAAGGGAGCGAAGAAGCCTGCATCCAATTGAAACTGCAGGGGGGATTTAGGGAGGCAGAAGGTAATTTCCCAAGCTGGAATAGGGCCAGGATACAAGGACTAATATCCTGACTCTTGGGGAAACAGTCATGGGATCTTTGCTTGCTGCGAGTCATCCTGATCTCTGTTTTAAGTCAGATCTGGAAAATGGAAAAGGAGACAAAGAGAATAACTCTTCCAAGAAGCCAGGGCTGCAGGGCTCAAAGCTGCCCTCACTGCAGGGAAGAGCTCCTGGAT
This sequence comes from Alectura lathami, assembly GCA_013399715.1. Classification (NCBI taxonomy): domain Eukaryota; kingdom Metazoa; phylum Chordata; class Aves; order Galliformes; family Megapodiidae; genus Alectura; species Alectura lathami. The sequence continues at coordinate 367,936 of VXAV01009332.1, read as the reverse complement.
GCATTTCGCTTTCGCGAAGTGCAACGGGCCAGGCCCCCTTGCTGTCTGGGTCCAAAAATAATCCCAGCAAAAAGGAATCCTGCTGCACAAACACCACGAAGGCAGGATCACGGCCACGCAGTCAAGCCTGCCTTTCTCGATGTCTTTGCAGACTCAGAGCAGCTGGGACACTGTGGTGGGAAGGGGATGGGCTGTGTTTGCCCCTCGGCTTCCCCAGGGCTGCTGGGCTTCGGGCTGACCCCTGGAGGCACCGTGAACCCACACAGGGAGGCAACTCAGCTCTGAGTAATCTGCTCTGAGATGCAAATACACCAGATTAGCTGTTTAGGAAGGTCTGAGCTGGTGATAGGTGCAAGGGGCTGGGGCACTGCTGGCACCAGCACAGAGCGCTGCCTCTCCTCCTGCTGGCACACACCTCCCTGTCCCCACAGCCAACTGCAGGGAAGGCCAGGACTCACCGTCCTCCTGTCCCCTGCTGCCATCAGCAGTGGAGCTGATGTGAAGAAAAGGCATCCACAGCAAGGACACAAGTGGGCTGCCCTGCGAGATGCCTCCTGCTGTCCAGCTGGGTTGGATCAGTGCTTTGCTCTGCCAGGACAGGGCCAGCCCAGCCCATGCTTGTGCTGAGCCCTCTCACCAGGCTATGCTGGGCTGACAGCAGCGAGGGCAGGGAGGAGAGTAAAGACTTGCTTCAGAATTCAAAACACTTGGAGTAGCACTGGGAGACCCCAGGTTACGAATTATTTCTATTCTTAGTGTGGCTAGGAAACCTTGAGTGTAACCTATGGGAGAGCATCTTTTAAATCAGTGTCTGCAGTGGGTTAGTAGTGCTCTGCTCACCTTCACGAGCAATCCTGCTGGGCCATTCCTCCTTACAGCTCTGTCCCGGCGAGCTGCCCGCTGGCTGGCAGCAGCTCCCCGCATCGTGCCCATCGCAGGCAGGGCAGGGCTGGCAAGCAGTAGCCATTTTGGTTTCAAATTGAGAGAGGGGAGATTTAGACTGGATAGAAGGAAAAAGTTTTTTACAATAAGGGTGGTGAAGCACTGGCACAGGTTGCCGAGAGAGGTGGTGGATGCCCCATTCCTGGAGACATTCAGGGTCAGGCTGGACAGGGCTCTGAGCAACTTGATCCTGCTGTAGCTGTCCCTGTTCACTGCAGGGGAGATGGACTAGATGGCCTTTAGAGGTCCCTTCCAACTCGGATGATGCTATGATGCTACGATCTCGCCACCCTGTGCAGCACGGCTGAGAGCCGCATGCTGACGGTTGCACTATCTCCTACTTTCCTGACTCAGAAAGTAAGGGTACAAAAGTATCCTTGAGTGAAAGACCCAGGGCAGGCGGATGCATCCTGCAGACCGCATTGGGAGCTGTTGTCCTAAATCCTATTGAGAGGGAGCAGGAAGAGTGCCAGCGCTTTGCTACGCTGCGCGTTTTCGCTGCCACCACCCCGGCCACTGCCTGCTGGCAGCCAGGAACGAAACCAGCCAAGCCCTAATATTAACAAGCCCTGACCATTGCACTGTGCTTAATTGGGTTTGCACATGTAGCGAGATGTTCAGAGTGGGAAAATGGGGTTGCTCTTGGGAAGTTCCCAGCCCCCTGCTTTGACCCCCCTGTCCATATCCCTGGGCTGTAAAACCCCTGAGTGCAAGCAGAGCTGAAGTGCTCATCCTGCTGTGGGGGCCTCAGCAAGCCAGGCCCATCTCACGGGTGAGGGGAAGCTCTCCCAGCCCCATGGACAGGCTGGGACCTAGCACGTTTGCAGCCCAGCTCTGCGTCCCCTCTCTCAGTCTGGACCCTGAAAGCACACCTATGTATGGGATCCTGGGGCAGGAGCAAGGTCAGAACCTTGCCCCCAGCAAGGGTTGCCCATCCATCTGTCCGTCTGTCTATCCACCCATCCATTCCTCTGTCCATCCATCCATCCACCCATCCTTGAGCTCCCAGGAGGGGCAATTCCTTGAGCCGCAGCCTGCCCTTGGTGCACAGAGAAAACCCTTTTGGCCATTATCAATAACGCAGCCTTCTGCATCCCTGTGCCCAGCTGTGCCTGCCCAAGGGAACAGCCCTGTGGTAGGCTGCCTGGCAGAGAACCCAGTGGTCCTGGCTGTTTGCAAAGCAGCTCTACCAATCGATAAAGAGCAATCACAATAATGAAGCGTTGAGCAGGAAGGAAAGATTTCAAGCTTTACATTGCTGAGGGTTTGGGGAGTTTCTTTAAATGAGGCAAGAGAGGCTGGGAACGCAGTGCCCGCAGCAGGGACGGGAAATCTGCTCCTCTCGCATGGGATGTGGCAGGACCGCAGCCCCTCTGACAGGATCCAATGACACGGGGAGGGCTGGGAGAGGACCCCATTTCTGCAGACACAAAGGAGAAGCCGGTGGCGGCGACTTTCTCTCTGAAAAGTCACGTTTGCCAGGAGAGGCTGTGAAATCCAAGCCGTTCCCAAGAGCTCGTTCCCTGCCCACCCCCCAGTCTGGGGAAGGGAGTTGTTCTAATTTTGTTTTTATTATCGTTATTCCCTCCTGGGTGAGTGCTGGGAAAGTGGAGGATTTTGCAGCTGCCTGGTGGGAAGGGGGATGTGAGGGACGCATGCCGGAGCAGGGGCTCTTCTCACCTTCTCCACAGCTTCCCACGGGAGAAGGCACGGCTGAAATCGAAGCACCTTCTGCTGCCTCTCCCCTCCGGATCCCCACCAGCCCCTCAGTTCAGCTGGTAGGATGGCTTGGTTCAGATGGGGGCTGCTGCTGGAGGAGGTGACATCTGGGGGTGTCCTGAGCTCCCTACCAGCTGCTGGGGCTCATGCTGTGCTTCAGCCTCTGCCACCAGCCTGCTGCCCTGCCCTATGGAAACACTCACATCCCTAAATATTAAGAAGGGAAGTGGCTGCAGCTCAAGAAGCACTGGGAAATGGGAAGGACACATGTAATTGCTTGCTCGCAGCTGTACGGGTGCTGTCTGGAAGGTATCTTGCCTTTCTAGGGGTGGGAAGAGGAGAGTAAATACTCCCAAATTCCCACTTTCTCAGCTCATGAAGGACACTTGTCACTGCAGGTCACCTATGTAAGACAGAAGGTGTCAGTTGAGCTCCCAGGACAGAGCAGAGGCCGACCAGCCCTGGTTCTGCGCTGGGCCTCCCCTGCAGCCCAGCAAACAGCCTCCAGCTCAGGCCAGGGGAGGCAGGAGGAAGATGAGAGGAGAGATTTATTCCACAAAGTTAATGGAGTGACACAGGGTGCTAAAAAGCTGTACCCATTGCGCTTTTCCCCATTTGCCTCAGGTGCCCCTAAAAGGACCCGGCTCCCGGTGGAATGGGAACAGACCCCAGTCTCTCTCACCACCAGACCCAGCGTGGTTCACCTGAGGGTCTGCAGCCCACGCGCACTCCTTCAGCCTTGTCTGTACAGGCAGGCAGGAACGGTGAAGCTGAACAAACCATTTACACACCAAGTGGATTAGCCAAATTGCGTTAAGCCCCCTCGGGGACATCCTTGTTCACAGCCTTCATTTGATTTTTCTTTCAGAAGCCCACTGAGCTGAATGTGATTATGGGCTCTTAATCCTGCCCGCACGTGTCCACGTGGGGTTGATGCAGTGCAGGAGATGCCCTCTGCAGGAGCCCACTTGTGACCACTGCTGCGTGCCTGAACCCTCGAGCCCGGCTCTTCCGCAGATGCAAACCCAAAGCACGGACACTGGGTGCTGCTGCCTGGCTGTGGATCTGCCCTCACAGCTAAAACATGGAGGGGAGACTGCAGCTTTGGCTTCCCGGGTCCAGCCTCTGGTCAGAGGCGTTTCTCTTGGAGGTCAGCACGTGGTATCCAAATCCCGACTCCCATACCTGCTGCCCTCCTGGTCTGCCTCTGCCTGCTCTGCTGGCAGGTGGGGTTGCTTTCAGAGGAGTATTGCTTTCCCAAGGCAGAAGCTACATCCAAAGTGTCATTGCAGCCAAGCAGCAACACTGGAAATCCATCGAGCTGCTCAGCGAGTTATTGCAAAGCTGTCCGGCTCTGCCCAGCCAGGCATGGGAGATTGTAAACGCAGGGGAAGGGATTTAAATCGGTTGCCTTGTGTAAGTATGGAGCCAGGCTGATGCTGCCTTCGGGAAGGGAGAGCTGCAGGAGGCAGGGGGAGACATTCCCCAAACCCACCCTTTGCACCAGCCAGCGTCTAAAGACAAAGCCTAAACGTGGCAGGGCAGCAGGACTGGCATCAGAATGTGCCCTGGCCACTGCACCTCTCCCTGTTTGCACATCAGAAAGCACCAAAATCCCTCGCACCTACAAGGTCTGCCACAGTAAGATGTGCAAGGTGCTCCATTTGGAGAGAGAAAGTGGCTAGGTCCTATTATCAGCACAAAGAAATATCAAAGAGCTCCTTGTCCAGAGGCAGTGGGATGGAGCCACAGGGGGTTATTTCCACAGCTCTTTCAGCCAGCACTCGACATGCAAACTCTCTTTTCTCCAAGTGAGACCGCCTGCCAGGGGAGCAAATCCATCCCCTGGTCTCTTAGGACCGTATCACATAATCCCCCTAATAAAGCAGTCAAGTTCCAGATTAAAACCAGCTAGATTTCTACCCCGCTGAAAGGCTTTTTTTCAGACCAACACTAGTAGGAAAACTTACAATGTGCTGCTTTTTGCTGGACTGACCAAAAATAATTAAAATAATAAAAAAACCCCACACAACAAGGAAACGGCAAAGCTGTTATTTCCCCATGGAAACTGCTGGTTTTGCCAGAATGATATTTCCCATTAAAAATATTTTGCTGGAGAATTCCCAACAAGTCAGGCTGCTGCATCACTGATTTTAATCGAATACAGAAATTCTTGTTTGCTTTCATTCTTAAACTTATATTCAAGAGGAGGGATGGTGACAGAGCATGCCTCTCTCACCAGCAGTGTACTGTCACCCACCAGGTGACAGGCACGAGGAAAGAACTCCGGGCACACGCCGTGGCTGCTGCCAGCACTCCCCAGGCAGTGGCACGATCTCTCACAAAGCTGCCTCAGCTCTCAGAGCCCCCCTTGGTCTCCAGCTGGTTTTTGGAGATGCTCGTTTTCCTGAGCACAGCTCTAGCAGTGAGGCTGTGCTGAATTTCCACATAATCAGTATCTAATTGGATTAGGAGCTGATAATATCTTTGACCTTTTTTTAATGGCTTGTCTGGCCTGTCTTTCTGCAAGGCTGAGGCTTAATTTTAGGCAGGAGCTTTTTCCACAAGCGAAGCGTGACCCTGTTAACCTCTGGATCGGAGGGTGACCTCCCCTCTCCCCAGCTGCAGGGGACGGCCATGCACGCGCAAGCTTCCACGCACGCGTGCACACGTCTGTGTGCAAGCATCCTGCACAAGTCACACTTAGGGGCTGATTTTTGGTTAGAGCTGGGCTGGTGCAGAACCGAAGCCACTCACAGAAATGATGAATGACAGCGGCGTGAAGCTGTCGTGAAGTGGTTCTGCAAAATCTCCTGGCCACATCGGGGCTTTTGGGCCAGGCTCCTGTGGGGACCCGCAGGGCTGAATTTTGGGACATTGGGATTTAGGGTTGGGGCATTGGGATTTAGGGAGACATAGGGAGGAGGAGGGATGGGGAGGCTGCCTGATGAACAGCAGATGTTGGTGCTCATCAGGTGGAGCTGTTAATTGCACTGGAGTTTATCAAACGGCAGTTAGGTGGGGCCTCATTGCTGAAGAGAACAGGGATATGCAAAGCACTGCTGTTGTGTTTGGGATCTGGAGCTGGATGCCTTCTCCCTTGCTCAGAGGTCCCAGAACCAGGTATTGCTAGCTGGAGCCTGGGCTCCAGTGCTGGGCTGGTCTTAGGGAGGGATGCTGAGGGAGGAGGAAAACCAAGGGCTGAGGATAGCAGCTCCAGCACGGTGCAGGTAGGGACAGGGATGGAGGCAGAGCTAAGGGGTGGAGGGAGGGTTTGGAGTTCTGTAAGACGCGCCCAGGTGTCCCAGCCTGCCAGGAGATGGCAAGTGGTGTGTGCCTCTGCGCTGTAGACATTACCCCAAAGTGAGCAGTGTAGGCTGCCAGCAGGGCAGGTTTCTCCCCTTGTTTCTGTCATCTTGCATCCCTGTGGCCTGAGCGTTTGGGGTGGTTTGAGCAGTGCAGAGCTGTACCAATGCTGCACAGCCTGACTTCAGCCTTGCAATGTCCAGTCCAAAGGAGGATCTGAGGAGGGGTCAGGGAGAGCACAGGACAGTCCTGAGCACAGGGCAGCAGCAGATGCATGTGCACAGACACACACCCACATGCACATGCTCTTAATGACTTGTTTCATTTCTGTCTTGAGGGGAAAAACAAATGATCCAAGTTCAAACAAAAACTTCTGCTAATGATAAACTTGCCAACCTACAGTGCAGCAGGGATTTGGAGGGTTAACATGCTTGAGATTAATCAACTGATTAATTAAGCCCTCCATCCCCACAGGCCTCCTATTGCAGGAGGGGCCAGCTGGGAGTGAGTGGCCCTGTCAGCATGATGCAGGGGTGCTGGGGGCAGGAGCTCAGCAAGGCAGTCTCCTGTTCACATTTGGGATTGTGGGGTTAAAGGCAATGATGCCCCGCCGGGCTTGCGCTTCTGCTCTGACTGTTTTAAGATCTTAAAAGTCTAACATTTTTTCTAAACGCCAAGGGGATTTCTATCCCCTGTGGGCACCGAGCTTCCCTTTGCTCTACCTGCTGTGCTCAGCAGCTGGACCCCCCTGCCTGGTTATCCTGCAGGGAAAGAGCAGTGTGTGTCTAGCAGGGCTGCAGGGGCAGGGATGGTGCAGGCATCTTGCACTGGCCTCCAGCCCCACCTGAGTTTTTAACGGTTGAAGTTGGGTGGGATCCTTCCATTCCATGAATGGCCAAACTCACTGCAGGTGGTGGGAAAAAATAAAAATAAAAGCAGGATGCCTTTAGCTTCTTCTCCCATAATTCCTCACCTCATTTTTAATTGAAACAGTATATAAGTTAGGTCTCGTCAGTCACTTGGCAGTGAACAGGGGAGCAAAGCACAAACTCCTTCCTCAGCCCAGAGCTTGCTGGGATGAAGAGGCTTCCTGTCAGTGTGCCCATGCTGCAGCAGAACCTACAGCCTGCACCTGCCACTCACCCCAGCTGTGCCCCAAGGGTCCTTGTAGTCCACTCAGGATCACGCTGAATTCTTATTCTTTGAGTTTGCTGTGATTGCAGCAATGCCTGCAGAACCCTGGGGGACATGAGCCCTACTGCTGGAGCTGCTGCATATCTGCAGGGCACCCGACAGGTCAGGATCTAAGCAGACAAGATGGATGCACAGCGCAGCAGCAAGAAACACAGTGACTCCCATTTCAGAGGCAGGAGAAATGGAGCAGAAAAAAAGATTAAGGCTCGGTCTCATTGGCAAAGTTTTGCTGATAAAAGTTTGAGTGCATCCATGAACTGGTGAATCCCTGGTTGAGAACAAACCAGGCAGCAGGGTCAGGCTCGTCATCGTCACAGGGATGTGTCCAGGCTCAGCACAACGTGGGAAGGCATCAAGGCGTGCAGCCCGCTGCTGGCCCTTGCTTGTAGCTCTGGCTTCCCCGCTGCACCAGGGAGGGCAGAGCTGGGATCTGCTGGTGCTGGGTACAGGGTGCTCAGTGCCATGCTGGTGGCATGGGTGAGTGCTGAGCATAGGGGTGGGTGCTAGGGACAGGTCTTCCTCCTCCTCGAGGTAGCACAGGGATGCCAGTTGGGATTGCACGTTTGGGTGCCAGCCTTGTGGCACCTCAGCATGGGGAGAAGGCGCAAAAGGAGGCAGCAGGCTGCAGCTGGTCATGAGCTGGAGGTATGAATTCAGCAAGTGACCTTGCTGCTGGCTTTGGGTAGGGCAGGGCTTTACGTGGGCAGTGAGATGCACTGCTCTGGCAGGGGGCGGAGGAGTCTCCAGAGGATGCTGGAGCACAAGGAGGCTGCACAGCCTCCATCCACCCACCCACAGGGACCTTTTGAGCCTCTGGGGAGAAGGGAAAGCTAACAGACAGCCTGCAGCCAGGGTGTGTGGGTTTTGGGGAGCAGAGAATGGGAGGAGAACTTGGGAGCTGACGCAGGAGGATGCCGCTGTGAATCAGCGGCAGGATGCTCGGCCGTGGCTGGGGGGGGAGCTGCCTGCACAGCCCCCCGGCACAGAGTGCTGACACTTCTTTTTGTGCAGCCTGACAACGAGCACCTGGTGCACCCACACGCGGAGCCGCCGGCCGTGCAAGCACGCACGCGCCCGCGTGCAGCCCCGCAGGTGGGAATCAATGCAAACATATGCTGCCATTAATGTGAAAATCACTCCTGCAAACATGAGGGTCTCTCTATTCATGGCCTTCCCCTCTCTCTGCGGGGAGGAGGGGGGTCAAGTGCAGACCTTTTATGTGAAATCCCTCCTTCTCAGAGCCTGAAAGGGATGAGGGAGAGGGGAGGGGGGATGGATTAGGCTGAGCATGATAGGGAAGATGGGACAACAGAGCAGGCTAACCTATGGGGGATGCTCTCCTGCCACAAACCTCGCTCGGTCTGCAGCGCTGCCTGCCCCTCTCCCTGTACGAACAGCTCCCCAAGGCAGCCAGTTTTGGCCTTGCCCATTGCTGACAAATACAGGAGGAATACCTGGGGCTCAGGAGAATGCTGTGACCAGATGCCACAATGACGGCTGCTCACATTAGAACCGAGGGGGTGAAGTTCCAGGAGGGCAGCAGGCTTTCATTTCATTGTTCAAACAGCACTGATGGATGCTAGCTAGGGCAGTTTTGGTGAGCAGAGTGGGAGTGCTCAGTCTCCCCCCAAAGCACAGTCTGTTCTTTTGGTAGCCCTGGTGTGTGTGAGCTGCGCAGGGCTCAGATCACAGGGTGAGTGCAGGCTGGCTGCCTGGGTGACGCTCTGTCTCACTGCAGTGCTTTGGAGAAGAGCAGGGCTTGCTGCAGACTGCACTGCCTCCACTGTGGGCAAGCACCTGGGGGTGTCCTCTGAGCCACTGTCCTCTGCTGCCAGACACCCCGAGTGTCACCCAACTGGGATGTGTGATGTGGGCAGGTTTGGTTCACAGAGCACCAGGGGGCTGTAAAACAGCTCGGAGGGCCCCATGCGCACGTAAATATGAAGGGGCTGACGTAAGGGAAACCAAATGGAGCTTCTGGACCTCACAGCTGTTTGCCAAAGGCTGTAGAGCAACCCTGTGAGATGTCACTAGGGAGCCTTGCAGGCTCTCGCCTGCCCCGTCTAGACACGGCTTTGTGGCAGACAGGCTCTCCTACACATCTGCATTATCCCTTCTCTTGGGCTGTCCCTGGCTACTGCTGTAACACAAAAGATCTCCTGCACAGTCGTAGCTCAGGTGCATGGAAAGCTGCGTTCTTTTTCTGTCTCGTGTCTCGCTCCACCTGCCCTGCCACAATGCTTTGCTTTAAGGGGGGAATTTTCCTGCCTTAGCTTTGTGTCTCTCTCAGACCCATCCCAAAGCACCTGGTGCTTTGCGGCATCGCCATTTTGTTTCCTTGTGATGTCCTAGCCCAAGCACGTGCGCTGAATTCCCCAGCATCTGGCTTTCCCTGGTATCTATCCGTTGGAAGCTGAATGCATCTCTGATTTGGGAAATCAATCACACTTAATTGAAGGGTGATTGTTTTCACATACGAGCCTGCCACATCACTTTCATCTTTATCACATTCCCTTTCTCTCTGGGTTTTGTGTGACAAGATACTGCAGTGCAGGAGGGAAGAGGTCGCTGACCTTGGACCTGGATATAATTGAAAGAAGCAGGGCAGCGTCTCCTTTCTTTCCTCGGGTGGATCAGTTTGCATTTCATTCAGCTGTTGGACGGAGCACATGAGCGTGCTCAGAGCCATGTTCAGTCCCACCTCGCCCACAGCTGTGCTGCAGCAGTGAGCTGGTGCCCACCATGGCTGGTGGCTCCTGCAGGGCGATGCAGAAGGCACATCTCCTCTGTGTGCTGCAAAGATACAGGAGGGTGTCGGGCACGTGGCAGAGAGTTCTGGCTGCCCAGCATTTCTGGGTGACTCTGTGCATCTTGGAAGGCAGCCTGGCTATTTAATGAGATTGGGGGTCATTCTCTTTTTGCTTTTGCTCTTTGCCTGGTCCCACTGGAGGCTGTCCTGCACCTGGACTGAGTCCTTTTACTGGTACGTTACGATGCTCAGCAAGGCCCCGATTCCCTTCAGGAGTTCCCGTAGCACAGATGGTGCATAAGCAATCTGCAAGAACTGGTGCCCAAGCCCGCTCTGGTGCCGCCGCCCGCCCTGCGTCCCACTGGGATGTACCAGTCCAAAGGGTTCCCAGGCTCACAGCACAGAGATGTCTTCCTGCCTGCACCAGCGAGCTGAACTGTAAGCTGCTCCCCAGCCTCCAGTTTGAAGGTCTCTACAGTATTGACTTTCTCGCTCTTGGAAGTGCCTCATTTATCTTATGCTCTGCATTTGTCTTCCCTGCCAGTGCAGCAGTAAGCAACTGAAGCTTGCTGCCAGCTTTCCTCCCTTAATGACACACCACATATGCAGACAAAGATCTGAAGCAGAGCTCTGGAGTCAGTCTCTGCTTCCCCACTTTGGAGAAATGTTTCTTAATGCTGTTTCTTCTTTGCAGTTCATCTTTGTGCTTGGCAGTGGAAAAGACCCAGTCCCCCTGGCTGTAGGAAGGCTGCGGTCCAGGGCATGTCTCCAAGTTTTGGACTCATCTGACGTCTGATGGTGTCGAGAGGAAGGCTCCTGATGGCTCTTGGACCAGGCAACCCCAACTTTGGTTCTTTTCCATTGCAGATTTCTCCCTTCCGCATATGGGCAGGGTCTTTCCCAACACAGACCCAACACAAACCTTCTCCCAGACAAAGTGTAGTTTCTAGGTAGCATGGAAGAATTGGCATTTAAGCTTCCTTGGTGTGTGAGACTCTGTTGTGCCTGATTTTTTTGACTAGGTATCTCCAGCATGGGCCTCCCTTGCTGACGGGTGCCGATGACTTGCAGACAGGGCTGAAAAGGGTAGGAGGGCTGCAGTTTGTGTGATGGAGCTGTGGGCTTCATTGATTTCTAAATAAAGCTTTCATCAAGACAGAGCCTCACTTCCCTCCCAATTCTGTAAAGCTGTTGTCAACCTCTGACACAGCTGCCAGGGCAAAAAAAAAAAAGAGAGAGAACCAACCTGAAGGATCATTGTAAAATCATGTGCAGAAGCAGAGCAGCGGGTGGGGAGCTGGATGCCTTCACTCTGCGGAGAGGAGCCGCTGAGCCCAAGGCTAGGACAGACCTGCGGTGTGCCCACTGCCTGGCTTTGCCTCTGTGCCTTCCCGCTGTGCTGAGGATGCTCCGTGTCCGCTCTTGTTCAGAGGGGGTCTGTGACTGAAACGAACTTTGTGGTGTCGGTGTGGCTCAGAAATGACCTTTCACAAAGTCACAGCAGATCTGGGCGAGGAAGTGTGTAACATTCACTGAGATGAAGGGTGCATGGGCTGAGCTCTGCTCAGGGCCAGGGATTGGAGCGGGTCTCTGGGGTCTACGGAAGCAGGTCGCCATCCTCTCTCTTGCACTGTGAAGCTGCCAGGAGTGACTGCAGGGAGCCTGAAGGGCAGCCTTTCACTGCCAACTGTTCATTTTTGGTCTCTTTTGGGGTGGAGACTTCCCCATCACTTTGCAGGAGGCAGTGGACTTGCTGGTGGAGGACGCAGCAGTTCCCTGCCCAGAATCTGCCACGTCCTGGAGTAGGAGGATGGAACAACCCAGCCAAAAGCAATGATCCAAGCAGTATTTGCATCTTGCACAAAATTTTGACAAAAACATGAAAACAGATGGAACATTTGCAGGTTTTTATTAAAAACAAAACAAGGCCCAGGAATTTGAAGACAAGTTCCTATTTGCTGTTAGTCTTTCCAGGCTTTTATTCCCCTCGTGGTAAAAAAAATAGTTGATGATGTTTCCCATCACTAAAAAATTCTGATGCTGGGGGTTAAATACAAAGCCTGCTGTGCTGAGCAGAGCTGAGAGGAAGGAGAAACCCGTTGTGCTCCCTTGGCCCAGGCTGTCATGGATTAGGGACCACTTGCTGAGAGTCTGGCCCTCTCTGGCAGCTCTCAGAGGGAGAGTGGGGCTGGGTATACCCCCAGGAGAAGGAGCACCCCAGAGGTGGGCAGAGAGTGTTGTCCCCATTGAGCTCTCTGCCTGCAAGAGAGCAGAGCCAAGCACCATCCTCATTCATCAGCAGGGATGGAGGAGCCCATGGCCTTCCTCCTCCTTCCACTGGTGTGTGGTTTGGGCATACGCTGAAAAAGGGGCTGTCGGTGAAAACAAGAGCTGCTTTTCCAGCTCCCAGAGGATGCCCCTGTTGTGACCCACAAGGTGTTGCAATTCCTCTCTGCCTCTGGCCTGCCTGGTTTTTGCCACACATGCACGCCCCTTCCTCCCCCTTCCCCGGTGCTTATCGCAAGCGTTTTGGTAGAACTGCCCTTGTCATATAAATCTAAACATAATTCTCTCTTTCCTGTTAAGCTAAAGAAAATAAACGTGTAGGGCTGTTACTGGAAGCCAAGCTGTAGGACTGCCCTAAATTCTCTTCTTATTGAGTCTGGGCTGAAAATCACTCAATTCTGCTGAGGACACACATCTATGCTTGCACACACACGGAGAGGAGGGGGGAGAGCGAAAGAGAGAGAGAGAGGACACGGGGTGTATAAATATCTCCAGCTCTCTAGATAGTCGGCAGATTTATTCCGCTGCCAAGCCTGCAGAAAATTGACTTGTTTCATGGAGGCAGGCTATTGACACATTACCGCAAGGAGGGTTAGGAGAGAAAGCGGTGCGGCTGGCGCCCCTCTATTATACGATAATGTAATCAGCATTGTGGGAAATGACTGTGGGTAAAATGGCATCGCTGACATTTATATTAGAGGATATTGATGGCAGGAACTGTGACCACATCTATCGTACCTCCCGTTTGCCAGGATTGACACAGACGGCTCTTGTTGGCTGGATTTCCTCTCCCTCTCTCTCTCTCTCTCTCCTTCCTCTTAGCTCGGTTGCTCGCTGCTGTCACTGCAGATAGATAATTGAAAAATGGATCTCACCTTTCCAGCAAACAGGAGTGGTTCAGGCAATTACTGCAGAGGTTATCTACTCAATCTCGAGGCCTCGTCTCCGAGAGAGATTCAGAGGAAATTGGATTTTACATGGATGTTTTATTCTGCAAGGGCTTTAGTATAAATAGAGGCAAGGAGACACCAGCAGACTGTGAGGCTGAGAACCACATGCAGAGGGGTAGAGTGGGATTTTGACAGGGGGGCTTGGCTGTAGACATGGTGTTAATACCATGCTGTGGCCTCTGCAGAATTTCTGGTGTCAATTTGTTTGTTTTGGGGTTACTGTTGTGGGTTGGTTGTTTTCTGTGCTTCCGGTATTTCTTAAGGTAGAGGCTAAAAGAAACTAACCCCCACCCACAGCCACCTGCCTACATTTTGCCCCTGGAATCTAAAAATAAAAGGGAGTTGTTCCCCAAGGCAACAAATACAAGCAGATGGCAAAAATGCTGTGATGATGAGAGGGCAGAGGAGAGTGAGATGTGTTGAAAGCGCTCTGGAGAGCATCCAGGTCTTAAAGGAGGGAAATAGCACTCTGGGAGGGGATATTACCCAAAGGACTATTCCCCATGAGCATTCTTGAAGAGGATTAGGCCTGGAAGTGACTGCCTGTACGGGAGGGAAAAATATACCCACGGTCCTGTAGGACATGCTGTAACGGCAGGCTTCGGGCTGTGCTTGGTGGGAGTCCAGCCCTTGAAAGCAATTTGCAGCTGGTATCCTGGCCCTCGGAAACTGCTGAGCCAGAGAGGTCGGGGAAGGACCTTGAGGGCTGGTGGCCCTGACAATTCAGTGTGCTGGGATGAGACAGAGCACCGCGTGGTTTGGAGCAGAAGTGTGCATGCACACGCGTGCAGCGTGCGTTGCAGCTGGCCTCTGCTTGGCAGCCTGCATGGGCACTCACTCTCTGGTTACCTGGTATTGCAAATAGCAGATCGTTATTGCTGCAGGACCTGTAAACCTCCATGGATATAGGTGATGTGTACCAAGGCAGGCTAAAGAAGGGTCTGCCAGGAAGGGTCTGGGCAAAGCTGTTTCCCTGTGTTGAATTCACCCATCTTTTCCTAGGTAATATATAACTTGTGGAGTGTTTACATGTGGGGATGAATACTCATGCATCTGTAAGAGCAACGCACTGCTGGTCACACCCAGTTGGTTCTACTCCCAGCCAGCACAGGACGCACCGGGTTGCAGCTTTGTGCTATCAGCTCTTAAAGTGTTATCCTAGGCGGGAGTAGGTTTTGTCAGAGACATTCAGCACAGCGTCAGATGGTCCCACCAGCCGGCAGGATGCCTCCGAGCTCTGCTGTCCCCAGCGCAGCCCCGCATCCGGGCCATGGGTGCTCCCCCCAGCCCAGGGTCTCTGCACCCTGCCGTGTGCTGCAGTGCTGCTGCCCAGCATGAGCTTTTTCGCACTCTCCTCTGCCTGTCCCCTGATGTCAGTGCTAGAGGTGCTCATCTCTCTTGCTGATCAAATCACTTCTGACATGCACAGCAGCAGGCTCTTCCTTGCTGAAAGTCTGTCTCCAGGGTCCTAGGTGAGTTTCTGCTCTTCCCCAGAGTGTGAGAAGGCAGAGATGGGGGAGGGTGCTGAGGTAGGGTAGGACAGGGTCGCCCACCCCTCATCCCTCCTCTCCCCATTATGCTGAAAGACATTTAATTTTCATTTTGCCTTTGTACACCATTTCTGAGTAAAGGAAGCACCGAATTCCTACGATGTGACACAAAACCTGCTTTCTCTGAAGAATGATGGTTTTGTGCTGTAAGTGGTGTACTGAAAGGGGTGAGGAGCCTAGGTGCGGTGAAGAGCAGCTGGAAAAAAAAGAAAGCAGGCAAAAAAAATTCAAATCACAGTGAAATGACACAGTAGCTTCATTTCCTGATGAAATTTTTCATTTAAAGAAAAAGGCAATGAAACACTGCTGAAATGACATTTTTGACAAAGTGCCATTTTTCAGCATGACCTCTCAGACCCACTCACACCAGTGCTGCTAACTAGTGCTGCGCTCCTCAAAGCCTGCAGGAGCGGAGGGAGCACACCCCGTGCTGATGAGCAGAAATGCTCTGCCTTTTTCTATGTAAGCGCCTCATGGCTCTAAGCCTAGGAGCAGCTTCCTCTGCAGATGTTCAGGCTGGGCTGGTGATGAGGGTCTGTGACTTCCACAAGGCCACAGAAGAGACAGTGTTGGCTTGAAGAGGCTCTCTAGACACCAGAGCCTGCTCTTGTGCATCAGTGGACACCTGGGATAAGCTTGCTCCTGGCAGACTTGCACTGGCACGGATTGGCTAAATGCTCTGGAAGGGGAACATGGTTTTCAGAAGTCATCTCCACCTTGGTTTATACCCCAGCTAGCACACGTAGAAATCCCTCCTGCAGTGTGACAGGGCTGGAGTTACACAGGTCATGCTGAGGAGACTGCGTGCGCGGCAGGGCTCTGCTTTCCAAACAAGGAGGGATGGGTGCTCAGGGTGGGCTGAGAAACCTCCCTGCTGCCAGAGGTCTTTGTGATGGAGCACAGTATGATCTGAAGTCCACAAAAAGTCCCCTAGCACATCTCCTAAAAGCCGAGTGGTTGAGCAGAGCGTCCTGGTACATTATCTTCTCTATAACCCCAGTAATTGCCCTGACTGTGGAATCTGCTTTCATTGCTTGGCCCAGATTGCTGTGGATTGTTATTGCATACTCATAAATAGCTGCTGTGTTCCACCTTGGAGGAGGCTGCGCTCCACCAAGGTGGTGAGAAGGCTTTGCCACTGTAAACTTTCCTGAAGTGGGATGGATGCTGTGAGACTTCAACTCCTTTAAAAGCATCGAGCTCCTTGGATGGAGGAGTACAATATTTTTTTATTAGTATTACCACAACCGTTAACTGTATTGCAAATATCAATCTCATTATAGTCATAATATCTGGTCAGGATCAAAACCAGTGAAGCCTGAGCAGCTGGCTGAGGTGCTGCATCCCAGGCCACACGCCAAAACTCTCCCCAGAGGGAGCACAGTTGTAGTCCACCAATGACCTCAGCACCAGAGTTGGTTTTCCCTCGTATTACCTTAATGTGGGTGAGACCTCTGCCCTGGATCAGGGTCCCTCCTGGTCTCTCCAGCCCCAGAGGACAAAGAACTGCCTCTGGATTGCCCTCAGCTCAACCTGCAGCAGCAATGTGCTCACAGACAGGGTGCTGTTGCGTTTGGGTGCGTGCATCCAGCAGACAGGGCACGGCTGAGTGCTCCCGTCAGCAGCCAGCCCCAGCACTGGTTGCTGGAGCATGTACAGGGCACGGAGCTGCTGCAGTCTGGGTACCCAGGGGGGTAGGAGAGAGAGATCAGGGCCTTGGGATGTCCTCTGAGCAAATGGATGGAGAAGAACTAACACCCTCCTCCTCCTTGTTCCCTCTTACATTTGCAGATGCATTTGCACAGCCGCAGAGTGAACCACATCCACCTGCAGCCCCGACCTGGAGACATTTAAAAGGTCCTGTGCTTCGCTCAGTTTGTGCTTAACCTCCCCTGTGCCCTTGCCCTGGCCATGCCACTCTCCACTCCCCACCAGAGGAGCTTTCCTTCCAGCTTTCCTTCCCACTTCTCCTGATATCCGTTACACCACCCCGGGGTGGGAGGAAGGTGGGAAGGACCGGTGGCATTGATCAATAACTCCTTCCTGCCCAGCCAGGAACCCGACTCGCCCAACTTTATTACTGCAACCAGATCCCGGCTCGAGGGATGTTACAACAACCCGGCTTGGCCGTGGGGGCCAGAAGAACAAATACCTCCCTAACAGGCGTGACTTCAGCCCGCACATGTCCCGCTCCCCGGATGGCTCCTCTGACAGAGGAAGCCCCCGCGAGGATTTACAAGGCCTGGCCACTTCCTGAAATTGCCACTCCTGCTCGTTATCTCGCCGTTCCGTCATCTGCACCGGGTCCGGATCCGTGTTTGAAGGGAAAGGGGAGCCCTGAGAAGGAAGCGGGAGGAGGTGTGCGAGTCCCAGAGACACAGCCGTGGGGCTGGGGGATGGCGATGGACCCCAGCTATGAAATGTCTGAGCACTATAGCTAAGTCTTTTTACTACCTGTGATGGAAAATGAGGGCCAGCTGCAAATCAGGGATTTCAACAGCCTCTCTGAAGGCACGTCAAGCATTTTATGGCTGGAAATACATTTAGGGTTTATTATGGGCTGCCCACTGATCTTCCCTTCGTGCATGCAGCAGCCAGGGCCTGTTCCCACCCTGCCGTCAGATGGGGAGAGGTCCCCACAAATTGATTGGTTTTCGGATGGCAAATTGATTGGTTCCATCTGCTGCTTCTCTGCCTTTCTGCTCGTGAGCAAGGGTTTAACCTCATGTCGAGACAGGCTGGAAGCCGATTCGAAGGAGAGCCTGGGCCTGCAGTGGGATGCAGCATATGTTGCAGACCTGTCAAATGTCACACACAGAAACACTCGTCCCATGGCTCCCTCTGCAAAAGGTCTGCACTGTGCCCTGATCTCCCCATCCTCCAGCACCCGATGTATGTGAACCCCATACCTCCATCCGGAGTAACCCCACCATCTGGACCCAAGCTGGGGTCTCAGAAAGCTGGCAAAGTAATGGGAGCCAGACCTCCTGGAGGTGGGAAGCTGCTGCAATCAGGATGCATAGACATGGCTTTGCAGAGCAGTACACAAGCTCTCCAGGAGCCTGGGAACACCAGCTGCTGGGACAAACATCGCTCAGCTTCTCTGCTAGACCTGCTTCAGCCACAGCTTTGTTGCACTGCATCCTGCCTCCTACCTAGCAGGGTCTAACTCTGCAGCAGAGCCGCCAGACTGTCTGCTCCAGAGAGGAACAGCTACACTGAGCAACACAAAGGAAGCAGGCAAGGGATATTGGTCTTCTTCCACCTCCTGAGCTTTTTGTCTCAGTGAAGGAAATGACTTGGATATGTCCTCTTCCCATGCTCCCTCTTTACTAAATTCAACCAGAACATCACATTTTTATGGCCTCCTCCCTTCTCTAAAAATCAATGGAACCTCCAGCAGTTTCAAAAGTTGTTGAGGAGGAGACAGGCAGGCATGCCTGCAAACAAGGTGCCTAAAGCTCCCTTCCATGGGAAACCACGCTAAACCCCCAAACTGCAGCCCTCTGGCAGCAGCCAAATATAACAGGCACCAGGGTTGGAGGCAAAGGCATTGGGCTTGGTGGAGTGAGATATACTGCTAATCAGTCGGAAGAGACTGCTACCAAGCTCTCTGGCAGATGGCAATGCCTCTGTATGTGTACGTATATGTATACATATATATGTATACACCTACATGTATATATAAGGGCCCATACCTAGCTATTCACAGCAAGGCTCTCGAAGGAGCCCTCTCCATGTTCTTGTCAAAACGCTAATCTAGCCATGCTACCATGCAGTGAAATAAAAGATTCCCTTAGCAAAGCAGATGCAGGTGATGCTTTGCTGTTGATCTTCCATCCTTGCATCGCTTCCCCCATGCTTGCCCTGCCACTGTATGGTGGGGTTGTGGATGCCATGGCACGCTAACCTGGGTGTCAAGAGGCTTGCTGGACAATCACATCCAATCCAGCACTGCTCATTAATGTACCCAGCAGGATTTTGCCAGTCTTCACTCTTTGCTCACCTGCCAACTGTCTCTTTCAGCATCGGTAGCTGACTGCCTGTCCTCCCATCCGCTCTCCTGGTGGATCTGCCCACTCGACTCTGATGTGCACAGCTTCAAGAAGGATCGCTTTTGTCTCTGCTTATGAAACAGATCCATTTTATCTCTGCTTGCGCAACAGGCTCATGCTCAGCTCAGCCACCCGAGTCCTTCTGTTCAGCCGCTTGTTTAATGGCTCCTTTTGATTCCTATTGATCAGTCTCCTCCCTTACCGTTGTACTCACATTTTCAGGCTTTCTCTGCAATCAGGAGAGCTAAATCTTTACTTTTAGAGAGAACAAAAAAGGGTGACATGGAAATTTCTCTGCAGTGTCCTGGTGCCAAGGGTCAGGAGAGCTGAGGGTATGCACAGGGCAGGCAGGAAAATGAAGGAGGGACACGGTGAGAGGAGCTGGGCCTGTGGAGCTGTGGGGAGGGAGGAGGCCAGTGGCTGTGCCAGCTCCTGAGGTGTGAGAGAACAGGGCATGAGGTCTAGGGGAAGAGCTGTGCTCCAAACATAAATTGAGGACAGCGGGGCCCACGTTACGCAGGGCTGTAAATCAGCTCCTGCCCAGCACCGTGGCAGCCATCTCGGCCTGCACCTTGGCTGTCATCTCGCCCGATGGTTCATCTGCCGTCTTGGCCTGTGCCACAGCTGCCATCTTGGCTGACACACCCCAACCGGCCACTGCCAAGCACAACTCCCAGCCACTTCTTGTATGAATTCCCTGCAGGAACTATGTCCTTCGTTAAGCACATGCTGCCCATGGCCTGGGCACCAAGGGAGGGCTGTGGTGCCCCAGGGTGCCTCAGCTCTGGGTGCTGCTCACTTGGCAGCCATTCTCCCGGACACTGGCTTTGCCATGAGGTGGTGATGCCATGCGATGCGATGTCTGGGCAGGGGTCCCGGTGTGGATGCCCATCCCCTCATATACTCCTGCTACCATCTGCTGGAAGGAATTGGCCTGTGCGCTCACTCGTTACGCGGAGGGCCCATTGGGAGCCATGATGGAGCTGCCACAAGCAGAAGGGCAGCGCTGGGTGAACCTCCCTGCCTGCCGCCTGCCCACCCCTGCGCTCAGGGTTTTGCTCCTAGATTGTGGCCTCCTGCATGCTGTTTAAGGCACCACTTGTCCTTGCTGTTGCCCAGCTCCCTCCTTCTGACTTACTGTGACTGCAACTGTTGGCCGCTCCTATAGAGGTGCCATTTACTTCCCATCTCCTTTCCTTCCCACCATTCCCAAAGCACTTCCCATTGAGCAGCACCCTTGTACCACAGAAACACAGCCATGCCTTGAGGAGGGTACACGGGCTGCTCATCTCTGGCTGTCTGGGGAAAAGAGTGCCAGAAGCCAAAATACGAGCTCAACATGCTCTCCTGTGCAAGCTGGGCCAGGGACCGGAGACAGTCGGTACAAGGCTGGAAGCTTGTGTATTTTTGTTATGGGTTGTTGAACAAACCACACAGTTTTACCCTACAGGGTATCATAAATAAGCAATGAAAAAGCAGGGAAGTGAAAAAGAAGAGTATTAGCCTGCAAAAATATGCCACAAAGTAAATGAGTCAGAAGGACTTGGACTGCGCTGTGCAGGGCCTGCTCTCTCTAAAAGCAATGCTTTTATAAGGTAGGGAAAGTGATTTATGAGACTGCAGGTAAACATGGGCTCCCACGTACTGTTCTGGGGAAAAGTGGCAGAATAAATATGTAAATCCTTCTTATGTGACAGCGAGGATGGTGGAAATGATTATGAAATAGACCTGGGGAAGGCTGATTAATAATTTATCCTCAAATGGAAGTTAATTCTTGGCTGAACAGCGAGGATAATAAGGCTGAAGAATCAATAAGAACATTTACAACTCTGTAAAATGCATTTACAAGTGCAAAAAGATGGGTTGCTTTGTGGCCATGCCTTGCATGAGCTAGGAGAGAGGGAAGGGAGAGCACACAGCAATGGCTGCGCAGCGCTGGCCATGCCAACAAATCTGGAGAGGTAGGGGAGCACCAGCAGATCTTGGTAGAGCCAGGCACTGTCCCCTGATTGGTACTGCAACCTGAACGATGCTCTGCAGTTAACACGTGCCCTGAATGCCCATTGAGGACATGTTAACTAAGCCCGGTCACTTATGAAGGTTCCCAAGATGAATGCAGTGTTGTTAGAGCAGTTCAGCGGTGTCTTCTGCTGGAATACGACTGTCCTCAGGGACAGAGAGTGGAAGTGACTGCCTGGAACCCCATGCTCTTGGGTGGCCCCTGCGTATCTGGCCTAGCTAATCCACCTCGTCACCACTCCTGCACCACAGCACGTGTATAGGAAACTCACTGTGCTCTCACAGAGAAATAAGCAACCACAAGCAGCCTCCTTCTTTGGTGTAAACTTATAAATATATCCTTATTAGAAATAATGTCCTCTGTGAGGTCCACTGGACACCAGAAGGTCTGTTGTTTGCCCACCCCAGTGGCTGCCCAAACAGCCACGATGCAGGTGAGCATGTTGGGTCCCTCAGTTCAGCCCCAGATGCTGTGACACTGGAAGCGATATGAGCCCACACAATGTCATGGTCAGCAATGGCTTTCAGCCTGTGGTCTGTGGGATCCCAAGAAGTCCCATAAAAAAGTGATAGAGAAAAGCCAGTAGGGCTGCAAGTGAACAAAATTCATATTGCCCCCGGCAAGTTTTCCTTTGCGATTTCCTCTGTAATTAGAGCAGTGACATTTTGGGGGAGCAGAGGGAGGTGAGAAGGCAGTTCCCACTGGGGATGCGCCTGATACCGAGACCCTCTCTGCCTTCGGCAGAGACTACAGATAATAGATTTGCACAGATTTCCTCTTAGTGCTGTTCATTCCCTCAGGCCCTTTGGCAG
Source organism: Alectura lathami (assembly GCA_013399715.1). NCBI lineage: Eukaryota > Metazoa > Chordata > Aves > Galliformes > Megapodiidae > Alectura > Alectura lathami. Next base: position 346,353 of record VXAV01009332.1, on the reverse strand, counting down.
AGCATCCCCAGCCCCCGGATGGCACGGTCTGTCCTAGCCGAATGGTTCGACAGAGGGAACGTGGAGGGAGAAATGTGAGGCTGGAGGGACCCTGATAGATAGTCTTGCAAGACAGCTCCCCCCAAACCCTCCCAACAGATGGGTGCCCAACCTGCTTGTAAATACTGCCAGAGAAAGAGACTCCATCCCTTCCCGACAGCTTGCTCCTGGGTTTGTGTGTGCTTAGAGTTGAAGGAGTTTCCTAACATCCAGCTTAAATCATCTCTGCTGCAAGTGGAGCCTTGCTCTCCTTGTCTTGTCCCTACACTGAATACAGAGAGCAATCCATCTGTGTCCTTGTATAAAAACATTATACACTGAAATATTTTTGCTTAGTGCTTTCTGGTCCTTTCTTTTCGGGGGGGCAAAATAAATGCAATTCCTTAAATTTTCCTTCCAAGGTCAGATTTTCAAAGCATTTCTCTCTGTTGCAGTGCGATGCCAAGAATGGCACACAGCCTTCTGGATGTCCCCATGCTGTGAGTGAAGCAGTGTTGGTCTTTCCTCTCTAAGGGGATCTAGCAGGACTTGATGAGAAACAGAGAAGAGCTACAAGGATGGTCAAAGGGATGACACGGTGTCTGTACCAAGCATGAGCTGAGTCCTTTCAGCCAGTGAAAGCCTAGAGGCTGGGTGATGGAGGTGAGTGTTATTGAACTGGTAAATAAGGAATGACTGTTTGCTCTTTCTTTCAATACACCAACCAGGGCTGCCAAGTGGAAGCAGCAGAACAAATGGAAAGAGAAATTCTTTATGCTGTGTACCGCCAACCTGTGGGATGCCTTGCCTTGGTGTATGTCCACTTACTGTCTAGAGCGAAGTCCAAGCATCCTGGAAGAGTGGGGTCCAAAGCAAAGCAGTGCTTTGACTCACCTCAGTTCCACTGGAACTATCAACAACAGTGACTTTTATGTCAGTAATTTAAGTCTGAACAGACAGAAAGAGCCTGGCTTTGCAAGGGAGCTCACATCCATTCTCACAGGTATCAAGTCTGAGCCTGGAGTGCTCAAAAGCAGGGGACCCTTTGTGGCATACTGCCTCCCAGGGTGGACTGGAAGGTGCCCACTGCAGGTGGAGGACAGTCAAGGCTTTAGAGGGCTCTGGTTTGTGGATGGTTCACTTCTACAGCAGCTTCTTCCAGGGAACAGCGCAGACTGACTCCACACAGCTCAGCTAGTGCAAGCAGGAGGTGGTGGGACAAGCAGGGCAGCTGAGAAGAGTTATTTGCTCTGTCCCCCTGCCCCGTGTGTGCCCGGTGATCTCTTTGGCTCCTTCCCCAGGAGAGATGATGGACAGTTTTGTCCAGTGCTGAGCCAGGATGCAGGTTGTCTCCAGGGCATCCAGCTACCCACGTCTCCACTTCCAGGGTGCTCCAAAGCCACTGAGGGTGGCATTTCCTGCAGGAGTAGGTGTGCTCTTTGGAAGGCTGGTGGCATTGTTAGAGAGAGCCCTTCCAGAAATCAAAGAAGAAGGAAGGGTGGGCACAGGCGTGTGTTTTCAACACTTTATTTATTTTTACAGTCCTCTCTTTTCCCACCTCCCCCTCCAAGGCATCTTGGAAGCCAAGACTGACACCTGCCAGGATGTGAGACGTCCAGACAAAATCAGAATGATCCTCTCCAAAGCTGGAGCGGAGGGGAACCAGCTTCTGGCCTGCAGAGATCAAAGGGCCAGCTGGGGCTGGGGTTGCAGAGCTGGGCGACACCCAGGTGCGGGGGACTGGCGAGGTGTCAGTCAAGCCCCGCTGCACAAAGTCACGCACAGACGCTGGGCATATGACTTTGGGGCAGCTGGTGGCAGCTAAACCTTGGCCCGCACACCCCCTTCCTTGAGAGGCATGACGGAAGGGATTAAGTGGCTTGTAAGGTGACACGGGGTTGATAAGCTCGCAGTGGCGTGGTGGGAGGGGAGATGCTGAAGTGGCTTTCCATCTCTGCCCTTGGTCTCCTGTCCACTCACTACCCAAGCCCAGAAGATGATCCTATGCCTTCTGCCTGCCTTTCAGGCCTTACCTCCACATCCTTCTGTCACGGAGGGCAGGACAGGTCCCTCCAGACTCTTCTTTGTGTCCCAGGCAGTGATGCTCCCAGCAGGATCTCACAAGGTGCAGGAGGTGCAGAAGGTGCATGGGGGCAAGCAGATGCAGTTCAAACACAGACGCAGAAGACTGCAGATACCCTCTGCACATCCTTGCCCCCTTCCTGTCCTTGCAGTTGTGTGCCAAGGCTTCAGCACGGTGCAGAAGAAGGGGAATGAGCTGCAGCACAAACCTCTGTTCCATCCTTTCATCCCTCTGTGCCTGTCTGGCTGAAGGGACAGAGGGGAGCCATGTTTCTCCCAAACAGCTCAGTTCAGAGGAGCAGCCTAACAACTGCATGCCCCTGCACCAGAGAAGAAGCTTCCAGGGATCTGAGGATAGCCCTGGCCTGATCATAAGGGAGGGAAATCTCTGAGTGCAGCCCTGTCCTGAGGGTGTGAGCATCACTGATTTGCTCACCTCTCCCTTTCCTTGGCTTAGTTCTACCACAGTAATTTTTCTTCCATATGGCACAGAGAAGCATGGTAGGACCCTACCATCACCTGAGGCCACCAGAGTAAGTCATGTCACACAGAGAGCTTTTTTTCTGCAGGCCCAGGTGGATCCAACACCCCCCTGCCTTCCCCTCTCCAGCCACATTACCCTGTCTCCCCCTTGATCCCAGGGGCCGTTTCTGGATGACCCCTGTGCTCTGCACTGGCACAGCCCTCAAACCCCTCACTGCTGTGGGCAGACATAGGATGGCAGCACCCGGGTCTTGCTGGCAGGGCCCTAACAACCACAGGGAGGAGGATTAGCAGCTGCTGCGGGATCCCTGTGTTTCCATACGCTCTGCCAGCCCTGATACTCCTCTGCAGCCTTCCCACCTACCCAGACTATCTGTAACACAGACTCCTCTCATAGGGAGGCACCAGAGGGCAGGGAATAAGGATTCTGCATGTGGCTGTCAGAAACCCAGATGATCTTTCTCACCCCATTCCCTGTCCTGTGCCACTAGCTGTTCCCTGGCTGGAGCACAGATTCGCTTATGGGATTAGCTCGTGTGACCGGTCAGGTCTGAGGATGGCCAGATTCTTTCCATCTAATCAGTTCTCATCACAGCAGCCCCTTTGGACCCCACTGAGGTCAGGCACTCTGCATCTAATGAGTGAGTCTTCATCAGACCTGCGGAGTTTTACGTGCAGAAGAAACACAGTGCATGTCACATGTCCGTTTATTGCCTAGGCTCCTCTGCTGGCTCAGGGGCAGCTGCTGAGCTTTTTGCTTCCCAGCACACATCAAGATGCAGGGGATGTCAGGCTGGGTGGTGGAGAGAGGAGCAAGGTGTGAGGATGCTGCTGGCATGGGGACCGTCTCCCGTGGTCCCCAGGAGCTTTGTTTGCTTCTGTATCCCACTAGCATCCCTCCCAGCCCAGGATGCTGTGCACCAGGTATGGCTGCACCAGCAGTGGGGCTCAGGAAGCAGGGAGAAGCTTGGTGCTGTGAACAAGAGAAACACAGGCTCACTGAGGGCAGGAGACAAGGCTGTATAGGTAATCCTTGAGGCATGACAGCTTGGCACTGCCCTGCGGCAGAGGTTTCCCTTTGTTGTGAGAACACACAGGTGAAGCTTGACCCAAAAGAGGTGGCAAGGTTCACGGCTGGCATTATTAGTGGAAAAAAGGCATATCTGAGTGGCATGTCTAGTGGAAAATCTGGCATCTCTAGTGGAAAAAAATCCAGGCCAGTTCGTCTGGAGAAGTAAACTCGGAGGGCATTGCCCTGTCTAAATACATACATGTATCTTCACCAAGGTCCTGCAGCGGTCGCATCGCTGGCCTGCCAGAGGTGATGGAGGAGCAAAAGAGAGCGGGTGCAATACAGACCTGGCAACATTAGAGGGAGCTTTGGGAAGGGGTCTGAGAGGAGTCGGCAACAATAACTAGATGTAAATTACATTTTGTGAGTTTGTTTAAATAAGGGATCCAGTTTAATCCCATCGACTGCTTGCTTAGTGTACAGCTGAAAATTAGCATCAACAATTTTATGCACGCTAATAAATTTAAGCCATTACTCTCTCCATCTGCAGCTTCATTCATATAGTTTAAGAATCAAAGCGATTTCCCTGTAAATTTCTAAAGCTTGGTAATTTACTCCAAAGAATGTAAATAGAATGTGCCTGAAGGCCCAGGGAAACAGTCTTATAAGCCCTCCCTCCCTCTCCTCCTCCTCTTCCCACTCATCTCAGGCGACGGTGATGTGAGACGCCCGGCCTGTGGAGCCAAGGTGGGCATGGGGCTCCAGGCTGGTGCCATCCTGGGCTGACCGTGCCTGGTGGCTGGACGAGGCAGGGCTGTGCTGGGGCTGCTGGCATGGGCACAGCACTGCGTGCTGGGGCGGCTGCGAGGAAATCAATCATCTTTTATTGTTCTTCGCTGCTCTGGTCGGGGTGGAACATTCCTCCTAAAGAGAAACTTGTTATCCTCCCCGGTGGCGTCCCAGACGAATTCCTGGCGTTGGGAAGCTATAAATACCCCAGTACGTGAGAGAAGCTTGTGGGCAAGGCTCCCAGGGGCGGCCAGCGGCACGGGGTCCATGCACTGCAGCCCACCCTGCCATCAAACCACTGCGAGGGCTTTGCAGATGGCGGGGGAGCTCGTTTCCCCTTTCTTATCTTAAAAACCAAGGCAAAGGAGGTGAAACGTGGCAAGGAAGGCAGCTGGCCAGGCGCTCTCACTGCAGGGCTTTAGGCTTGGCCCATCCAGCTGAGGCAGGGAGAAAGCTGGGATAAAGATCTGTATCTTAACGCGTTTACGGTCTGAGGCCTTGAAACATGGTTGGAATTTAGATTAGAAAGTCTCTCTTTTTCCCCTTTCTGAGGGCTACAACAGTGCCCTGTCCCAAGTCAGGATAAATACTCCAAAGTCACAGCAGACCTCTTCACATCTTGAGAATTGTGTGGCTGGAAGCCTGGTGGGATATTTTTGTAGGTGCCACTTTCAATCACTTGGTTTCAGTTTTCACCCCTTAGCCTAATTACACAATTTGAAGTAGAAAACAGCTCATTTTCCACTTTAGAGCGTTTTAACTTTTCCAGAATGTTTACTTTTTTTTTTTTTTTTTTTTAAATAAGAAATTTGTCTAAGCCAGTCCACGGAAGAGTTTAAGTTCAGCAAATCAAGAGAGAGGATTAACAAAACACTATTCTGCTCAGGCAAGGTGGAATTGCAATCTCTGTTTTACAGACAACATATTTGTGGATTATGCAAGGGGTCTGCAACAGGAGCAAGAGGGTGTTTAGAGGAGACTAGAAGCTGAAGTGCAATGGATGCTGCTCAAAGACACAGCAAGAAACAGCTTTCTAGGAGTAAATCCAGGCTTATAGATGAGTAACATTTGGCTGAGTAAGAACTGAAGCTGTGGGATTTGGACTGGCGCTGGGACTACCATTTCTAAAAGCTTGTACAACACCAAGCACAATAAAGGGCTGGCCAGAGCTCTGCAAAATGCAGAAGTTTGCTAAATCCAGAGGGACAAGGAAGTCTGAGAGTTCCAGATGTGCAACACTTAATTAGAAATGTCCATCTTATTCCCCCTCTCCTTTCATTGACTTCAAACTACCTACAAAGGGAAGTCCTCAAGGAGCACTCGTTTCAGATCAGATTAATTAATTTCTTTTTCATCTCAAGGTTTATAACATCATACTTTTTAATGTTAAAGCACGTCGTGTCTTGGCCAGCCCTGCACTGCTGCCCAAGAGAGCCAAGACCCAAGCCCAAGAACACCCAGAGGGAATAGTGCTGAGACTGGGGAGTGTGGGAAGGGGACTATCAGGGGCTGGGGTTTTCCCATGTAATGGGTGCAGGATTCCGAACCCAAAGGATGAGCAGTAGAGAAGGAGGACCACCATCAGCCAGCGGGTTTCTTTGGAGTCAGATCCAGCAGCTGTGTTGGGATTCAGACGCGATTTCCCAGCTGACTCTGCAGAGCCATTCCTAACCCCCATTGGTACTGCTTTACTATCCACACCAGGCCTGGCTTCGGTGGGCCAGATCCTGACCTCACTGCGTCTCAACTCAAGGCAATTCCCTGAAGACAGCAGCCCAGGTCAGTTGTGCAGCAAGCAGGCTTTTGCACAGGTTACGCCAGCTGTGAGCCTGCCCAGCCAGAGTTGGGGCATTTCCACAGACCACAAAGGACTGGTCCACAGCAGGGATAAGTCCTTGGTGGCTGGATTCCTGCGCTGCTTTCCTCACCACTGTCTGCATACACAGCCCATGGCTAATCCTACAAACATACTTCCTCTCTATGGGCAATAAATCACAAGTGCTGGTGAACAAAGCAAATGTTGGGGCGGTGTGAACCCCTCCATCAAAGTCTGAATTTGATGCATCCTCTGTTTTTCCAGCATCTTGTTTTCCCTTCCCATGTACCAGTAAATAGGGCTGTTGCCCTGTTAGTTTAAAGGGCCATTTCAATCCTATTAGAATATTAAATTACCCTGTTTTTGCTGCTGGCAAGAGCCAGCACAGAGGGCTGTCTGTTAGCCTGGCAGATACGCCATCATTCTCTTCAGTTAGCTACGTCTGAAAGCCAGCATCTTTGTTAGGTCAGAAGGGAACGGTGGTGAAGCAGCTGGAGAGGGGATGTTCCTTCTCCTTGAGGACATTTCAGGTGGCACTGATCAGCTGTTCCAGCCTTCCTCCTCCAGCCTCATCTTCACATTGTTCTCCCCTTTGGTGAGGTCTTCGGTGGAGGGGGGGGACTCCACTGCCCTGCCTTTCTCCAGGATTAGGGAGTTGCCTGGGTGAGCAGCAGGGAAGGTCTGAAAGGGAAGCACAGAGCCACCCACAAGAAGCCACAGCCACAAAGTCAGAGAAGGGACCCCCCCCTTTATGACAGTACTCAAGTGACACCTGTTGTGGGGGACATACACTAGCTTGTGCAGTTGGCCCCTACTTCCCTACCAGGCTTTTCAGGAGCAAGCAAGGCTTCAGCTGGCCCTAGAGAAACTCCTGGCAGTGCCTCTTGCTCAGGGTGACTCCTGTGGGGACATCTTTATCCTGGAGGGGACGGGTGAGACACAGACCCTGCCCTGTTCCTAGCAAGGCCACTGCAGCAGGTGAGGCATGGGTCTGGGATGGCATGAATCCGGCGCAGATGTGCTCCCACCTGGATGCAGAAGCAAAGCAGCTGCACTGTCTCAGTGCAGGATGTTCTTACCACTTCTGGAGAGAGGAGGCTGAATGAGCTCGGCTTGTTTAGCCCAGCATGACACCCGCTGAGAGGGGATCTGATTGCTGTCCATAAATACGTCAACGGGGTTAACAGCAGGGAAGAGCTGCTGAAGCTAAAAGAGGACATTGGCACTGGAGCAAACAAGGCTAAGGCAGAAGGGGAGAAATGTAGGCTGGAAATTAAGCAGCAGGTTTGCAACCATCAGAGCATAGAGATCCTGGAACAGCCACTGCACTGGTCTGGTGTGGGCCAAAGTCAATGCTCGTGTAAGGCAAAGACTGTTCAGTCCGTGAAGGGGCTGCCGTGCTGGCTGCTTTCCAGTGGTTCCCAGCCTCAGATCTGTTTTCCAGGAGAAGCTGGGCATTGCCGGTGAAAGGCACCTCTCCTTGGCTCGTGTCTTGCTGTGGATGGAGGCACTGGCTCTGGGATCCCCTTCTCTGCCAGGTGGGCGAGCTTCTTTGCTGGAATGTGCTCCAGCTCCTGGCCCCGAAGGGCAGCTGGATTTTCAGCCTTCTGCACCAGGTCCAACCTGTCTAAGAGAGGACTGGAAGCTGTGCCCGTCCTCTGTGCTAGCAGGAGCAGGCTTGCACCCATATTTGGGGCCACCAGAGCTTCCAGGGTCACCTCTCCTGTGAGTGGGGAGTAGGACAGCTCTGCCCAAACTCACATTTCTCTTTTCCTTCTTGAGATCTTTGTTCTTTGCTGCCCGTGTGACCCCTCTTCAGACACACCTTAACCCAAGGACATGCGCTCGGTCAGCCTGTTCCCCCAGCTAACCAGCCGCCCCCTGCAGTGCACACAGTGTTGTGGGAGCGCCAGGTGAGCTGGAGCTCCAGGCATGGATGAGAAATGCCAGATGAGCAGCAGGTAGCAGAGATATTGCCAGCATGTGACACCAGGCACCCAAGAGGAAGTACAGCCTCACGGCTGCAGCCAGCCAGAGACTGTTTACCAGACCTGGGCACCCCTCATGCACAGAGGTTGGAGCTGCCCCGTCTCGTGGTGGTGCTGCCTGCACCAGAGATGCCAAAGCGAGCACAGTTTCACAGCGACCTTCCCTAGGAAGACAATGTCGCCTGCCCAAAGTCCTGGTGCCATGGCATTTGGTGGAAGCCTGTGGTCTGGGACCACCCTGCGGAGCCTCCCTGCTCTGCACTGACCACCTGAGGATCCACAGCATGTGGCTGGGTGGTGCCAGCTTCAGGAGCTTCCCATGCCTGGCTCACCCTGCTTTCTGTGTCTTGCCTGCCCCAGTACAGACCCCTCACTCCAAACCCTGCCTTGGGGTGCAGCTTCCAGTGGCACCAAGAGCAGTTTTTTGCATGGCTGAAGAGCTGCTTCTTCTCCCAGGCAGCGGTCAGCGGACCTGCACATTGCAGATGAACGGCTCTGCGGCAGATCCTGCTGCCTGACATGGGTACCGACATGGAGGTACGGGTATGTTTGGGTGAATCTAGCTACAGCAATGCTACCCCACTGCCTCTGCTGGAGGCCCCAGCCCCACAGCTGGCCCTTTGCACTGCAGCAGCTGCATGGCTGCACGTTTGCTCCTGCAGTGCCACAGCTCAGACCCCAGCATCAACTCCGCTGATTTCTCTTCGCGCTGATGCTAAAAGCCTGTGGCAACTTGGGGTGGCCCTGGTCTGGATGCGTTCAGCTGTCCCAGCTGTGGAAGGCAGCAACATCTGGAGGAGCATGAGGGAATGGCTGTGAATTGGTGCCTGACGCATGCCTCCCATTTGTGCTGGGAGCTCAGGTGCACGGCGCTGACAGCGCCTGACAGGTCGGGGCTGCAGGCCTCCAGCTGGAGCCTGGGCAGAGCAATCGGAGGGGGCTCAGCCATCAGCGGGGTGCAGGGAGCGTGGTCTGCTCCAGTTTCTATCCAGCTCTGGAGCCCTTGGTGGCTGTGGGTGGCTGCCAGGGTCGCAGAGGATTTAGAGTGGGCAGTAGCCCCGTAGCTCCTGGTCCCCGCTCTCAGCTCAGACCAGCCGTCCCTTTTCTCCTCCACGTCCGCTGCTGCAGAGTTTTATGAGGAACTGCATTTAGTTACGTGGTTCTTTGGGTCTGTGCCCTGGAGTTCCCTCGCCCCCAGTGCCTCTTCTCTCCAGCACGTGCTGGGAATCTGCTGGGAAGCAAATCCCCTCTGATACTCTGCTAATCCTTTCTGTCGTACTCTGCCCGCCGTGCCCCGAGCTGATACCTCTCTCCCCCTGGGTGAGCAGACCTTTCCCCAGCGACCTTCATGGAGCTGCCGAGGCTCTCTGCACTCAGCCGTGCTCAGCTGCATGCTGCTGGTACTGGTTTTGGCTGGTGGCGACTGGGACGCTCTGTCCCCAGCATCCCTCTCCAAACCATGAAGTTTAGCTCCTCGTGCGAACATCTCCCGAGGTGAAAGCCACCTGCAGCACCAATGCCACCTTCCAGCCACCTCGTTCCCAAGCATCACACAGGCTCCTGCTGCTACGGGACAGGTGCCTGGTGGTGCTGTCCCCAGCAAACACCACCATGGCAGCCATGGGGAGGGAGGGAGGGTTGGAGCCCCAGCCCCAGCCCCGTCCTGCCCTCACGGTGCTATGTGGATGTTGAAATATGGCTCTTTTTTACTTCCAGTTATGAGAGGTGGGTTTCCTGCTTCGATCTGTCTCTCTCATACACATTCATAACATTCAAATTTATAATGTAATCTTACTCGCCGTTCCATATTTATGAGAAGTTTTGATGGGTGTTTCTTTATGTGATAATATCAAGCAGAATGCTAACCCATTGCCTCAAACCACTGTAAAGTCGTTTTCTTACATAATTGACACCAGCATATTCTTTCATTATACAAGATTTAGCATGCATCTGCTCCGCCATTGCACGGCAATAGATGACTTTTTCCAGAGTCTCCTATTATCAATTCAAATTAGCCCCATTTCCCGAAGCTACTGTATGGATTTTACAGTTGACAGTAAGGGAAAAACACAGGAGCATAATGACTCTATTAAATTATTCAGGCCTAGTTAAACCCAGTTCGGTCTGAACTGGAGAGCAAGGAAACGGGGAAGAGGGGGGAGAAAGGGGAAGGAAGCCCTAAACTCCACACAACTCATTGGTTATAAAATGCAGCCATCTTTACAATGAGTTATAGCGTGCATCACCTGCAAAAGGCCTGGAAGCCCTTAATCAAAGAGAAAACTGTCGTATTACAGCACATTCATTTTATTTAGGGTAATTGGGTTCAGCAAGAGGCTAAGAGGAAAAGTTTGGGGAAGAGATGGACATTTATCACCTTTTATCTTCCTCAAATTTTGGTCCCGCTTGGTTTTCTTTCCAAACTGTCCCACAGGGCTTCCTGCCTCCCGCTAGTCCCGTGTCACTGCTGTTCCTTCTGCAGGACAGGCAGCTGGACAGGGTGCAGCTGGGTTTTGCAGCTTGGTGCCATCCCAGCAGACACCTCCGTGCTGCGTGCCCTTGGCAGACGGACAGGCAGATGCAGGATGGCCCCGTGACTGCGGGGAGTGACATGCTGTGTGGGGTGGGCAGGACCCAGGACCCCACACCTAGATTAGTGTTTCGGACATGGTCAGCTGCAAACTTTGAGCTCTGCATGTGGAGCCCCAGGCATCACTGGTGCTCCCACCTCTTTGCCTTGAGCCATCGGCTTGTCCCGATGCCTGTCCGTGTCCTGCAGAGTCAAGCACAGAGGAGATGAAAACATTTTGTAGCTTGCCCAGCTGTGGGTTTCTTTGTTCTTTAGCAAACATCACCATACCTACCGCCCTCTGTTCCCACCCAGACCCTGCCGTAGCCCCAAGTTATCCCTCTCCACAAGCAAAGCCTTGCGCTGGCCCATGCCCATGACAAAATGGGTGGGAGGTGGAGCAAAATCCCCCTTGCAGCTGCTGGAGGAGCAGGAGTGATTCACAGTGTGCTGTTTTCTTTGTGGGGTGGATGGAGGCAGAAAAGCAGCCAGAAATAAGACCAAGGTCCGAAGGAAGTCTATGGGATTCACTGCACCCCCGGCTCGAGATCACAAGACAGCCAAAGGTCTCCTCCCAGCTGCCCTCCCTGCGTGGAAGTGCTCGCCCAGGTTGGAAGCAGCCAGCCCAGCCCAGCGCAGCACGCTTTTCGCCTGACAGGTTGATGTAGTGTAGCGTGTGCTCTCCCCGCTGGTGGCTTTATCTCACACACAGGCTGCGGGTCTCTTACAGAGCAAGGATTGTCCTTCAGATCTGACAGCCCCGTGCTGAGCCCCCCAAGGGGTCAGGCACGGAAGCGATACTTCCTGTCCTATACAGAAACTCCCCTTCCCCTTTCCCTTTGCGAACAAGGATTTTGGCAGCACTGAAGAGGTAGCCGGCTCGGGAAAAGCCAGCAGAGATTTTCTGTGGAAGTCAGCGTGCTCACACGGAGCACCATGGGATGTGCCTGCTCTGGCAGCTGTGCTCTGTCACCCTCCAGGGCCTTCGGTGACAGCTGAGCCCCAGCGTATGGATTCCAGGCTTGAAATGTCTGGGGCGTATGGGAGCAAGATGGGAGCTCCTAGGGACCCTGGCCGGGGTGAGCTGCTCGCTGCTCTCTGTTAGAGGAAATCAGCCTCTGGGATCAGGAGCAAAATGCTGACGGAGAGCAACGTTACCCTTTCTCCCCACAGTGTGCTCTGAGGAGCTTGTAGAAGCAGTGTCTCATGTGGGAATTCCTCTCAGTTGGGTCTTTCTCCTCTTTTCCTTTTTGTGCTCAGCTGCGCTCAGGCTTTCCTCACCCTTCCTTCCCCACCCCTCGCTGCCCGCTCCAGCAGCTGTTTTGTGCTATGTCTCCATCCTCGGGGGCTCAGAACAGCAGGCGACAAAGCCCAAGGAGAGCCTGTCCCAGGGGAACTGGGCCCAGCAAGCTGCTGGCTGAACTGGAAAGGGATCCTTTAACAAAGCAGGGAATAACTGGATGAAGTCATGGGGAGGGGCCAGGCTGAGCACCCACACCCGAGTTCCTGCCATCTCCCCTTGCTCATCAGATCCTAAAATATTTTAAAGCCCAGTTCAGTGATGCTGCCCAGTTTAAAAAGCCAGGCAGACCCGGGGAGCCCGGAGCAGTGGGTGGCGTGGTGTCCCAGCCGCACGCAGGTGCTTCAGCATGGTTTGGAGCTCCAGGGACAGCGGCTGCGCTGGGCTCCCCATGCTGTGAGCAGCACGGGGCTCAGCCCAGCCCATCGGGCGCAGGGCTCCCTTCACCACCTGCTCTTCCCTCCACTCCTGCATTTCGGGGCTGTCCCCCCAGCATCGGGGTCTGGAGGAGCCCAGCCTCACATTTCCCCAGCCCAGACCACTGCTGATCTTTTCAGAAAACTTGCGTCGAAGGGCAAAGCCTCCGCATAGTTCAGCAGCAGCTGTTTTGCCTGATTTATTGGCTGTTGCAAGGGCCTGTGCAAACGTAGCAAAGTGGTTTATTATCGCCAGATAGATCCAGTGCCCCCTGCCTGGCAGATGACTGATGACCTGATCCGGCAGCTTATTTAACACCTGTTCAGTTTTAAGCACGTGGGCCCGACCCTTTGAAGTCCTCAGGGAGCGGTGGCAGAGCTCATGTGCTCGTGGTCTGGGTGTGTGCTTCAATATTTGCATGAGCTGGGGTCCTTGTGGGGCTTAGCTTTGAAAATAGCGAGGGGCAGGACAGAAACTGATCTGTGTGGAGGCTTTTACCCACGGGTGGGGTGCAGAGAATTGAGTGGGGTTAGGGGGCACTTGGGTGGAGGTTCATCTCTTCGTGCCGGGGTCATGGCTGTGCTTAGAAACAGCAAAATCACAGAGAAAGAGGGGATGAAAACCCATGGATGGGAGGCTAGGAAGGGCCAGCAGCTGGGTAAAACCCAAAACATCTTGCACGGGGCACCGTCAACAGCTTTTGTTCATAAGGAGTGAAAATGAAGCAAAATCCATTTGTTATTCCCACTGTCCTGCAGGCTGGGGAGGCTGGTCTGAGATGGGGCTGGGAGTACCCCATATAGCCCAGGATACAGGGACAGGACTTTGAGACACTTTTTACAGAACATACAGAGCTTTCTGGCCTGTATTAAAGGTTGCAGGAGGGGCAAGTTGTTAAAAAAAAAAAAAAAAAAAAAGAGTTGGAGCTGTGACTCCTGGAGTCAGTGATAAAGAAAGTGTGTTCTTGGTGGGGAAATGAGAACAGCGTGACCCTGCCACCCAGCCACAAAGCGGGCTCCCATTTTCCAGCAGTGATGCCTGGTGTTATGACAGCTCTTAATTAAGCTCCCTGTTAATGATCTGGGAAGAGGCTGCTTCATTCCTGAAGCCTGTAGGTGGTAGTAAAGGCAGGAGCACGTAGTGGAATGACACCAAAATATTTAGCACCCGGTTTCGTTCCCAGCGGGAGCTGGATGGAACCCATGGGAACGCTGACCTGGGGTTTGAAATAGCAGATGAAGGTCAGCTTGGGAAAACACAGCTGATCTGCAAAGGGAAAAGCAACAGATGGGCCCCACCAGCTCCATTTCAGCTCCCAACCCAAAATACCCCGCAGTGGCTTGGCTTGGGGTGGGGGAAAGAATCCTGATCCATTTTCACCTGCTTCACTTTCAGCGTGAGTCGCCACCTCTTGCCTTGTGAGCCTAAAGCAGAGCAGGCTGGCCTTTTTTTCAAAGGGAATAAATAGAAGGGAATTTTATCGTGTGTTTTTTTCAGCCCATGTTGGTTCAGCTGGTGCTGGAGTCGGGGAGCAGCACCCTCAGGCACAGCCATGAGCGGTGGAAGGGAGACCATCGTTGGAAAGGTGCTGATGTAATTTGGGAACACAGACATGCCGAGGGCAGGATCAGCCCTGGGCAGCCCTGCCTATGTCCAAGTAGAGGCACAAGGGTCATTTTCAGGCCCATGACCCGAAAGAAAGCTGCCAGCATAATTGGAAGGCGTTCAGGAAAAGCAATGAAAACAAGCAGAGGTGCAAAGGGAGAGATTTACAAGGAAAGATTAAAGGATCTAAGTGTGAGAGCTTAGCCTAATGATGGCTCACTGAAGACACGGTGATAGCTTGCAAATATCTGCGGGGTATTAGCACCAGGAGCCCGCCCTGGAGGGACGAAAGGGTATAATTTAGAGAGACAGGCAGCAGGGAAGGGAGGCAAAATAGAGGAGGAGCTGCACGAAGGCTTATAGAGAGAAAGGGGCATCAGGATGTGTGCTGCGCTCGGCTGGGACCCGCAGACAGCTTGGACAAGGAGCTGGGCTGCCTGCTGCGAGCGCACCCAGAGCGCAGAGCGAGCTGCTGGGCTCTGCTTGCTGCTGGCCTGTGTCAGTCCCAGCGTGGCGGGCTGGCTCACTGCTGGGGGGCAAAAAGAGCTGGGCACAAGAGGAAAGCATTCGTGGAAGGGCTGGGTGCCCGAGCCAGCGGAGCATGGCCGGAGGCCGGATGGATCCGTGCCGGAGCCACACTCGTGTGTCTGTCAGGGCACACTGTCCAGGTTTTTGATGTCTAGCCCTGCTTTGCCCGTGCCCTTTCCTGAATTCTGCAGCTCTTCTGGAGCTCCCCAGCACCAGCAGCTCTGCCAGTGCTGCTCGGGCTCAGGCACCCTTTGCTCTCCCCATACCCTGGGCTCTCCCTGTACCCTGGGCTCCCCCTGCACCCCACCTTTTCCCCCATACCCTGCTAGGCCAGCTCTGCCACCCGCTGTGCCACAGCAGGGCTGACCTTTCCCACTTCTGCCCTCCCATCCCTCTGTCTTTCCAAGACAAAGACTCCCAGCCACTCCGACTGGCGCACGCGGGGACCTTTACATTTTCTGCGATACTGAATACCCGCTGGCAGCAGGCTCTGTAGGGAGAGCGTGCACCCTTTGGCCACCTCCCTGCATGTCCCCACATGTCCTGGCAGTGGCAGACACAAGGTCACCTCAAGAGATGGGGTGCCACGTGGCACAGTGATGTGCCAGCCCCATCAGCTGATGCAAACATTGCTCCCGGGGAGCGGTGCCAGGTGAGGATGCAGCTGACTGCGGCTCGGTGCAGAGAGGGGAGGGGATGGGAGAGTGGGGGGAAAGCTGATGGCAGGGCACCCCAAGCGCTCTGCCACTGTTGCCCACCGTGTGGTTTCCTTAGGAGAGAGGACAGCTTTTCCCTCTGCATCCCTCCCTGGCCTGGGCACCTGGAGATAGGAGCCGATAGGAGCCCCTTGCATGCATCTTGCTCCCACGTACATAGAGCTGGGCTGACAGGTTCTCCTTGCAAAGAGCTCTCAGTGTCTTTTGGAACAGGGAGAGCCTTCTCTCTAAGCCTTCAGAGATGGGGAACAAAGCTGCAAGCAGCGCTTCACAGAGGTGGCAGGGGGAGCATGATGGGTCACCCCATGTCTCCACTGCTGGACAACCCTTGAATTCCTCCAGTGGGGTGGATTTATCCAAAAGTGTTGTGCATCTGGGCTGGCGGCAGGGGGAGGGGGCTGGCAGGGGACTCTCATTGTGGTAACAGCTGGGACCAGGCCTAAACATGATTAATTAACATTGTAAAAAAAAAGAGAAAGAGAGACAGACAGAAAGAGAGCAGGAGAGAGAAAGAAAACCCAAGTCAGAGCCACAATGAAGATTTATGGGCCCAGGAGGATGAGGAGACTGGGGATGGAGGAGAAGGAGGAGAAGGAGTGCCAAGGCAGCGGATTACAGTTTAATGCTCCTTCGTGCTCAAAAATTACACGAAGGGACTGCGTGTCAGCCCTGAGGTGGGGGCTGCTGGAGCTTGGCCAGGCGGTGGCACAGAGGCAGTAGGGGGGTGCAGCCTTGCTGCACTTTTTTTTTTTTGGGGGGGGGACATGTCCTGAGCGGGATGCCACGAGGGGAATGCGTGGGTTTGGTTTACAGCCGTGGGATGGGCAGCACGGCTGCGCTGTGCCAGCATGAGGCTGGCGAGGCCTCGGCACCGCGGGACCCCTGACGCTGTGGGGTGAGGAGGGGGCCGGATCCGTCCCCCGGGGTCTGCAGGATGCAAAGTGCTCCCAGGGTGCAAAAGAAAGGCGATGGTGTGAGATCAAAATGTTTGTGAGCAGGAGCAAGGCGCTGTGGCGAGGTGCCCAGCACCCCAAGAGGAAGTCAAGGGTGAAAGCGAGAGGGAACAGGAGCCGGGACAGGTGACCCACTTTGGGTGAAATAGAAACCGCTGGGACCTCCTCCCAAAAGCGCTGACCAGCCCGGCTGTGCTCTGCCCTCCTCCACTCACCCATGATTTATGGCTCAGAGGGTACATGATCCCAAACAGCCCTTTCACATCTCTGTCTAAGAGCTGTCCTGTGCCCGCTGGAGCTGTGACACGGCACTGACACTTTCCTTCTGCCTCTCCGGGTCTGCGTGCAACTGCTGATGGCTGCACTTGCTCTCCTTCTTTTTTTTTCCTGCAGATGAGCGGCTGGAGGCAACCCATCCTCCCTCCCTCCCCAAACCAGCTTTGATAGCCTGATTTTGTGCCGGCCTTTCCAAAAACCGGAACAAACTCCCAGTTGTCATTTTTTTGTTGTTTATTTTGCCTCGCTGAGAACCAAATTGGACACGAGGGCTTTGCAGAATCATAAATAAATAACAAGGAGATTTCTGCCAAAGTGAAAAGTTTCTGCAGAAGGACTTGGTTTGCTTTAAGAAACATTTTGTCCAAAATGCCACCCATCTCCACCGGCATTTGCTGCAGCTTCCCATGCAGAGCTGATGAGCGAGGTCAGTATTCTCCCTTCCCTGCCAAGTCACTGGTGTGACCTGCATCACCGATGCCACCGGCTCTGTTGTCTCTCAGCTCGCGAGGAAAACAAGGCTGTGACCCCTCTGCCTCCAGGCAAACAACCCCTCACTCTTTGCACCAGCACCACTCGTGCCGAGCAGAGTGCAGCCCTTCCAGGACCTCTGTGCCCCCTGGGCTGCTTGGCTCCCCCTGCAGGCAGCAGATGTGAGACGAGGAGAGCGGAGGGGATGAACTCTAGCGAAGGCATGGGGCTGCCACTGCCTTGTGCCCGTGAGCTGCGGCCCCTTCCAGACCATCCGGCAAAAGCCAGCTTCACACCCCAGAGCCCCGCAGCCCCTTTGGTGGTGATGGATGAACGTTTGCACAGTGTTTGAGGGAGACAGGGACAGCCGACCTCCCCCATTTCCCCAATTTCTTACACATTCATCCCTGCTTCAGGGTGCAGAAGATCAGAGCTTGGTGGCTGATCTGCCTCATGGAGGTGCTCTCAAGGGTGGGACAGGGGGGACGCAGGCTTGGGGCGTCCCATGCCTGGGTCCAAGGACAGTGTGCTTGGGGAAGGTTAATCCCGGCTACTTCCCGATGGCTCCTTGTGCCATGCAGAGAGGGATCGGCGAGCAAAGTTGTCAGAAAGAGGGAGATCTGTGGAATAAGGAAAAGTTGGGGGTGTTTGGTTTCACTGCAGCAGATGGGAAAGTGAATTAATATGAGGAATTTGGGAATTTACACCGGAACCTTGCCTGGACCCACCATCCATCTGGGCTGCCCTTCATCCATCCCTCCGCCCGTGGTCCTCCCATGAACGCCTGTTCATCCGCATGCCTTCCCCTTCCTGCCCGCGGTAATCGTTGGCACGGGGCGCTGCGCAGAGGAGGCCAGCTGCGGAGCACAGGGTCGTTTTGTGCTGGCATTAATTCCTCAGGAATGATGCTCCGTGGTCCTGCAGGGCTAGTAGGCACCCTTCATGTTTGTTAACTGTTTGCATGTAGCAGAACAGCGTTCTCACAGCGAGGAGCATTACCCCGCTCTGCTCCCTGTTAAAGCAGGACATGGAGAAGCAAGGAGGAGGGTGGTGAGGCCAGCAACACCCGGAGCAAGCAGAGCAGGGAGGGAAGTAGAGAGCCTGGGGCCAGCTTTGTGGCACGCAGGCTGATAGGAGATCCCCCGTGAGGAGGGGTCAGCAGGGTTAAATGAGGGTGCTTGCAGAGCAGGAGGGAGAGGAGCACAGTCGGCAGCTGCGGTGCTGGGAGCAGATGGGCTCACGCTGTGCACGGGTGGCTTGAAGGTGTCCCCCAAGGAAAGGAGGAGTCAGGGGAGGTAAGGAGAGAGGCTGGAGGTGAGCAGCCTGGCAGCCAGCGCTGTCTCACGCTGCTCCTTGGTCCCATGAGCGTTTTCCTGGCTGTTGTACCTCTCCAGAGGTTCAGCAGGAGACCAGCAAGAGCAAAAACTGCAGTGGTGTGTCCATGGTGATCTCCACAGCACCGCCGCAAGCCAAGCATCGCTCCTGCTGCGCGTGGAGCAGACAGCTCCTGGGGTGGGTGGGTGTCCTGCTGGGGTGCTGCCCTGGCTGCGTGTGGTTTGGGAAGGAGGTGGAGAGGCTGGGGAGGGGCTGGGGGCTGGGGCTGTGGCAGGGCTGTTGAGCAGACAGCAGATTGGTTTTCTAGTGCGTCACCCACGTGTGCCCCTGTGGGCCAGCCTCACAACACACCTCAGTTTTCTGCCCCTTTGCTGGGGTCTGTCCTCGGATGCCTCCAGATGGCTTCTGCGCCTGACCCAAAATGCTTCACTCTGCTGAGCTCAGGAAAGGGACCCAGGTGCCCTGCTCTGATCGGAGCTCCTGATCACTCTGTTGGGTGAGCCACTAACAGGCTGCTCCTAATGCTTAGGATAAAGGCACCTTTCCCATCTCCCCCTCTTCCCCCTGCAGCACAGCTCACATAGGGCAATAGGCTATGTAACCCCATCAGAGCTCAGCCAGACACTTCCAGGCAGGAAAAGCTGCGGTTCCAGGAACCTTGTAGAGAAAAGAAATGGCTTAATGCTTAAATACCCTCCTGCCATGTCGACACCTTCCTCCCCCCGACCTGGCGTGTTGCAGCGAGCAGCAGGGGACCCCAGGGAGCTCTGCTCCAGCTGCACGCTCATCAGCCAGACGGGGAGCGCGCAGCGGTGCCTCGCCACTAACGCTCGCCGTGTTTAATCACACATCTGTGGGTTCAGGCAGACCTAGCCAGCGCGGGGAGGGACGCGCCAGGTAGCAGCAGGTGACAGAAGTTGCTGATTCTGGTTAAACTGTGAAAAACGGATGAAGGAAGTAGAGGAGGGAGGCAGCGGTATGGGAAGAAGGAAGCATCTTTGTGTGCACAAGCATGTATGTGGGAATATGCAGACCTTCACACACTGCTTTGATCTGTGCGGGGTGGGCAGGGAGTGCTATGCCCTCCGTGCTCACACCTCCTGGTCTGCCCGTGGGTCAGTGGTGCCTGGGTGATGGGTGATGTCCCTGCGTGCAGCTTCGGGCTGAGGTGCTCATGCTGCAGCCAGTGCACCCTGTGATGATCCCACACGGGTGTGCTGGGAGGGCACCTGGCTCCTGTGGGTGGCAGAGCCCTATGTGTGTGCCTGGCAGGAGGAAGCCTTGATTTTATGGAGGTGTTTGCTGAAGCCCATGTCTGTGGGGTGCTCTTTTCTTTATTTGTTCACATGCAGCAGCAGCAGAGAGGGGCAGTGTCTTAAGCACTGGGGGAAGTGAGGAAATGAGGTTTCTGGAGCTCGGGCTGTCAGCCGTGGCGGAGTCTGAGTGGCACAAAGGTGGCACAAGGTCCCAGCTCGCTGTCCTCCCATCTCAGCCCACCCCGTGCCTGACACTCAGGGCATCCTGGCTGGCAGCCGCACCAGGCGGAGGGGACAGGTGGGGTCGGAGGCAGGCTCTGCTCTGCAGCATGGCACAGCTCGGAGCCACATTGACTCCCTCAGCGGGAGGGAGGCGGGCGAGGTAACGGCTGCTCTTTCGGGAGCATGAGCATCCATCTGGCGTGCTGAGGGACAGGGGGTTGGCACCCAGGAGCTGGCGCTGCCACCACGTGTTCTTGGAAAGGCCAAGGCTGAGCTTTGCCTGGGAATAGAAACTTGTCCTTCCCGCTGACCTTGGGGCTGAACCGTCCCTGCAGAGCATGCAGCATCCCTGGAGCACACAGCATCCCTGGTGCACGCAGCATCCGTGGAGCACACAGCATCCCAAAGTCCCTCTGCTCTGCTGCAGCTCTCCACACAACAGCAAGACAGGAGGCACGGGGCCGAGCAGCCATGGAGAAGGCTCTCCAGTGGGAGCGGAGCACAGTTAGTGGCTCACTCTAAACTCCACCAGAACTCAGTTGGGAAGTGGAAACCATTTACCCTGTCCCTCTGGTCTTTCCCACTTCTCCAACGACCTGTCCTCACTTTCCTTTTGCAACACTGGCTGTTTTTATTTCTCTCTTCTGTATTGTAAACAGATCTCTGTTTCCATTGAAAGTGAATGTTTGTTTTTCTCCCAAATGGACACCCGAAACAGGAGGTGAGTGCCCATGGCTGCCAGCACACCCCTGCGGACAGGGGAGCCTGCTGCAAGGTGTGTCCTTGAGGGGCAGTGGCAGGGACGCTGGTATAACCTCCGCGTTAGTGCTGACAGATGCACAGTTAATGGCCTGTCTTTTTAATGTGTGTCACTTCGGGATCTAAAAACCCAAAGTGGTGAACAGAAGTCCCCTTGTACTGCAGAACAGTAACCAGGAATGAGTGCCAGGCCTGGCAGAGAAGGAGGATTGTGCTTGGAGCTTTAAGAGCTCCTTGAGCATCATCCTTTCCTGCAGGTGGGTTTATGCCATCGGGGTTTACCTGCAGCCCCACTACCTGCTGCTGGCAGAAACCCTCCCAGGCAGAGCCGCAGAAGCCTGGTTTTGGAGCAGGAGGGTCCAAGGTTGCTCCTCCCCACATGAGACCTTCAGGCACCTTGGGGGAAAGCCAGACAGTGAGAGGTTGTGCAGGGATGGACAGGGTGTGCAGGGTCTGCAGGTTGCCATGCTGACCCTCCGCCTCTCCGAAAATACCAGGAGGCATCCCTAATTCACAGCCCCAGAGCACCACGCCTGCGAGCAGCACCGTGACGTGAGCATCACTCCCCTCGCTGCTCTGCTCACAGCATCACTCTGTAACCTCCCAAAAAACAGGCTGGAGTCTTGATTTCCCTTGGCACCACCAAAAAAGCAGCGCTGTGGGGCTGGCCTACCCCTGGGTGCTCGCTGTCATCTCCCCCGCCGCTGCCCGCGCTCCGGGAACCCTTGCTGCTCCCAGCTTCTCCCTACTGAAGAATTATGTAGCATGAAGAAGCAGGCTCCACCATCTTGAACTGGCAGTGAACTTTGCTTTCTACATATAAATACAGATAGCAATCACACCCCAATCAGCACACAAGCTTCAGGGCATCATCACAGCAACTCTAACTTTCCCATTACGATAATGTGATTTTCACTCAGTCTATAATATCACCAGCCATGAATAAAACAACTGGCTTTTTCCCTCTCTCTTCTCTCTCTTCCCCCCTCCCTGCCTCTCTCCTTCCCTCTCCTCCTCTCTCAGCTCACAGTCTTTGCATACTAATGATGGCTGAACATGGCTCCCAGGGTGCGATCCCTGATGGGGAGACGCCAGACCCTGGGTGCTTCCCTGGCCCCCACATGTGTGCCTTCATCCCTTTGTTATCATCCTGGATACATGACACATGGCCCGACAGACAGACAGTCACTGGCTTCCTGCCCCATCCGCATCACACACCTGGAGTGGGGCAGGGACACGCTGCAGCTCACACGGACAGGTAAAGGGGAGTCCTGGTGCCCCAAAACCCCCCAGCCCCTGCCTGGCCCCCTGGAGCATCCCCTGTCTCTGTTCCAAGGCTCTGGAGAGTGGGATGTGCTGAGGTGGGATGCACTCCCCTGTGCTCACCCCCCTCTGCTGTCCCTGTGGATGCACAGAGGGCAGGCCGGGGATGCAGTCTGACGGCAAGCAACCCTCCTGCAATAAA
The DNA here is from genome assembly GCA_013399715.1 of Alectura lathami. Taxonomy (NCBI): domain Eukaryota; kingdom Metazoa; phylum Chordata; class Aves; order Galliformes; family Megapodiidae; genus Alectura; species Alectura lathami. Next base: position 324,293 of record VXAV01009332.1, on the reverse strand, counting down.
AGAGATTAATTCCCAGTGGGATCGGGTCCCTGATCTGAGGGGCTGTCTCGGTGTTTCCCAGGGATTTTCCCTCTGAAAAGCAACTAGCTGGGTCAGCCCCGTCATCTTCTGAGTCCCAGCGCTGCCGATGCCTTTAAGGGCTACTGCAGAGAGAAAACCCTTTGGCAGCATTTTAGGCAACAATCCTCCCCAGGGCCTCCTGCCTAGTCCTGCAGACCCAGAGCTGCAGCCAGGAGGGCTGGTCATTCCCCGCAGGCTGATCGTGCTCTGGTGGAATCGGAGCATCACTGTGCATGGTGCTGCACACCCTGCTCTGCCTTCAGCCCCAACAAATGTCCCTTGCAAACCCCTGGCAAGAGCTGGCACTGGATGCCATGGGCATAGCATGGCAGGCAGCGCTCCCATATGCAGGAATGCAAAAAATACACATTGGTTTGACTTTATTTCTCATTTTCCTCCAGTAACTGCCAAGCCAACAGGAAGCAAGGAGCAGGTTTGCATTTTCCAGGACACCCTGATGTGATGCGTGAAGCCAAAGCTGCATGCACTCGCATCCTCCCCCCCACGGGGTCTCTTTTGGGAGAAGTCTCTTGTTTGGGCACACTGATGGCTTGGGGCACTGTGATGCTGTCCAGTCCCAGGCTTCCTAGCAGGGCCAAGCACTGCTCCTTTAACTCCTTTGGTTAGGTTCATTATCTCAGGGTGAGCAATTAATTCTCCTGAACATCAGCAGCTGGCCCTGGGTGAGAGCTGTGCTAGGGAGAGCAGCATCAGAGCAGAGGATTGGGTTATAAGATGCAAGAACACCTGTTCCTGCTTCTTGCTTTCTCCTTAAAACCTA
>VXAV01009332.1:310191-323447 GCA_013399715.1 Alectura lathami | reverse complement strand
GGGGGGGGGGGGGTGGAAAGGCAGGGCCTGTTCTGGGGTTAGGGTGTTTGTGAGTGAGCTGAGGTGTGTGAGGGATGGTTCCTGCCTTTTTGTGGGCTGAAGGGATGCATCTGGCAGTGACTGCTGTTGAAACACCCCTACTCCTGGCCAGCTCCCCTTGCTGCATTAGGAGAGGTTGGTACAGATTGTGGATGTTGTGACTGAAACTGTGGAAATAAGGTGAGTTCTATAGCTCACTTCCAAATTTTAAGTGTCCAGAGAGGGGGAAAAAAGAGAGAGAGAAACAAAAAAAAAAAAATGGAAAAAAAAAAAAGTCAAGAAAGCAGAGGAGGGAGCAGTTCATTTCTACATACTGCACAGGGGCAGCTGGCTGCATGGGACAGGCATTGGCCTGGCAGAGCTCATGCACCCAAACCCAGCCCTGATCATCCTCAGCCAGGTAGGAGGCATCTGAGGTGCTTGCAATCTGAGTGCTTTCAGGGGTGCATCTGCCCCTGCTGACTCAGCTGTGAGATGCAGATGGGTCCTGCTGCAAGCAGCCTGGGAAATGCTCTCTGTGGATAAGGGATGTGCGCTGGGTTCATGTACCCTGAAAGCTGTGCTGAGGGAACCACTTGTCCCTTCCCACCCCCAGCAGTGCTCTGGTGCTGGAACATAGGGTGCTTTGGGGTTTTGGAGCCAGGCAGACTCAGTTTGCAGCATCACACCTGCCCTGGACTCTTGAGCAGGGGCTGGGAGCGGCTCCCTCTCCTTGCCTGCCATAAATAGAAAAGCAGAGGTGATCCAAAACCTGGCAGGCACCTGCTTCTGCCCGCTGATCCCTCTGCAGAGCTTGCCTTGCACAGCAGGAGACATGTTCCCTGGTGGGTGACAGAGCTGTCTGAAATGGATGGGGCTGTATTGGAGGTACCTGCCGGCAGGGCTACCTGGGAGACGCTCCTATCTGTCATCTGATTTATCCAGGTTAAAAGGCTGCAATCCGTCACCAAGGTAGATTCATTCCCCAGTAAATAGCGCCCGAGGGCTTCCAGGACCTATTTTACTGCTAAGCACTCTCTTTCCAATGCTTGAATACCTTTGTTCCCAGTGGAGCCGTTGCTGGCTGATATATATATGATATGGGGAGTCCCTGTGACTTTTTTATTTTTGCTCTGCACAGCTCCTGGCCCCTGTCTCGGCAGCGCTGGGCTGCACGATGGATGATGTGTCCGAGGCTTCCCGGCGTCTGGGGGCGAATCTGGGCGAGACAGCTCTGGGCTCCAGGAGACCTGCAGTGATGGAACCTGGTCCTGGCATGTCGAGCGAGGAGAGGTTTGGAGGGGAGGGATGCGATGGGGCTGGCTCAGGGGTGGGCTGGGCACTGGCTTTGACTCAGCTCTCCTACCCTCACTGGTGCTGCTGGGGTGTTTTGGGAGGGCTCCCAGGCTGGGAGAAGCAGTGACGTTGCTCTGAGAGGGATGCCTGGACCCCAGTAGTCCTCTGGCTGCCCCGGTGATGATCACCAAGCTCCAGGGGCTGCTGCCTCCCTACTGGGGGGAAGGCTGCGTCCTGCCCCCTCTCCTTCAAGAGGAGCTCAGGAGCCCTTTTCTCCCACACCTTGCTCCCATGTCCCTTTCAGGCACTCATCCTGCAAACGTTTGAGATTTGACTGCTTTTATTCTTTTTCCTGCCTTCAACATATCTCTGGTGTAGTTCATCATCCCAAATCAGTTTGTTAACTTCCTCCCCCTCTTCCCCATCCCTTCCCACTCCTCCTCCTCCCCCTAATTAGATTTAAAGTGAAGGGCTAATGGAGTATTACTGTACAGGACTAGGCAAGCTTCCCAAAGTGCTTACCTAAGGGGAGAGCACTTTGACTAATAGATGTGCATTAAGAGGCTCTCCATCCTCACGGTCCTGTGAGCTGCAGGAGGTGGCCAGGAACCCAGAGCCCAGCTCCAGGTCTCAGTGTTGTCAGCTCTCCCCAGGTTTCCTCTTAGTGCATCCGGACCACATGCTTATAGCCAGACCATTACTGCCCTTAGATGCACCCTTAGGGGTGGGTTTCAAATCTAACTTGCCCTTTGGTAGCACTCCAGCCCATTGGGTGTGATTCCAGTAGGCAGGAAGTGGTTGTCCTTTGCCAGCTGTAGATGAGCACTTTCCTGCTTGCAAGGGAAGGAGATTATTTTTTTCCCCACACTGTGAAGCACCCAGCACAATGGGGCTCCTTTAGTCCTTCGGTGACATTCTAAAGTGAAGAGGCTGCACCAGTGCTTTCAGCACTGAGTCACCCAAAGGTGCCATGGGACAAGACCCTCTGACAGCTGGGAGAGTGGAGGCACAGAGCATTTCAGGAGCTGTTTACCTAGACCTTCATCCCAGGAACACTGAGAATATTTTTTCCTGCTGGTGCTTTGCTTTAAAGCCTCCAGTGCATTTTCCAGGGCACAAGGAGGGCTGGAGCCAGGCAGAACTTTGGGGGGACACACAGGGCTGATAGGCAGTGATGACCAGTATGTCTTTATCTCCTGCATCTTTGTTCCTGAACTTGTGCTCAGGTGCAGAACTGATCAGATCAGCCTGGCAGCCCATCACCAGCATCACCTGCAACCTTCAGGTGTTCTGCTGCTCAGCCCCTCCATCCTTGGAGGGCATTGCACTGGTGTTTTAAACCCAGCAAGTAGCAGCAGTGCTGGGAGGCACCAGGAGAAAAAGGCAAGTGCTTCGGCATGACATGGGCTGCCTTGGGCTTGCGCGTGTGTGTTTGCTGTTACGTGGATGGGGGCAACTAAACTTGGGAAAGAGGCAGAAAAGGGAGCTCGGTAGAGGTGCAAAACCAGAGGGGACAGAAGGGGTGGGAGGGGAGATGAAACAGAGAGGAGTGACTGGGTCTGTCTTGGCCACAGCACGCAGCCTGGGGGAAGGAAGGCTTTCCAGAAGCTGGGTTTGGGGAAGCCATACCACGGCATCTATGAAAGGTGGTGGCCAGGCTCAGTCTACTTCTGATGGCTGGGTCTGGAGGTGACACCGGGGGACAACTGATGGCATGTTTCTGGGACTCCTTGTTTCACCAGGGACACAGCAAAACAGCCCTTGTCATGCAGACACAGCGTGTGCATGCTTCCAGCCCCGTGCCAGTTGTGCAGGGCTCTCCAGGTGTTCCCAGCCACCTCTGCCACTCATCTGGATCCTCCCTTCTGGTCACTGTGACCTCCTGGCAATGCCACCTTAGGTAAGTGCTGTCTATCTGGGGTTTTGTGTTCTCCTGGCTTTGCTCCCTGGTTAGCAGTAGTGCTGTAACAGGAGAGATGTAGGGATGTGGGGTGTCAGGGGTTGGTTCTGCTAACCCAGCTTCACTTGCTCTAATGCCAATGCCTTATCTGAGCTACCTGAGTTCCTGGTGCCCTCCATGAGGGTGCCCTAAAGAAGCAGTGCAGCCAAACCCAACCTGGGCATTAGTACAGGAAAAGTCTGCAGGTGGTGATGGTGTATTCCACCTGCTCTTATGCAAACAAACAAAAAAAATAACCACCATGTATATATATGCAGATATGACTAAATTTGGCCTGGATACAGGATGGACTACAGCCCTCAGGACCCCCCTGGTGTGATACGTGGAGAAAGGAGAAATCCATTGCTGCAAGAAGAGCATCCCTAGGATAACAACCTCTGTGCATATAAGGCAAAAGGGAGGATGCAACACCCTCTTGCTATGGGGACGGGGGTTACCACCATCCCACCCACCCGTCCAAGGGTCTGCTTCCATCATGTTTACCCTGGAGCCACGAGGAGGAATACTGGAGCTCCAGGGCCGGACACAGCTCCTCTCTGAGCTGGCGAAGGCATGGCTGCGGAGTGGGGTCACTCTGTGGTGCTCCCATCAGGGATGCAGCCTTCCTGTGCCCCGGCAAACCCCTAGTGAAAGACAATCAGGCTCACTGTCACCGAGCTAATTCCGACGGCATAAAAGCAGTAATGAAATTCACGGCAGGATTAGCCTCTCCATCCAATGGGCCGGCGCCACAGTGACATATCGTGCTTCTTGCCCGAATGTAACACACCATCTAATTTACGTCGTGTAGCGAGCGGGAATGAAATGTTCATAAAGAATTGCTGGATCTTGTCACCTTAACTGCGGCCCCGGGCTCTGAGGCATCTGTCAGGGAGAGGAGAGCGGAGCAGGAGGATCCTGCCTCGCAAAGCTGCGACCAGGGCTTTGGGGAAGGGGCGATGGCTGCATCAATCTTCTGGGGCTGCGCAGTGGGGATGGAGGCAGGCAGGCTGTGGGAGGGGGCCCCACACATGTACTGAGTGTGGATGGGGAGGGGCTGCTAGGTTTTTCTCCCCCATGACCTCATGGGAAGGGGGGGATGAGGGGCAGCATCCCCGGAGATCAATGTGCTTGCAGGAAGACGCAAGCTCCCGCTCTCCAAGCTCCCATGCTTGCCCATCTCAGGAAGTGTATGCATGTGCACCCCTTCTGCTGTGGCATGGCAGCCCTGAATCACTCCCCTCCCCAAATGCTTATTTGCAGTTAATTTTCATGGGTCCTAATGGCTCAGATCCTGCTAGGGGGGAATCATGCTTGTCTTTTCAGTCAGAAAGTTTGCAGAAAAAAAATAGCCCTTTCCTGGTGTGTTTGGAGTAATAGTGTCTTGGTGTCCGGAGGGGAGCTGGCAAGGAAACAGGGGAGTTCATTAAGAGTAAGAGATTGAATTCCACTGGGTTTAATTGGAAGTGCTTGAGCAAGCGGGGGAGGGAGCTGTCCAGTTGTGCTCCCCTGGAAAGCCCTGTGGTCTGGGGGGCTGGACGGAGCCATGGGCTGCTCCCCAGGCTGCACCGTCCGCTTCCCTGCTGGTTTGCTACCTTGGGACCCCCTGTGCACTGCAGCCTCATCTCCTTCCTCCACCAGCAGGTAGGATCCCACGTGGGCTCTGGAAGTGCTGGGTCGGGAGCGATGTGGCTCTGAAGTGGCTGGGATAAGGTGCTATTTGGGGCTGCCTTTTACTCTGGAAGCCGGTTTGGTGTGCAGAGATGTGTGCCAATGGAACTTGGGTCCTGTCCAGTGCTGATCCCTGCAATGGAAACCTGTGTGCTGTCCTTGGGCAGGGACAGCCCTGGGTGGGGTGCAGGTGTGTAATGTGCACCTGGGATACATCTGGGGGGTAATAACCTACATTTGAGAGGCCTTTTCCCAAGGGAATGGGGAGTGAATTCACTTCTGGATGCCAATCAGCACATTGTCCTTCAGGGCACAGAGAAGTCTCCAAGTCTGGTTCCCATGGATGAAGCCATCCCTCCACTTTGAGCTGAGATGGGTGCTGCTGGTGGGGAGAGCCATGGCACCTTTTTGCTCCCCAGCACTGGCACAGGACAGCGGGACACCATGGAAATACGCCTTTGTGACTACAGAATGAACCAAGTGCCAGAATGTTGATCCTCTCCTTGTGTGTCCTTCTGTCCCATGTAGCCTGGAAAGGTGTCGCATATTCTGTTTGCTCACAGAGGTAAATGGGAGCTCACAGTGACATTTATTTCACCTTGAACTCAGCCAAAACCAAAAATTCCAAATTAAAGAGCAATAAATAATTTATTACTTTATTTACTTTAATCCAGAAAATTGCTTACCACCAAATTAAGATATATTGCTTCAAATTAAATGTTTCATTAAATCTGAAATTAAACTTTTGGGGACTGGGGAAAGGAAGACTTCTTAATTTGGCCAAACCCCTGAAAATTGCCTTTTCCCATTGCTTTAATCACAAACTCCAGAACAAAAGCGACAGGAGCTGTGCGAAGTGCCGTTGTGCTGTTCGAGCTCTGCTCCCACCCCATGGGGTCCGGTGGGTTTCTCTTTCCAGGTTCTCACAGTGTTGTTGTGCAATTGCAGCTGCAGATCTGAAGGGAGCACAACTCTAACCCAACCCAAGCCTCTCAGGACTGCGCTTTAATCGAAGCGCTTTGTGGCTCTTATCCATTGCAAAGTTGTGTTTCTCCACAGCCTCATGGGTGATCTTGCCATAGTGGCTGGCTGTGCTCCAGCTTTCATGTCTGAGGTGAAAAATGGGAGTTTCCAAGGCACAGCTCTTCCGCCCTGTCCTACTTCTTGTACAAAGCACTCTATGCCTATATATATATTTCATTTCTTTCTGTGGGTTGATGCCCTGTGCTGGGATTCCTGAGGGTGGGATTTCAGCTCTATGCCACACCCTGGTCTCCAGCTGTGACCTTCACATCTGCTGTTCATCTGATGTGACCTCAGGTCTGTGTTCTTGCGGCCTTATCCATGCAGAGCTCTTCTGCATGTACGATGGCCAAGGCACAGATCTCAATGGGACCAGCCTTGTGCAGGTGGAAGTCCGTGCAGGCAAACTAATGGATATGCCAGCTCTCTGGGCAGAGTGATCTGTGCTGTTTGTACTGCAGCTATTAGGACTGAACTTATGACAGGGTGGGATGTCAGTCTGCTGCACTTTAAAACCAGCTTTTGCAGTGCATCAGGGACTGCTGGAGTGGCTTCCAGTTCAGCGCAGAGCTCCTTAGGTGCATGTGCACCCTATGCACCAATATGATCACTGCAGAGCACCTCGGTGCTTTGTGTCCTTCAGAAATGCTGGAAAATGTTTGTGCTGCTCAGTTTGGGAACAACCTGCATGGGCGAAGCATTGCTGAGGGCTCCTGTTCTTTCCCCTCCAGCCACATAAAAAACCTCAGGCTCTCAAGCAGAAAAGCTGCATGTTCCCTAATGCGATGCTGGAGAAATGCTCTCTCCTATCAGCAGTCCCCCTGGCCAGCTTTGACTTGCAGAAGCACACAAGCCAGTTGGGCATGGTGCCCTGGAGCCCCCTTCTCCCGTGGGTGCTGTCAGTATGTCACTGCTGTCAGTACATCCTTTTCTTCTGATGGCATTTGCTGCAGGTTTGTGAAGCTGGGACTGTGGTCATCTTTCACAGGCGGTTAGAAGGGTATTTAAGATATTTGATGGAGCCCAATGGAGGGAGAAGGCCTCACTGTGTCTACCCTGGGCTGCTCTGAACAGGGCAGGTAGGAGCCTGGGGAGAGGCGAGGCTGAGTTCTATGCTTCCTGTTGGCTTTAGAAGGGCTCCAAGAGGGAAACCCTCTATAGTGAGGGTCGTCTCCTCTTCAGGAGAGGTTTCCTAATGGGAATCTCTTAAAAAGCTTAAATGTTGCTTTTCCCAATTGTCCTTCAGGCAATGAATGGCACTAGGAACACCGCACGGGAGGTGTGGGAGCTGGCTGCACAGGTCGGATTCCCCTCACCTGAACAGGTGAACAAGAAATGAGCCCTGAACCCTGCATGTCAGCACTGGCAACTGGGGTCTCACTGAGTCCCTTGGCAGAGGGCAGTGGCTTTCGGACCTGTAAATTGTGATGCCCCTCCTGAGCACTCTGAGGTGTGGGGAAGAGCAGTGATCACTGCAGCAAGCGGGCATTCGCCAGGCAAACTCCTGTGTGCTTCCTGCGTGAGTCAGGAGTATTTACAGGAGATCTTGCTGCCTGTAACTTAAAGCTTTAGCGAAACAAATTGGAATTGCCTTCTGGAGGCCATTGTTATAAATTACAGCCCCAACATCTGTCCGCATCTGCAACGTCTAGACAACCCGTCTCCAGGAGGAGAGCGGCTGGGGGGGCTGTGAGCAGGGAGGAGGGCACAGGGTGGGTGCTGGGGCTGTGTTGGGCACCCCGACTTGCCTTGCCCCCAGACTTGGGGCATGGCTGGGTCTGCCCCAGCCCGGATGGGGGGCGCACGTAGAGCATCCCTGCTCCTGCCTTCCCCCGCTGCAGGCTGTGGGCTGACACCAGCAACAAATTTGGCCTTCGGAAGCCTCGACTGCCATTGCCTTATTTATTGCCTGGTGGAGGATGCGAGGGGAGGCAGTGCCTCCAGGCAGCCTTCTTCTGTCTTCCTCGGGCCCCTGTGCAGTGCCTGCGATAAAGAGGCCGGGCCATCAGCTGAACGATTGTATTTTTTTTACAGTTCCTAGCGCCAACCTTCTCATTTATATGTAAAGTAGCCATTAGTCATAGCTCTGTTCCCTCACACTGCCTGATGTACAATCACATTTTGCAGTGGATGAATCTTTCCACACAGCTGCTCTGCTATGAATAATCCGTTGCCGGGCCCATAAATCAGAAAAAAATCATGCACCTCCTTTGCCTGATCCTTACACAAAGTCATATATTTTACATGAGGACAAGCTAAATATTCATGAGGCTTTAAAAGGCTTTTCTGACTGCGAGGTACTTGTTGGGGTTGTTTTTGTTCTGTTGGGTCAGGTTTGGTGGTTTGGGTTTGTTTTTCATCCTTGTAAGAAGAAATCTTTCCCCCCCTCCCTTGCCCACCAGCCAGGTGGCGATGCTGAGCCCCTGGTGATGCTCCTCTGGTACTCTCACTGTTGCCGAGGACCTGCTGTCACTGCTGTCCCAAGGACAGACTGCCAGAAGATGCTGCAGGCACCAGAGGATGTGTCCCAGAAGCGTGGGGGTACAGGAGCACCCCAGATCTGTGCTTGGGGGTGTGGACTGGCCATGGGCTGGGATGCTCGCTGTGCACGGCCCGTTGCTCAAACTGAGGGGCACAGGGAAAGCAGAGAGGCTGCTGACAAGTCCCTGTTTAAGAGCATTGCTGTCACCCTGGTTTCTTTCAATCTGTATTTTAAACAAAGTACCCACAGTCTCTAAAGAGGGCTGGGACCAGGGCTTGAGCATCTCCCAGCAGCAAAACAAATCCAGGGGGCAGCCAGTGATGTGCAGCCCCAGTGGTGAGATGTGACATGGGGAAATGAGCCCTGCTCAGCATCCCAAAGTCCTGGGTCTGGATTTCTCAAGACATCCCACCACTCTGCCTCAGCCATCCGGAGTTCCCAGCAGCAGTGTTATGCGAACAGGAGGCTTCGGCCCCCTGGGGGTCAGGAGACCCTGGTGGTGTGAAGGCGTGAGGTTTTTCACCTGATATCTGTAATCAGCAGCTGCCCATCCCTGGGAAGCACCAGGCTCATCCTGTCCTCCCGTGCCCTGAGGAGCAGCTCCCGCCTGCCCTTGCAGAAGCTTTGCCATTTGTCTGACCACAAGGAGAGCCAGTTTGACTCACCAACGCAGAACTGCTTAGTTTGCATGTCCTGATTATCATTCTTCTGTCACTATAGCGAATTAAAACAGCTCACCCTGCTAGCGAATGAGCGCCAGAGCCGGCAGAGGATGAAAGGCAGAAGCACACAGCTGGGCAGAGACAGGAGAGGGGATGCAGCCCCCTTTCAGCAGTGCGAGGTGTACATCTGCAGCCTGGCTGCTCTGGTTGCTCCAGGACAAGCCTCCCTTCCCAGCCAGCACAGAGCACCACGCTGTGTGCTTGGCCGTCTGACCTAGCTCCTCCACACAGGCAGCCTTGCATGTCTCCTGAACACCAGATGATGGGTGCTGCCCCGTTCCGGCCATATAGGGAACGTAATTCATCCTGAGCGTTCCTGGACTCTTTTTCTTGCACAAATGACTGTCCATGTCCCTTAGTCCTAAAAATGCCCTTTTGCCCAGAGGCTGCAGGATGGCATCCTGTCCCCAAGCTCCCCAGCCACTGCCCAACGTGTCCCTTCAGCAGAGATTCCCGTGCAAAGCACACGATCGTCACGGGTGGGCTGGGATCGAGAGGCTGAGCAGGACAATGGGGACACTTGGCCACGGTTCTTTCTAGGTGTGGGCATCTCTGCCTGCTCTCTTACCCTGCTGAGTGCTGTCTGTGTGCTCAGCACTGCGCAGCACCGGCTGCTGCTGCCACTGAGATCCCACAGGACAAGGGGAACAACAAAACGTTCCTGCTCTGGTGCTCTCCCCTCTCTTCTCTTCCCTTCCTTTTTGCTGCAACTTGGAAAGAACAAAGTCAAGGGACTGCCAAAGCAGAGGAAAACAAGGCCAAGCACACACAGATGGTGAGCCCACAAATTTAATTTTAAATCATCCTTTATTATTCAAAATATTAAAATTCAGACAATAATGCCCAAAGGAACTGCACTGATTAAAGTTCCCTAACGTTTCATGGCCAAATCTTACTGCTTCCTCCAAGGGTCACTGGGACAAGAAGCAAAACCCCTCTGGAGTGCAGACAGAGGCAGGGCTCTACCTGCTGCAGATCGTTTACCCAAACAGTTACTTACTGACCCAATCAGCTTCACTTAAAGCAAAGCACCAGCTGTTCCTTACCCAATTAATGATTGCCACAGCAAATTAACACGGCGTTACACCAGGCGTGGATGTGGTCCGCAGAGTCCAGAATGCACAGAGCAATATGCTATTGCAAAAATAATCACAGTAATATCTTTACCGTTAGGTAGCATCCTTCATCTGGAAGGATCACAAGCTCCCTGTGTGCTGTGTGGCTTGCTTCATGCAACACGCTGCAGCGAGGGAGTGGAGAGCAGGAAGGGGATATGTGGTTGCTGCTTCAAGGGAGAACAAGAGGAGCTGCCAGGGCAGCTCTGCTGTGGCAGAGGCAGTGCTGACCACGCGTGCCCAGCTCTTGGTTCCTGCAATCCAAACATATTGCTATTTAACTGCTGGATCTGCTGGACTCAAAGTGGCTCGTACACCACAGACCTGTCTGAAGCCTCTCACCTCCTGTGTGACGTGACACCCTGATGGCACAGGGATGTTGCAGGGATCCTTGGGCCCTGGTCTCTGGTGGGTGTCACAGCTCGGTGTCACAGCTGTTCTCCTGCTCAGGGATGCAGCAGATGTGGCAGGCTGGTGGGCACAGAGCCAGCGGCCAGCTGCAACGAGCATCCCTGGGTGGGAAGAGGACACAGTGCTGGGCTGCAGATGTGGGAACGCCAGGTGAGGTTCATGTGGCGAGGCATTGCCTCCTTGCTGGGCAGCACCAGGTCAAGTGCTGCCTCTCTGGTTCCTTCCTTGGCCCCTCTGTCCTGGGCTGCACACAGACCTGCCCTGACCTTGTGTCCTGTCCTGCACCACAGAGCCCCAGTGTTCTGCTGAGCAGAATAACTGAGCCAGACTCTTCTTCCACCAAGGTCATTCCACTTTACATGAAGGGTAAGTCCAATACCTAAACAGTCATCACAGTTTTGGCTCCATTGTGAGCCTGTTCTTTCTATGACCCAGAGAAGTTAACCCCTTTAAATTACAGTCTAGATAGATCAATCAGCCTAGAGGGCTTTGGGACAGTGGTATCTAGCACTGAAGCACTACACTTTCCAGTTTTCCTACAATTAGCCCAGCATCAGACGTTATTGACAAATAAAGCATGCCATCAAAGCCCTGAGGCGCCAAGCTGCTGCAGAGGGGATGCACTCACATCCCAGACCAGTGCAGGATGCCTGCAGGAGGAGGCAGGAGAGCCGAGCTCCGAGTGCTGGCAGACCTTGGTTGCCTGCAATACAGTTACAGGAGCCATCCCTTTGTAATTACAGGACTCCCTCATTATAATTACTGTTATTTATATAATTGTGGTAAGCGTTTTCAGTGCTGTCAGCATTCTGGAAACTGCCCAGCCCTATTACAGCCAAGCATTTCAGGCATTTCACTGCTGAGAGTCTGGGCTCCAAGTATGATGACCAAGAGTGTGGCTGGGACAGGCCAAGAATAGCAGCCCATGTCCTGGTGACCTGGTAGCTTTCCTTGGAAGATTTCTATGCCTTGGGATTCAGAGGGAGGACGCAAGGTCATTCTGCCTCCAACTCCCAAGCCAATCTTCTGGGAGCGCAGCTCCTCCAGCATCACAGCCCAACCCCACGTGGGCTCACGTTCCCCTGTCACCTCTGTGGGGGAATTTGCCAGAAGACACGCTCCTGGCACTGGGTCATGCAGCAACACCCAGGTCAGGTGTCCCTGCAAGGAATGCAGCAATGGGTGTTTTCTCTGCATCACGCTCTCTCTGATTATCTGGTTTAGAAATCTGGAGGAGGTGTTTAGAGAAAATGAAGAGCAGGGCTGGTGCGCCCTGCTGGCACCCTAACTTCAGCTTGAAGCTTCACTTTATCAGAACAGAAAGAATGGGTTTATAGTGAACGCTGGCAAGCAAGAGGTGATGTTTGTTGCTGGCTCCTTTGCATCTAAATTGGAAGAAATTCAGGGTAAACGGCTTAAGGTGCAGAGTCATGTATATAAATGCAACAAGGATAGGATTCCAAGTGTTTAACTGCATCACAAATGATACAGGAATCAGTGTCTTGCTTGCTATAGAGACAGGTAAAAATTACCAGGTTCTGATAATTAGCACTGAAGATAGATGTAGTAATTCCTCTCTGCTGCTCCATGTGAAGTGGCTTCAGGTTTTGGGCAGACTGTAAGAAATGTAGGCAAATTGGAAAGAGATTAGACAAAATTAACAAAACAGACGGGATTAGAAGTGACGGCTGCCAAGGCGTGGGCTGCTCTCGCTTGGTGTGCTGCAGAGGGATTACAGGGGTACAACAAGCACCCTCCTGTCTGTGCAGCTGTTGCCGCAGGGCGGCTGGTCAGTTCTTTCTGTTTGTTTGTTTGGTGCTTGATGCAGCAAGGAGAATTTGGCCTGGTTTTCAAGGAAGGTTGATTTAGCACGGCTGGGAGAAGAAAAGCTAACCGTAGGGAAAATGAGGCTGGCTCTGCGAGGTGGTGTCTTTACGGGAGGGGTTCGAACAGAGCCAGACTGCGCGACCCCTCCAGCGCTGCCCAGTCTCCCCAGTTCATGCTGAGCCACCGCAGACCAACTTTCTGTCTGTGCACAGGTCTCTGAATGTTTTCGGTACGTGTGTGGCGATGTGCCAGTGCACAGGGTGAATTGCAGGTGGAGTCTGGGCTGCATTAAAACGAGCGTTCAGCTCAGAAATGGCCGGTGCATGGGCATGGCGTGGAACTGAGCTGCTGTGGGCCAGGAGCCTGGCGTGGGGAAGGAGCACTCGGGCACCCGTGCCATCCCCCACGTGTGGGACGCTAGCTGGAAACACTGCAGGGCTGTCACTGCAGTGACTCCCTGTCACTGACACGGGAGCCAGCCTCGCGCCTCGCCAAGGGTGGCTTGGGGCTGAAAATGGCCCAAACGTCCCCAGAAAAGGGCTCCCTTCCCAGTGCCCCTTCCCTCAGCCCCTGCCCTCAGGTGACACAGTCACAGCCCTCCGTACTACAGCTCCCATCAGCCCTCTCGCCCACAGACGGCGCATGAGCCAGCCGGCTCCCGGCTTCCCCCTGGCCGCACAGCCCTCTGGGGTTTGTAGTCCTCCCTGCCAACCCAGGCCCTCGCCGCTTGCGCGGCGGGGGACTCCATTTCC
>VXAV01009332.1:278491-309493 GCA_013399715.1 Alectura lathami | reverse complement strand
TATTCTTTTTTTTTTTTTTTTTTTTGTTGTTGTTTCCTCGGTTCTTGATATTTCTAAACCTTTTCGCTAGGCTCATAAGGTTTGCAAATGAAAGCAGACTGATGCCTGTGAATTGAATGTAGGTTTTGGGTGCCTGAAACTGATCTTTCCCTAGGGATGTCACTTCAATGGCTGGCAGCACTCGCTAAAAGTTTGTTTTGGATTAGTGTTTCCAGTCCTACAGAATTAAATCAGGGCTCATCAGGAAGAAGCAATTCTCTTAATCCTTCAGAACATACACCCAGAATGACATGGAGGAAATGCTCGCTGCAAGTTTTAATTTTTAATTGAGCTTCGCAACATTTGTTTGGCTTCTGCTTTTTTTTTTTTTTTTCTTTTAACCTTGTAGAACTTGTTTCTCCTGAGCCTTGTTGACTGTTTTGCTAGTTCTGGAGCCTGTCAGATTTATAGGGTCTCGGCTCAGTGAAGTGGGAAAACGCCGTGGATACCTAACAAGGCAAGGTGGCACTTAGGAATAAACCACCCTCCTTGGTGTGCGAGTGGCTCTGCTGCGCTGATGTTTGGCCAAGCTTGGTAATGGCAGCCTGCATCTAGATGGTGACTTTCACATCCTGAGAAGTTTCCGTCCTTTGCCAAACAGCCCTGTGAGCCGCACTGACACCTCGTGCGCTGCTCTGCACTCTGTGCTAAGGATCCCAACCACCAGCTTAGCCCAGGGGGTTGAGATCTTCCCTAATACCGGGCCTGGTACCTGGGGGAGGTCCTGCCCATCTCGCAGCTGGCTGCGTTCCACCCTAGCAATAAAGCTCCCTGGCACTAGAGAGGGACCTGAGCATGAGAGAGAGCTGCTCTTGAGGGAGCCTCGTCTGTTAAGAGCTCCAGATAATGGTCAGGGATCAGGCTGCACGGAGAACTGGAAGCTAAACCAAGCTCCTGAACGTTTCACTGAAGTACCTCTGGAATGCAGAGCGCGTGTGAAAAGTGCAGGGACAGATGGAGCTTCCCTCTGTTCCCCTTGAACTCTTTAGGTTTGTTTTTATGGGTTGGGAGGAGAGTGAGGAAGGCCTTTGTGTAACGCACCTCAGGCTCTGGCTGTAGCACACGTCTGTGTGGTACAGTTCGGCTCTGCTGGTGAGAAGGCTTCATCAGACGTGGTCTGTGGCTGTCCTCTTTGCCGTTCACGGAGGTGAACTGTAGGTGCGTTGTTCTGACGAGTGAGATGCTGTCAGTTGTAAACACCAGCTGCCGGGAGGTGTCCTGGTGTTTCTTTTAGCACTCCAAGCGCTTCTGCAGCGGTGGCATTGGTGCAGCTACCTGCAGGGAGGCAGCAGATCCTCAGCTCGTGCTGCATCCCTCGCAGCGCATTGTCCCGTCCATCCGCCTGTGCGATACGCTTCGTGTTCCTTCCCAGATGGCTGCAGTTCGGGCTGAGCTGGGCCTTGCTATTAACTATTGGCTTTTTGCTGAGCCTTTCCCAGCGCTGAGGCGTTCACGTATCCTTTGTGGGCGTGAGGCCTGTTCTCTCTCCAGCCTCTGGCAGTTCTGTTTTTGATACGAGTTTCTGCTAGGTTTCATTTTGCGTTGAAAAGCAGCCCTGTAGGTGGTGTTATTTTTGGGCGTCTCTAGAAAATATTACTTTTTCCACTTAAAAATGTCAGTACCTAATTTTTGGCACTGACTTTGAGCAGTTCTCCCGAGTCACAAGGTATCAGATGAGACAGACCTGGTGATTTAGTTTTTCTTTCAACGTCTAACGGGAAAATGTCGCGTGGAAACTTTGTCCAATGCTGATCTTATGAATGAAATTATCTTCCTTCAGAAAACAAGCCTTAGAAATGATGATTTTAAAAATATATTAGTTACCCTGAAAGACAAACTGGGCTGTTTTTTCCCCTGTCTGCTCGTGTGTGTGGGACTTTTTGATGAGACTGAGAGCAGGCCCTGTTCTTCCTGTCTGCCCTCGGCTCGGTTGCCCACCAAAGCAGGCACACTGCGTTTAGGGAATACCTGCTACCACTTTTCCAGCTGGTTGTTCAGCACCGATACATGTAATGCCATACTTTCAGCTCTGAGCAATTCGTTTAACTTCATTTGCCCACTCGGTTTACCTCTCTGCTTCAGGAAGGCCTAACTTGTTTCTGGGGCCCAACTGCTGAGGGCCGGCACCGCGCTGTGCCGAGCAGCTGCTCCCAGGGGTGGCTGGCTCTGCTGGTGGATCGGTGTTTTCTGTCCCATATCCCACATGCCGTGGGATAACACCAACAGAACCGTGCCTTACTGAGCTCTGTTTTTATTCTTTGAAGAATATGGGATTTCTGTTGTCATAACCATTTCCGAAGTGCCAGGAACGAGGTGCTCGGTAAGAAAGTTCCATGTCTCAGCGAAGTAGTTAAAACTGTACATACAGTAGTTAAAGCATGAGTGCGGTAGGCTCAACTGAGACTTTGATTAAATGTCATATAAAGTAGACTACATATGCCTGCATAGAATAGTAGATATTTTTTCAAAGTAGCTTCAAATGGTTCTGTTAAGTGTACGAATGTTCTGATGATTATCTTTTTAATTAAAATGAGAAATCTTTGTTTAAAGTGGCATTCTTTTTTACGGCCTGTTACAGTCTCTGTAACAGTCATTTCTTAAGTCTGAACGTTTTTAATTCCAGGAATCCATTTATATAAAACTATGTTTAGACTTAATTAAGGAACGATTCCTACAAAGCTTGTAAATAGCCAGGAAAAAAGGGACAGAAAATAAAACTGACATTCACACTTAACGGAATGATTGTTACAAGGTATGTAATATGCCATAAAAATACAATAAAGCCCTTTTTATAAGAGTTCATATTTTTTGTTCCTCATTTTGAAAGGTATTTAAGAAAAATATCAAGGCTCTATGAAGTAACATCTGTTTTCTGGAATGGACTAGTGACAACTTCAGTTGTGCTTGATGAGGAGTGCCTGGGGCTGCACCTGACCGCTGTGGGATCCTGTCTAGGGTGGCTTGGCAAGCGCTGACTGGATATTTAATGCAGTTTCACTTCCTCAGTTTTTCTGAATGAATCCATTTGCAGTACTTAGTTTAACTTCCTGGCCGGTGAATAGGAGGATGTTGACACCAGCGTTCCTCATGAATTCCTTTTGCCACTTCACTCCGTTAGCGTTTTCCTTTTCTTTCTGGGCAGTGATTCCAGGAGGTCCCAAGTGCCTGTTCCACAGAATAACAAAACCCGGGTCTTCCGGGATGCATCTGTTCCTTTTTTGTCTGTGAGAAAACCCTGAAGTTCCTGAACTCTGGCATTACCATGCTCGGAGGAGCTTCTGCCTCGCTGGCAGGCCACGTGGTTGGGAATGGTCCTGACTGGAGGCTGAAAGGA
Organism: Alectura lathami; assembly: GCA_013399715.1. Classification (NCBI taxonomy): domain Eukaryota; kingdom Metazoa; phylum Chordata; class Aves; order Galliformes; family Megapodiidae; genus Alectura; species Alectura lathami. Next base: position 306,120 of record VXAV01009332.1, on the reverse strand, counting down.
AGCAGACTTGCACTCCCCGCCTTGCTTTTCTCCCTTCTCTCTGTACGTGTACCCGCACATGTGCAGGGCAGGCAGACCAGGAGGTTCCGTTTGCGCTGGTGCATGATATCAGCAGCACCCAGAGTTTAAAGACCTGGGGCTGTTCAGCTGTTACTTTAAAACTCTGCTCTGAGACCCGTACCATCTTCCTAACGGCATCTTTGTGCTGTGGCAGCGGTCTGGGCACCCTGGGTGTCCAAAGCGGGGGCAGCGTGAAGGCAGTGCCAGTGGTTTTTGTAGCACAGTGGGGACAGTGCAGAGCTCCACGTGCGGGCTTTTCTGCGCTTGGTGCAGGCCTTTGCCACTTTGGGACCTTCACCCTCGCTCCCCTGGTAATTTTCCTTTCAGCCGCTTTGCTCCATTAAATGTGTGCAATTAGGAAAGCAAATGGCAAATTTGCTGTCACATGACTGAGGTATTTATTTTCATAGACTTAAAAAGCAGACTTTGTTTTGCACCATGCTCTCTCCACTATTATATATACTATAAACATCAGAGGGAATAGGCTGACCTGAATATTTGCTGCCTGGACTAAATCGCCGCCTTGCAGCAGTTATTTCCCACCGAATAAAAAGTTTAATTTCACGCCCTGATTAGTGCTAGTATGTGCAGGTGGATATTTATTTTATGCAGCTAAAGTAATCTGCCTTGGCAAATTATTTGCCAGTCAGCAGAGCTGTAATTCCTCATGAGTATCTGGTACTAAATTATCATTCTCATTAGCAGGATAAAGCAGGCTGTTCTCACCACAGAGTTTGGTTAGGCAAAGGCTGTCCCAAATGATCTCTGGAAGATGCGAGGCATGTGCAGTGGCCTCGACAATCTGGATGTTCTGTGGTGGTTTGAGATATGGAAAGAGGCAGTGGAGATTGCAGAGCAGGAAAGTCATCATTCTGTAGCTCTGTGTTGGCTCCAGAGGTAAGGTGGGGACCGCATGGTGTCTGGAGGGTGCCTCTTCAGGAGGTGATCTTTGATTAGAGAGAGGAGGAAAAAAAAAAAAAAAAAGGAGGAGGAAAAACAGAAAGAAAGAAACAAATGCACCTAAACCTGATCTCCTGAACTTCAGAGCACTTCTGGCAGCCAGCCAAGCCCTGATCCCTGGGTGGTGAGAGGGAGAGGTGAAGTTCGTTTTCCCCTTGTTTGTTTTCAGGGTGAGCAATGACTGAGCTAGGGGCTGGAACGATTGGAGGCTAGAAATCCTATGGCAGAAGGAACTTCGTGTTCTGGTCTGAAATTCACTTCGTGCAATGGAAGCGTTCGGAGTGGGGCCAGGCAGTGTTTGCTGAGCTGCAGGTGCTGACTGGGTGTTTCTGTCAGCTGGCTGTGTTCATCCCTGTTTTGTTTCCTTTGGATTTTGCTCTGCTGGGGCTGGCTTGCGCCATAAAGCTCGTTAATGAGACGTGCTCCTTCTCTCTGACCAGGAAAGCCGTTTATACCTGGAATTACGACGTTCCGCGGGAGCTGAGTGAAGGGATCCCACCAACTCCTTTAATCTGCGTAGCTGCGGTTCTTGTCCTGTTCCTCTGAGGATCCCTACATTTAAGATGTAAATGGCCATGTGTGTAAGCAGCAAGCTGAGCAGCTTGATTCTGCTGTACGGAACTGCTCATGCTGCATTCAGCAGGGCAAGGAATGAGCTATCTGCACATGCACTGCTTTCTCACTTCCCTGTCTGCTTACGCTGTGTCACCTGGAACCTCTGCGTGCTGCCCAGCCTTGGGTCACGCTGAACCGTCCTCAGTGGCAAACGAGCTGGGGTTTGTAATGCTCTGTGTTCTCTTCAGTCTTCCTCATTTCCTCCTCCCTACAACCGAGGAGGTGCTCAACAGGGCATGGTGTTGGTATGTTTTGAGTGCTTTGGCACACGAGGGCTGAGCGTGGCGTTTGTTTGGCTGTGGGAACAGAGGGTGAGTTGTAGCCTAGCAGAGTCCAGCCGCTGCAGTTCAAGAGTAAGTGCTCACAAGATAACTAAAATGGAACTGAGTATCAAACCATTTTCTTGACAGGAGTGCTGATTAGTGCTGAGAAAAACTTGGTTCCACAGTTGGCAATAAGCACCTTCAGACCTGCGTTAAATATGAGCTGCTCGTTAAACAGCTCTGCTTCCTGATCCCTCTTCGTCTGAGTTCTGGAGGAACTCTGCTGTTGGCCAGCTCCTGCCCCTGCTTTGCAGGAGAGGAGGCTGAAGCTCAGAAATTCACCTGGGGTCACGGACTGGAGGAATTTGTGCAGGGCTGTGTGGTGCCCTGATACAAGCAGGCAGAACAGAAGGAAGCCACTTGCTCTGGGAGCTAGCCTAGTGCTGCTAACCCTGTTTTGGTTAATTTTACAATTGGCTAACCACCTGTTAAGATAACACATTTTATCATTAAACAAAATTAATTTTAAAAATGGCTTGAAACTGTCTATTTTTAATGGGATCTGAATATTCTTTGTTTTAATCTGCCTCATGAGGCTTGTCTTTCTTCTGGGAAGTACACTGTTACATCATTAAAATACCATCCCCTACTGAGAGAGAAATGGGTCCCATTCACTAAATGGTGGTGCTGAAACAATGACAAGTATTTCTAAAAACTGCATTAAAATTCGTTTTTTCCTTCCTCTGGAAGTTCCATTAACCAATGGGTGCTCAGCCTGCTCGCAGCTCTACGTGCACGGCCCAGTCTGTGGCTCGTGATGGCACAAGGTCCAGGAAGCTGCAACCAGGACATCCCTTTCCAATTTACTTTGCCTTTCCACAGAGATGTTGCTGGGAAACAAAAGATGGATCATGACATTGCTGCTTGTAGTCCTCCTCTGTACCAAGAATTGAAAAATCTGATTTAATTTTCCCTTCCCACCGCTGCTGAAACAGGGTCTGTGCATCATCTCGGTGGAAGCAGCATGAAGGAGGGAATAAGGAAGAAGGGGAACGCTCAGTGAGGGGTCCTGCAGCCTTCTCGAGGGAGGTGTCCACAGCCTGAGCAGGAGCTGTGCAGCCTCCTGGGGGAGCCAGTTTGGGCTCCAGGAGCAAGGAGCCTTGGTGCTGGTTTCATTCTCTTCATCCCGCAGTGAGAAGGGAGGGTGGCAGGGCATATTTTGAAGGAATGAACCTCATGAGTCCTATTGTACGTTTGCAGAACAATCTTAAGTGTCGAGTCTAGATGGCCCATCCTCTTTGGAAGCACCTGCAGCAAAACAGGTGTGACAAGGAATGTGGAAAGGGAGTTTGGAGCCATCGGCCAGTGCAGAATGCTGGAGAGGTTTTGTTCCATCGCCTGGCTTTGTGCCTGTGTGTGGATCCCTGTGGTTTGCTTGTAGGAGCGCTGTCTCTGGATGCTCCTGAGGACATGGTTACTGCAGGCTGTGAGGTATTTCAGGTACAGGACGGTGGATTTGGTACTCGAGGGGAGGGTGATGATGCTCTTTGCTTGGATACAAAGCAGGGCTTGGCGGCATCCTGGCTGGAGGAGGAAATCTTGCAGTCTCTAGGCTTGCCCCTTTAGCAGCCACAACAGCCTCTGGTTCCTTCAGAGAACAGCGGTCTGGCATGCAAGCTGTCCCACAGCACCAGCGTTGCCTCTGCGCACACACCTGGGACGCGTTGCAGGAGTGGTGCTGGTGTGGCGCTGCTGTTCGGGTGTGGGTAGCTGCCCTCCAGCTTCCATCCAAGAGGAGGCAGCTGGTGATCCTCAGGTTGTGGTTCGCTGGCTCTGCTCAGTGCTCTTTCTTCCAGTGTGCCAAAGCCTGCAGCAGAGCTGAGGCGTGCAGCCAGCTGGCACCCATCTCCTGCGAGGCAGAGCAGCGAGAAGTGGGTGTAGCCCCAGACCAGGGGTCTGTCCCGCTTCAGAAGGCACGTCTTGGGAGCATCTCAGCACACCTCTTCAAGTATACTAGAAGGTACTTTCTGCTGATAAGCTTGGAAGAACAAAAATTGACATTCCCTGATCATTCTTCTGGTAACTTTTTTCCTTTTTTCCCCTTCTTTTGACTTGGGTAACTCCAGCGTAGTGCATTGCTTTTGTGCTTTGTCACAGCTGTTTTTATACACAAACAGGAATACCCTGAAGGTTTTCTATTCCTATATACCCATATCTCACTCACCTTAAAAGTAAGACTTAAATGCAATACAGAGCCCTTCAGGGACAGGACAGGGCACCCTATGGGATTGGGGCGGGTCTTGTAGAGCAGGGTTCAAGTGCCCCGTGTTGGCACAGTGCACTCTGTAGTCCCTTTTGCAGCATACTCAAAGCAGCTCTTAAATGGGTTTCTCTTTGCTCTGGCATTGTAAGGCTCTTCCAAATTGCAGCACTTTGTTAGCTAGACTCCTCGTAAATGTTTTCCCTGCTAAACTTCACTCATGGCTGATCCATTCCCACCTGATCCTGTGCCAGCGTTGTTCTTGAGTTCCAGCAGCTCCTCCTGCTCCTCTGTTCATCTGGACGTATTTGTGCGGAGCAGTCCCATTCTCTCTGAAATGGAGCTGGTGAGGCTCAACAAGTTCAGGTTCTTTTTTTCCCCTCTTTCTTTCCCTCGTAGGATGTTTGCTATAACGTTTTATCATCTGAGAAGATCTTTTTAAGCAGCTGCGGAATTTGATTAATCTACCTGGAGCAGGAGTGAGCAGAACTACACAATATTCCAGGAGAAGTTTCTGTTGGTTCCTTGTACAAAAGCATTAGTACTGATTGTACTGGGAATTTTTCACATTAGGATTTCCCTTCCTTGTGGCTTCATCTTACTGAACCATCACTATCTATCAAATAACATATCGCTGGGCCTCTTCCGCTCTTGATTTTTGAGTCCCTAGCTTATCACAGGAATAATGTGCCTTGCTGATTTGTGCACATCTTGTGCTAGTTCTGTTACTCCAAGATGCGGCGTCCAAAGAAGTTCAGCAATGTGGTTAGCACATTGATAACTCTTGGTTTTTTGACTGTTAATGAGAATATTTTAACATGAATTGCAAGATTAATGGTGGATTTCAACGAGGATCAAACTGTACAGCTTGATGGTTCCTTGTTCAGAATAACCCGTGATCCTCTGCCCATTTTAGGTTCTTATCCTCCTTACAACTCTGGTATTAATCCTAATCCTCTCCATTTTAACTAGTAACTTCCTACGTGTCATCTATCAAATGCTTAACTGCTTCTAATTTGTCTGGACTTCAGTGATCTTCTTAAAGAAGAAGATTGGGTTAGTCTAGCACTAATTCTAATTTGTTCTAAATTGGGAGTAGATTTACTTAGGCCTCCCACGGTGAGTGCTCCGTTTGGGCCATAGTTACCAGAATTCAGACTCATAGATTTCCTTTCCTGGGAGACAGGACGTACTGCTTCCTTTTTGTGTTTATTCTTTTTATTTTTCGGAAGGTTGGTCAGCCAGTTCTGCAGCGTTTCAGACTCGTTCTGGCTGGTCCTCTTACGGGTATGTATGCTGCCAGGGGCTGCTCATAGGTGCCTGCAGTCACCGTGTTGCCCCTGCTTCATCCTCACACTGTCATCCTTCCTCCAAGAAAGTACTTTCCTCAGTACCCCTGGTTTTAAATATTTCCTCTCATCATGCCAGGCAAGGGAGCATTTACATCTGGTGCCAGTCTGGAGGGTGAGCTGCCCTCAGTATAGGGCATTTAGGTCAGGAGAGGAGTCTGACTCCGAGCAATCAGGTATGGATTCCAGGCTCCTTATGGTGAGTGAACAGGTCCCGTCCTTAAGAGTCTCTTACCCATCTCTTCTGTGTGATTTTTTTGCTTTGCTACCTGGAATTCAGCAGGAAATCGGGCAGGTGGAAGTTAGCACTGGAGGTTCTTTTGCTGATTATGGAGGTTGTTGGTTTCCAGACTTCTTAATATAGTTCATCTACGTTCTTAGTGGGAAAAGTAGCATCTGGGATGAGCGTTCTGGCTTGGGAACATGTGACAAGATACAGCCTTAAAGGGCACTGTCTTCATTTTCCCGCTACCGAGACGAGCTGCCTTCTGGTTTGCGGGTGCCACTGTTCTTGCTGGATACTTGGCACAGCATGAGACAGAGGCACGAGCCATGGAGCTTGTCTTCAGCAGAGATTTTGCAGTCTTGAAGGGGCTGGACATGGCACTGGAATTTCAGATCTGAAATGTCAGATGTGGCATCCAGGATGCTGCGGCGCGTGGGCACGGAGAGGCCGTCGCTGTGCTGCGACGGTAGGCGCACCCAGGGAGCCGGCTGCTGCTCTGCCCCGCGATTAATGAAGCGTTGCTGTAGCTCGGTGTTCCTGGGAGCCCTCAAGAAGGTGTCCTGGTGGTTCCTGTGGCTGAAGTGGTTCTCCTGGTAGCTGCAGCTCTTGCAGACTATGGAAACTTGTGTTCCTGGATTTCTTTACTGACAAGAGCAGAAACACAGGCAGGGTTTCAGACTGCAATGTTATCTTCAAATAAATACTTGTGTGTAGGTCATAACTCCAAAGGAACGGAACGTGAGGCGCTTCACTGTTGCATTGCGGCGGCAGAGGGAAATGGGTTTAGCTCTCCTGTTTGAATGGTATGTGACGGAAACCCACAGTGAGTGTCCTCTCTGAGGGAGAAGGAAGCATTATGGGTTATAGGAGCAGATTAATGAACTGCCTAGGAAATAGATATATCTCATACTTGTCTCGCTTCCCCCTCTGTTCCTCCTGACATGGAGGCAGATAAAATGGGGGAGCAGCAGCACTGCTTTGCAAGTGCTGTGGTAGGTTTCACGTGATAATTATCACACTGGCATATTTATCCTTTCTTGTGGAAGTGAAGATGCAGATATTTAAGAACCCTTCTTGCACAAAAAGCCCAATTTCCGCTCAGTACTTAATTAGCACTTGTTTATGACATGGCATCTGATTTGATTTTCAAAACAAATTGCACAGTAAAGAGGCTGATATTTAAACTGTATAGTAACCAAAGCTCCAGCTGTGACTCAGATATTGTAAGCCTTCAGGGGCTGTGTTTAGGCTTAGAAAATAGGAGCTCAGGCCTGTAATTAAATGTCCTCTGAAAATCAGCCATCGTAGGGAAGGGAAGAGGGTACCACTGCACTTCAGATTACTGACTTGTTCTCAGAAATCATTCTGTTGTTTGAGGCCTTGCTGGGGAGTGCGGAAATCAGAGGGATTAAAAGCGGAAGAGTAGGTGGCTGAAGGAAAAATGTCAGCTGAGGGCTGAAGGAGAAAATACCAGGGAAGCCAGCAGCTAGAGTGCTTTCCAAGTTGCTTCTTGAGGAACTGAACACAGGAGTGGGTATTGAAAAAGAGAAAAATTGCCCTCGCTGCCCAGCTCCCAGTCATGGAAAATGCTGGAGCAGATGCTAAGAAGAAATATTTCTTATGAATGATATTGCGATCATGAGCATAAACAGTGTGCGCTCATGAAAATCCAAAACTGAGCAGAGCTTGCTGGGCAATTAATTGCGTTGCTGCTAGAATTGCCGTGAATGGATCATAACCATGGCAGCTTTTCGTGTTGATTGATCAAATAATGCAACTTTCAAACAAGATAGCTGTCAGCGTTCCAGATCTTTTAAAGGCTGTGGGGGGAGGAGGGGTGGTTTTGTGTTTGCAGGCGTGGTGGTGGGTCTTAGTTTCTCCTCTTTGTATATTTAACTCGTCAGCACTCAAAAACAGAGTTTCCAGTAGCTGCGCTTCTGCTGGAAGTCCTGGTACTTTCATTGCTGATGCTCAGGCACTGAAGTCAGAAAGAACTAGTGTTAGGAAGAGTTGTATAAAGAAAAATACGATGTTATCGTTGTCGTGGGAGATGCTTCTGCATGGGAGTAATCCTGTTAACGGCAAAAGATCTGTTAACATACTTGCGTGTTTACAGGAGCAGGATCTGCAAATTAAATGGTTTAAATCATTCTTAAATCAATTACTCAAACCACTCCAGGCTGATGGGCTTTGCAAACATTAAGCAGCCTGCCACTCCTGAGAGAAAGCTTTACTCTTATCCTGTAACTTGCAGGAGGTCATTTTTCCGGGATCTGTTGTGTGAACCTAGGCAGATCCCAGACTGCTGTTCAGGTCTCTCTTCTTCTGGTGCTGTGGTTTAACCCAAAGGTCATGATTTCTGCTCATTTATAAAGGCTTCGTTTTTTGTTTGGTTCTTGATAGGGATTCCATGCTGTGCAACTTTGAAGAAGCCACGGGAGCACTTGAGCCAGATGCAAAGCGTGGGTTTCTGTGGTGTTGCTAGATCTGTGGCACTTGGTGTAGCTTCTTCCCTTTGCAAAGCACGTAGAAATGTCAGCAGCTCCTCTCAGAAAACCTGTGAGGTGGGTTAAATAAGTGTTGTCCTCATTTTCCAGCAGTAGAGAGACTAACCACCCATGAAGTTAGTGCTGAACTAAGGATTAGGTCTCGGAGCACGATGCTTCTGGCTGTGTTAGAGGTCCCCTAAAACACGGTTTGTTAATGTGCTAAGCATTGCGAGTCCACGCTCAGCAGGTGAGTGCCGTAACCAGGATGTACTTGGCTTTAATTTATCAGCACAATGGTGGTTATCGAAATTCATGTTTAGCTGAGATTACTGGCTAGGACACCAGGGCCTAATCTTCCTAGGGCTTCAAAAGATGTAGGAGGATTTCAGTTTCTGCTGGGGAGGAGCAAAAATAAGCAGTGTTCGAAGTATAGTTTGAGGTCCTATATGCATGCTTCTCTTCAGAGGCAAGACTTTAGCGTGTTCTGGTTCATGTTCGTATTTCAAATTCCAAGGCTGAACAAGCTCCCCACCATAGCTGTGAGTGTTAGTCATACAGTGGTGACACATTTTCCCTCTCTAAGCAATTCTCATTTTCCATGTCACGAGTACCAAGGAAGACGCGCTTTGTACGAACCACACACTGCATTGACACGAGAGCAGACGGAGATAAACTCACCTGCATAGGTCTGTTCTGACAATGAGAGGTGCTTCCAGGAGGAGAGGAGGGGTCATGCGTCTGCTGGTTTGGTGGGGAACTGCAGTGAACGGAGAACGGAGTGGTGGAGTAATTGCCAGGGGTAAGGAAGGCTGTGGTGTCTGAGCATGCCCTGCCTGGTCCTGCTGCTCAGAGGGGGCTTTGATTTCTCAGCATCTCCTTTTTTTTGGGGGGACACAGCTGAATCCACTTAGTTCAGTGAGTTTTGAGAATGTTTGAACTGCAAATGACTTACTACGACAGGCAAAGTTTCATTGCTGTTACGTCGTGCCGTATGTTTTGTGCTCCCAGGGCAGTGGGATGTCTTGCCCTGTCCTCAGCCTGGTAGGGCATGGAATCGGTCAGTGGGAGGAGGTGATAGTTGTCTGCCAGTTTGAGGCATAACTTCTGGCAGTGTGGGAGTGCCGTTTCCTGTCACCCCATGCAAGGCTGCACCTTTCAGGATTTTCCCAAAATCTTTGCACGCTGTCTGCTGGTCTGGAGGACAGCGATTGTAAAACGCTCTCATAGCCTGACTGCTGCTGCTTGGTACCATGTGGCTTTAGTGGCAAAAGCATTAATGACTGTTGGTCTCCAGTACTGCACCCACAGGGGTTGTGCTTATCCAGGTGCGTTTGTGTGGGAACTCTTAGGAAACATCTACCTAAACCGAGCTGAAATGTAAAACGTGGAAGTGGTGGTGGATCTGTTAGGAAAATGTTCCTAAACCAGCTGATGGCAGAGGTAGAAAACGAGCTAATCTGGGGACTAAACCTTCATATGTGTCTTAAAAAAATGTGCATTGTATAAAATATTCTAGAATTTAGACTCAGGTTAGCTAGGTCCCAGTGTAAAAGGAGGTCTCTCTTTATGTCTATTCTCTCCTAGCCCCGAATACACATGCCAAAAGATGGATTCCAACTTATATCTTCTGGATACCAAGCGTGGCTAAAGCAGGTTGGACTTGTGTTATTGTTACTCATCTCATGTGAGGGGCTGTGGTGGACACCTGTGCTTGTCTCATTAGTGCAGTACATGAGTGAGGGTGTGATGAAGCTCTGGTGCCATGTTGGCTGCCACCCTCCATAGCCATCACTGTTCTGTGTTATGCATGCTGTGTTTGTGTAACATTCTCTCACGAGTCTCATGAATGTGCACTTCTTGTAAATAAAAGTTTGAACAAGCAGTCACCTGAAAGCAAAAAGGGTCAGAGTTTGAAAAGAAATCTTCCCCAGCAGCTCAAATTACAGAATTAAAGCAGGCCTTCAGACGCAGAGCTGCGTGGCGGCCGTGCTGGCAATAACGGGGAGGCCGCTGGGTCAAAGCACGGGAGAATTGCATCCGGCCTGGTTCCGATCTGGCTGGGGGAGCAGGCTCTGCCGCTGGCTCACCTCGCCTACCGATCCTGCGGCCTGACTGCGGGGACTCCCCACGGTATTGCTCCGGCTGTTATTAAAGGCCAGCTTCAGGTGTCCCAGCAGTCCGCCTCCTGCCGCTGCTGTCAACCTTTTCACTTCTGTGAGTGAAAAATCCCCCTTCAGAAACAGCAGCTTAATTCACAAATTGCTTGGATCAGTCTCTTCATCATACGTGCGTCTTCAGGAGAGAGCCTGGCAATATGCGGCGTAAAGTTGCTGGGTTTGTGGGAAGCCAACACGGCTGTGTCGTTATGGCAACAGAAGCTGGAAGTATGCAAACAGCACGGAGCTGCTGCATCCTGTCGTCGTGGCAACCGGAGTTGCGAACATGATGAAAAGTGGTGGGGAAAGGATCCGCGGTGCCGCGAGCCCGGCGGAAACAAAGAGGCAAGTCACCTGCGTGGAGCAGGAGAGGACTGGGAGAAACAGCAGCGTGAAGCCTTGATTGAAGCACGGGAGTTTCACCGCGGGTGAAACAGGATGGCTTTGGTTCTCCCCAGCTTGGCATCTCAGTGTCCTCCAAGTGGTGATGGTAACTCGGTTGTGCCAGTTGCTGACCGCTGTCGGCTTGCGTTGACTTCTGGAGCGCTTGTGAGAAGCTGGATGTCGAGCGCTGCGTTACGTCTGCAAGCCATTGCTTTGGATGGGCGCCGCGCTGCCCAGGTGGGGCGTGGTGTGGAGCTTTCCTCGGAGAGAGCGGCCTTCCGCCTGGCAGCCCACGCTGGTAGAGGTCAGCTGGGACACCGGAGGCATTGCTTTCTTGATTTAAACTTTGCTGAGCTGGAGGCAAGGTGTCTCAGAGGAGTCTCAGCTCTGCAATTAACGTCTCACAGAGCTCAAGTGTGTTGACCTCTGGGGCATGGCATCAGTTTTTCCTGTGTGGTAGGCTGGGAGAACAATAGGGAAAGGGTGGTGTGGCTTTTCTGTTTTTTGCTTCTGAAGCAAACAGACCTGCGTCTGTTCTTACTGAGTTACCACTGGTGCAGGTGGGATAGATGCATTTTTGCCTCTGAAAATTAAAAACAAACAAACAAAAAACCAAAATGCTCACTTAGAGAATTTCACATTGGGAAACCTCAAATAATAAAAGAACTTACACAATTTTTATACTTTTCTGTGTGACTGCTTTCCTTTTGGTGTTGAGTTTACTGTTATTGGTTCTAAAGCCTTTATCTTAAATCTCCTTACTCTGCCTTGATCAAAGCAGAAGTTATAAACCTGAGCTTGTGTCATGAGCAGATGCTGTCTTGGAAATAGCTTTACTACTCCAATTTCAGTGCTGTGATTTCACCACAGGAAGTATATGGGTAAGGGAGTTGGCGCAAAGGGTGGCAATTTCTGATCAAAAGGAGGAGCTCTCACAAGCAGAGAGGTTAGATTTTTTGAGATCAGAATGATTTGATTTAGGAGTTATATCCGAAGGCCCTACCTTAAGATTCTTAAACACATATATTGGAAAGAAAGCCACTTTTGGTTTATTTAGAAGCACGGATGTACACATGCATGCAGATGGAATGGTGTCTGTGCATCAGGTTTATCCCTCCTGGTGTCTGTCTGTGTTCTTAATGGGATTCTAACATAATGATTTTTTTTTTTTTTTTCCTCACCATAGCTGAGTATTGATCTGCTGCCCGGCTTACACAGTGTGAGAAGTACCCCAGTAACACGTTGTATTAATGTGGGCTAAAAGCAGTTTGTATTACAGATGAGGTGCAGGAAGATGGAGTTCTGCAAGACTGGACACATCCTATAAATATCCATAAAACTGACAATTTTATCTAAAGGCAGCACTGGCTGGATTTGCGTATTTCCAGCCTGCTTGAAGTGGAGATAATAGCTGAACACTGCCTGAGCGTGGGGCACCCACCCCAGCACCATTACCCTCCACCCTTTGGTGGCGGGTTTTTATATTTAGCGTTGCTGTGCTGCCAGGGTGACTCGTGTGGGCCAGAGGAAATACAGCACCATAAGCGTGTGTGGCCGTGGGTAACCTGGAAAGCTCTTTTTGCTCTAGCAGATTCTTGTGAGTTTATCCCTTCCAAAAAGGCAAATGCCTTCAGTTGTATGCAGCCCTGAGCTTCATTTAACTGCCTTCAGCCAGCAGCGCTGTGCTGTGGCAGCCTGCACCCTCCCGTCACCAGGGGCTGACCCTCTGGGGACCAGCTGCTCCTGGGGAGGGATGTGGTGCGCGACCCCGATCGATGGGTGTGACAGTCCAGCTCCTCTGCTGTAGTGATGCTTGAAGCCAGAGCGTGAAACTGGGCAACTTAGGCTCTTAATTAGCTGAAACACTTACAAAACTTGATTTTGATTACGTAATCAGGGAGTTTTAAAGCGTCATTTTAAGTGGCTTGTGACACATGGTGATTCAGTGTTAAAGATTGTCCCCTCCCTTCCTGCACTCTTGTGAGCAGGTACGCATCCCGCAAGAGATGTAACACTATGCATTCGTTGGTCCTCTCTGCCTCCCACTGTCTTTTGGAGTAGAGTTTTTAGAGCCAGGTTGTAAACCTGTAGATGTGTTTGACGCTGGAAATTCTCGGTGCTGCCTTAACTAGGCTGGAACCAGCAAAGGCCAGGATGATCAAACAGGGGATCTGGGAAACGAATGGTCTGCACTGCAGTCCAGTCAGCTGGAAAACAGTGTGTGAAAACCAGGGCTCGGGTGAAAGCAGGATCTTTTCACTAGGACTGCATTTTCCTAGGTAAAAAAATGCAAGGACAGGAAATACTTTGATTTTGTTCTAGTAATTATGTTGTTTGGCACCTTCTCTTTAATTTCAAAAATGTATATTCAGTTTTGGATGGTTCCGTATGCTTTTTACAGCTCAGATACTAATTCCTTGGGTGGAAAGGAGAAATAAGCCTGCTTTCTGCAGTTCATCATTGATACCTGGTGTTCTCACAGTACTCTGAGAGTGCCAAGTGCTACGCAGACAGACCTGTTATCCCCAGAACACTTGTGTGTGATATGTGCATAGCATAGCACTAGTCCTGAGAGGTTTTAAGGAAATACACAAAATTACAGGTGGGGAAAAAAAATCTGATGAAACATCCACTTCAGCTCTCCACCCGTGTAGGATTCTTCTCTGCAGTTTCTCTGATAGAACTCCAGAGCTTACTCAGGGAGGTGTCCCAGGCTGAGGGGCTTCAGCTCATTTTTATAGTAGCTTTCGGGCATTTTTTAGTTAAACCTCACAGATGTTCAGGTTCAGTGGTGAAGCAGTTCCTGCGTTGCTCTTCCTGCTGTTGGTTACAGAGGTGGTGGCTGGCTGTTGTTCCCTTCCCCACTCCGTGCTGTTCCAGAGCGTGGTGGCTGTGCATCAGAGCTGCACAAGGAAGGATACACACAGGCCTGTGACGCCTCTGGGGCAGTGGTCCCCCTGATGTTGTTTAATAGCAACTGTTTCTGCTCTAACTAGGCCAAGAGCATCTCCATTTTCGGCTCTCAGATTGTTGTTGTGCTTTAGACCTTGCTGAGGCTGCTTTTTGTGGAGCTGGGTAGGTCTTGTTTCCAACAACATCTTTGTTGCCCAAAGAAGCACGCACAAGTCCCTGCTTGTTACACCCCTGGAGGAAGGGCACGGCACCTGATGCAAGGCTCTGCAGGTGCACTGGGTTAGACAGATCAGCGTCACAGGTTAAACAGCTGTCGTTATGAAAACATGAGTATTGTCTGGTTCAGACAGCATCTACAGGAATTCCCTCAAGCACCCGGCAGCTCAGGGTCTTGTATGCCATGTAGCTGGGAAGCTGGCTCCTTTCTGGGGCATGCAGGCTGTGCTGATCTTGAATCCCAGAGCCTGAACAACTCTAGCAGCCACTCCCTGGGGAAAACATCTCTTCACAAACATTTACCTAAAGGCTGTAATTTGATCCTCCCGGATCCTGTTCAGGTAAGACAATATTTGGATAATCTGAATAAGTGAACCCTTCTCTGTGTCCCTTATCTTTGATATGTAAGAGTAGTTAATGAACTGGAATCTCTTGTAAAAAGTTACTGCAAGCTAGGAAGCTGCCAGAAGATCAGAATTTGCATAAGAAGTATGTTCAGGAAAATTGGCTGAGCGATTAGATGAAAAGCGGGAGGCCAAAGGCAAAGGGATCCTGTCCAGTGGCGTGAGCCGCTTGTGCTCTGCAGAGCCTGCAGAATGCAGCGAGCCCACGAGCCCTAGGGTGGGTGGGGAAACTGCTCTGAAGTCAGTGATCTGCATGGGTGTACGCGTGGGAGTTCAAAAAAAAAAAAAATATATAGGAAGAGGGTGATGGCTGAACCCCGCTAGCACGTCTCACTACCTGGTTTGTGAGACCTGGCTGCTGTGAAGGGAGATCCTGCAGCGTCCCAGGAGCTTGTCCTCTGCTTTCTGAAAGCGAGGAGTAGGGATGCTCGATTTGCCGTTGGTGAAATGCTTCAAGCCCCTTAAGGCAGCAAGCCAGGAGCACAGACCCCGCTTGGCAGTCCCCGTATGTGTTTGTGGGAACGTGACCACAATGTCTGAACGTCGGAGAAGCTGAGGGACTGTGCAATTGTAAGGCAGTTCCTTCTTGTGTTGTAGCTTAATCTTCTTACTGTGGAAAAGCTACCGAGAAGGCAGTGACAAAGTCAGAACTGTCTCAAGTGCAGGGAGAGGTGGTCTGAGGTGTAAGATGTGAGCTCTGACTGTGTGGTTTTTGGCCATTGGTTTTGGCTTAATTAAGACTTGCAGCTTTTAACATTTTTCTTATTTTCAACTGAAAAAGAGAAAAAAAAAACTTTTGGAGAAAGTTATAAAAGTATTAATTTGCTCTGAGCCATGCTAGTCTCTTTGGTAAGTTCATAATTAGGCAGATTTTTTTTTTTTTAAATGGGTATATTGTCTCTCAGGTATATAACTGCTCCATAACTGGTAAATCTGTATTCATATGCTGAGGGGGTTTAAAGGCATATTATTTACACAATTCACTGAAACGGCTCCTCTGAAAGCTGGGTGGCTCTGTCGGGTAGTTACATATTTACTGTGCCTTGTATCCACTGTTTGGATGGGGGGGAAGAAAAAATGAAGACCCACAAAAAACTACTAAAATGGAGGGGGAAAAAAAACACCCTGTTTGTGTGGGGTTTATTTCTCCTAAGGCGTGCTTCCTACATGTAGATTTTAGAGGGCGTGCAGGAAACAGCACTCTGAAAGAGTCTTTCGCAGCCATCCCATATTGGCCTTCTCAATTGATGGAAACAAGAAATGGGGAAGACCTGTCTCCTCGTGCGGAGCTCAGGCCGGTGTGTGTGATGTTACTGCATTTTGGAGTGCTTCTTGCATTTGCTGCAGTTTGGGTCATGGAATTTCTGCTTCTCTTTGCCTTTTGTCCCAGTTTTAGTACTAATTATAAACTGTTTATCTTCATGCTGCCTTACCCAGTTCCCTCACTTAAAATCAGTGGGACCAACCTGCAGAAGCCCTGTTTCTCAGTTTTTGAGCTATTCCTCGTGCCAACATATCATGTTGTGCTCCTGCGTGAACCTGTTGTGTGAACAGGATCTTAGCTTCCATCTCCCGAGAAAAGTAGAAATTGTGTTGGTTTGTCTCAAGAGTTGAACAACATCAAGCACTGGGTGCTGTGCCAGAAGAATGATTCTGAGCTAGGCAAGGATTCAAACAGAAGTGGTTAGCAGCTGAAGTTTGTATTGTGTGCAGCTGACCAAAAATCAGCAATTGGGGGGGGGGAGTTTGGGTAGCTGAGTGCAGGGTTCAGCAGTGCAGGACAGGTTACCTAGCATGTGAGAAAGGGACACGCTTAAAGACATTCATGCCATACTGCTGCCTAATGAACATCTCCAAGGTGTTTAGACAAAAAATAAACCAGAGCTGGGATGTTGCTGCCGGTTACAGTGAGCTCAGCGCAGCGCAGCGCTGCTGTGCTTTCACACCTTCTGCGCACTGCAGCTGTGAACTGTGGCAGCCAGAGAACGTGTTTGTTCCCCGCGTAGAACCGCTTCGTTGTGCAGGACAAGGTGCTGTGTTTCTGACCTGTAAGAGAATTCAATAAAACTGTGTTAATTACCCGTAGTGTAGTGTATTTGCTGCAGGACCAGAAGAGGACAAATTTGATAAAGCACAGCCTGAAATGGGAACGTATAATCTTGTCTTATATAAAGGAATAAAGGAAATAACCAATTTTTAGCACTGGCAAAAATTTCGCTGTCAAATGTGTGCTGAGATCTGTCTTTAGGACGTCAGGTATTTGGGGCAGAGGGTAGGCTACGAGTGGCAGAACACCTGATGTGGTCAAAAACGTTGCAGTGCCATTCCAGGAACAGCCGCGTAGGTTAGCATGCGGCTTCCCTTCGGGTTGCTGCCGGCTCAGCTCATCCTGTCTGGATCCAAAGTACAGCAGGCCTGTCCCAGTCAGCAGCAGAGCAGCTGGTCTAGCCCCTGCCGGGAGCAGAATGCAGACCTTGCTTCAGACTCTCTTCTCTGTATTTCTGTGGGGGGGAAATGTATTTCAGAGGTCAGGGAACAGCTTAAAAATTCAGCGAGGAAAAGGAATTGTGTGTTTTTGTCCTCAATTCCCCGCCTAACGCCATGCCATGTAGTGCCTATGAAAGGTGCCTGTAAAGCATTTAAGGACGATCATCTCTGCACCCTGGGGTCGAGATGGGGCACAGCCCCCGCACCCTGCTGCAGCGGGGGGTCAGGGAGGGGGGGCTGCACCCTGCCCCGCGCTGGGGCAGCACCAGCTGGTTGCGATCCAGCCGCTGTGCCCTGAGTCTTTGTCTGCAGGAATCGGTGGGAGCTGAGTTGAGGAGAAGGTCTTGCCAGTCTGCTCTCAAGCAGTGGAGCTGGCGGCCAGCCCCTCGGTGCTGGGGCCGGCAGGACAGCAGCGAGCGTTTGAAGCCTGTCTGCTGGGCGTGTGGGGACGGAGGAGAAGCTGCTGAGAGCTTCTGAGTGCAGGCTGTAAATGAAGTTGTTCTGTTGGGTCACTCATCTGATTTACACACAAGCTGTTTCTATTGAAGCACCTGGGGCCTTTTGTTCATGCTTGTGAATAAGCCTCTTTCAGTCACCAGCAGTAATTTAGAGTCTCTGCTTCCTTCAATAGGTAACGGGCAAGAACAGCAATGACATTTTCTCCCACTGTGTGTGCAGCCCTCACTCTTCTTTTTAACCTGGGTAGCAGAACTGCATCGGTAATACAAATTCTGTTGTATACTGGGCCAGATTCAGAAGTCATCTAGGGTGTTGGTAATTGTTTGCTGTGTACTTCCCAGCTCTGGAATAATAGCAAGCGGTGAGCGTGTGGGAGAGCACCAGTTCCCTGCAGGTGCAGGGAGCTCTGCGGGCCAGGCCTGCAGCGTTCTCCGTGGTTACCCTGGCGGTTTCAGAGGAGGGCATTACCTGGCAAGTGGTCACAGTGACTCCGTCTCACACATCTCACAGAAACTTTGGGAAACAAAAGCTGGCAGTGCCACGGGCACAGCAGTCCTCCTTTTCCCTGCGTTTTTATCTGTGCTTTGCTCGGTACAGGTGTCTGAAGTAAGTCCTCTTATTTTGCCGGCCTGCTTCACTGGCAGTCAGTTCTTCCCTTAGTCCATCACCACAGGACAAAAGCTTGAGTGAGCAAGAGGAGGGGACGGCCTGGGAAGGGGGAGTAAGCGGTTGGGGCGAGGGGTTGGTAAGTCTTTATGCACAAAACAAGCAAACAAAACCTACCCCGTAGTTATTTGTACCATGTTCTGAAGCCTGTGCTGGGTGCGCATCCGGTGCTTGCAGTGAGTTTGCCTTGTGTCATCAGTGATACCATGCTGTAGTTAGGCTTTGTTACTGTGATGTGCTTGGAGAAGAGTGTTGGTGGACAGCCTCAATTTAAGTAAACACATGAGGAAATAGGTGGAATGCTAAACTGTAGGTGCCCACTTGAGGTGTGTATATATATATATATATATATTTAAAGCTGATCATCACAACAGCTTTAAGGGCTGGAGCAATGCAAAATAGGTGGAATGCTCAACTGTAGGTGCCCACTTGAGGTGTGTGTATATATATATATATATATTTAAAGCTCATCATCACAACAGCTTTAAGGGCTGGAGCAATGCACACTGCACCACAAAGACAAGATTGCTGCCCTCTGGAAGGTTTTTGCGCGTGGGGCTGAGCGTTGCTGGGAGGCTAGGATGGCAGAGAAGGAACATGGCTCGGGTTTCTGGTGCTTGCTGCAATACCATGTCTGTGTTTTTCTTTGCCTTCAGGAAGGGCATTATCTCATGAGGTGGAATGTCATAAAGTACTCAAGTCTTTAAGTTCCAGTATCTTTGTGAAGAGGTTTTAAAAAAGGAAATGAAGTAGGGAGTTTATTTTAAGGTACCATAAACTTGTAGAAAGCACATTTGTATAGGTTGTGTTCCCCAGCGGTCTTTTAATGCTATTTGTGGAACAGCAGCATAAATTGCAACAAAGTACACCAAAGGTGGTGATGGACAGGGTTAATCTCTCTGTGGCTGTCTCCTCAGTGCCAAATTATGGACCTTGGCGATCACCTTTCTGCTCAAAGATGGGCTGCATTGCTCCTGCATAGTGATCTAGTGCAAGATTGCCTAGCCCTCCTAAGAGCAGCAAGAAATGGTGGCTCAGAAGGCAGCTGTCATTTCATACCCCTTCCAGCTGCCCTTTCCACTCAGATTTCCTCCCTTCCCCCCCCTTAAAAAAAAAAAAAAATAATAAAGATGGGGGGGGGTTCATAAAAGAAGAGTACAAGGGTCTGAAATCTCTAGCATCTAATCTGTCACATCCTACAGATTTCATAGCTAGCTGCCTATTTAAAATAGACCTGCCTTTTTCTTTTTTTTTTTTTTTTTTTTTTTTCTGCCTTAACAGTAATTAGGCAAATGCAGCAGTGCTTATGGCATCAAGATCTCTGTGGCTGGTAAAGGCAAGAGCTATCACAGTGCATCCCTAAATTTAGGAGTAGTGGTTTAAAATGAACAAGCAACTCCCTGTATCTCAGGAAGTAATGGCTTTATCTGTACAAAATGGCTAGTGTGTTCCCTGGCTGGCTGCTTTGGCTCCTTTGTTTTCTTGTATTTGTGTTGCAATAATTGTATTTATTTAATGAATAACAAGGCAAGCAGAAACACGAAACTCCTGTAACGTGTCACCAGGTTCCTGTTCACCTCGGCTTGGAGGTTTTCCCTTCGAAACTGAGACGTACAAAACCTTCCTTTCCCTGCCAGTATCCCCTTTAAAGCTGCTGTGTCTTTTCTGCTTCCCTTGCAGAACCGCTTGTTTTGTGTTGTGTTGTGCCTGGAATGTGGCTGTGCATGGGGAAGAGGAGATCTGGTTAACTGGAAAGAAAGTTTTTGTGGAAAAACTCTCATGTTGGTGTTAGAAAATTGGTCAAAAAATGCCTTTTCTGGTCCATGGTGCCTTTTTCCAGCTGTGCCCCTCTGAGGGTCAAGCCTCAGCAGCAGTCTGTGCTCTCCTAAGGGTGTCTCAGTCTCCAAGGCCAGCTGCAGCCGTGTCGATGCCGTCTGGCTAAGCCTCGAAAGTTCCTGTAATCTGTGCCGTCCTGTCCCACACAGCCCCATCTCATAGTTGTCCTTTCTCTGCAGTGCTCTATGCCCAGATCTCTGTGGCTGGGCTGCTCCAGCCTGGCGGACAGCATGCCCTCGCTGCGATGCCTGTATAACCCAGGGACGGGCGCGCTCCCAGCTTTCCAGGTACTTTCTGTCTCTCCACGCTCCTCCTTTCCTCTCCATCCACGTGTGCGTGCATCTGCCTCTTCCTTTGCCTTACCTCCATTTCTTCTGCCTTGTGCTGTATGCCTCTCCCGTGCCATGCAGAACTCCTCTGGTGTTTAACCCATCTTGTGTTGATGCAGGGTGGCTCGGTACTGGGGCGTTTCCATTGCTTTGATTTAATTTAATCATTTTGTCTAAATTGCCTCGGTACCATCGTCATTTCCATTGGCTTTCAGTTGTGTTAAAAGTACACCGCTTGATTCTGTCTGGCAAACAGTGTCCGTCACGCAGTCCCCAGTCTGTTCGTACAGTGTTTCCCCTCCTGCCTGAATTTTCCCTGTGCCATTTGGAGGGTGGGGGGTGGGGGGTTCATTGCCATCGTGATAGCTGGTGCCAGCCTTTGGTTACTTCAAAGTTGTTAGCAGCGGTCTGGACACTTTAGAAAACTATTGTACCGGCGACCTGTCCATCCAATGGCTAAGAAAGGAAGCTGGCTTTCTCTGGTCTCTGGATCTGTGAGGTTCAAGCTTTTCTCTGTCACGAGGCAGCTTTCTGCCGAACGGGGGTTGCTCAGATGTTTCGGGTGACTGGTGAAGCTTACAAAATTCAGCCACTCTCCTTTGGGTAGAGAGCGAGGCATCTGTCAGGCTGGTGTCTAGAAAGCCAGCTAAAGCTCTCAAGATTGTCGCAAGCATTTTATGATGGCATGCGCACAGGAGAGCTGGGCTGCAGCGATGTTGTGTCCATGTCAGGTGCTCTGAGATGACTCTGTGTGAACTGCAGTGAGCCAGGGACCTCAGAAGTGTTTCTGCAGAACGTGCTCGCTGGAGCTCATGGTCGCACGAGTGCTTGTTGCAAGGTTTGTGCTGCTCGTTTGTTGACCTCACCTGTGGCAGAGAGCTCTGTTCCCAGCATCTTGCAAAGCCAGGCGTACCAAACAGGCTAGAATCAGCCTGAAAATTTCAGAGTCATTTTGGTGGGTGTTTATCTGCCTCTAAAGGACAGCGTGCAAAGAGTGTTTTGAATTTGGCTTCCTGCTCCCAGGACTAGGAGAGTACTGTGCAAATAATCGTCTCAGTCTCAGGGGAGGCTTAAGTGTCTTGCGTCGTTTTGCTGCAGCTCTTTCTGCTGACCTAGCAGCAGCAGCGATGGGCTCGGGAAGGTGTCCTGCCAGGGCTCCTTGCTGAAGCAAGCTTTTAAGTGGAGCTTTCCGGGGGGGGTGGGGGAAGACTTTTTATTAGTCTGAGAGGGCTCTGGAGATGGGAGGAAGAAATTAGAATCCAACTTCTAATCCTGATTTGCATAATTTGACTAAATTGGATGGACCTCATTTTTGGGCTGTTGGATAAATCTCCCATCTCTTTAAGGTCAGGTTTTAGAGAACCTTAGCAGCGTACTGAAAGCAGTCTATAAACTCAGATTGTGACTTTCCTTTCTACTTGAATTACTTCTGACTACGTACAGGGAGCATACATTACCAAGGGGAAGGGAAGCTCAGATCTTTTAGCTGGAGATGTCCTCGACAGGTACGAGCAGCATCTGCCCTGCTAATACAGCGCGTTGGTCCTGGGGTCAGATGAATCAGCGGCTGAGCCATTTACCACGCAGGACCTTCTTGGAAGTGCAGCAGGCCTTTGGCGTGGGCATTCCTGCGGACTCTGTGAGACATTTCCATGGGTATTTAGTGACTATGGGAACTGGGGAAGCCTGCCCCGCTTGCTGTCTGAAGTGGCAGGCTCGTAGTGTTCACAGCACTCTGACTCAACGTTGAGGAACTCATTTAGCGCCAGTTGAGAAAGCGAATGCCAGCAGCAGCTTCTGCAGCAGTGAGTCATCCGTATTTCAGCCCGGTTTTCCAGTGGGTTTTGATCCCCATTAGCCTTCGTGGTCTGAAGAAAGCTCCCCTCCAGTGCAGTGGTCAAAACAGGAGTGGTTTGAAGCCTTCTTGAAGCTGTGGTGTTGAAATGTGTCATAATTCTTTAATGATTTCTCTGGTATTGAATCTTCAGGAAAGCATTAAAGGCTTTCCTGTAGCCCAGCACATTTTCTCATATTAAGTTATTTTATTTTTCCCTAGCAAGCTTGGAGTAACTGGAGAAGCATATCAATGTTCTTTGCTTGTGGCAAAAGAGAAGGTGCCATCTGGAAGGCTACTTAGTCACTGCTGAGTTTGTCTAGTTATTTACATGCTTACCTTCAGATGCTCAGACAGAAATGTGGAAACAGGCTCCTTGTGAATAGCTCAGCTAGAGCCCTGCTGGCTCCTTGTGGGAAACATGGCAGGTAGTCGATCTAGAGATGATTCTCTTAATATGTCAGATAACTTCATTTTTCTTCTTTGTGTGTTTTTATTATCGGAGACACTCGTGTGAAAACAGGATCTTCTGGTTCCTCAGCTCTGCTTGGCGGTCGCCTCGCAGTGGGAAAGGTTTTAAGGCTAAACCCAGGAATGAGGGATTAAGGAGCTGGAAACAGTTTCTGGTTTTTTTTTTTAACATCTTTTATCTCGAAAGGCTTTGCAACTGATAGTCTGTCTAAGTGAGTTTCAGAGAGATCATGGTGAAAGAAGGCAGCAAATTGGAACTTGAACTCCTGTAAGGCTTTGTGGGGAGGGCTTTAAAAGGCTGTTTTAAAAAGAGAAGGCGGCCAGCCATCTCATTTTCAGTGTCTTGGATGCCAGATATTACTGCTGTCACTCTGCAGAGCAGCTGAAAACTAGGTTGCAAGCAGATTCCCCAAATAATAACATTAAACCTATGCAGAGTACATTTTCTCTTATAAATTCATGTTTTTGAAGTTTCCAGATGTGCCAACAGGTATTTGTCTTCACGACATTTTCTGTTTGGAGATAATTACTTTCCCTTTTTACAGTGCTACCCATGCATGCTTACAGGGCTCAGTGTATGTTGCCCTTAGTAGTCACAGTTCTTTGAAAATTCTGATTTACAGAGTCCACCTGATTTACATCTACCAACTATGCCAAGAAAATTACTGTATTAAACCTTCCGGCTTTGCAGGAGACCATCATATTTCCTTGAATTTATTTCTGTAGGCTGTTGTATGGATGAGGACACTTAAAGAGCAATTTAAAAGTCTCACCAAAGGTTATGCATCAGGGTAATCACAGAGAACAGTCCATCTCTTCCTTCTTACCCAACTGACGCTCCCTGCAAACAATTAACCGCCCTACGGGGTGGGTAGCAGCACCGTGCTGAACAAATGCAGAAAGCCTTTCTCTGGAATGCCAGAAATACACACTTTGCTCTGCCTGAAGGCCGCGATCATAAAGAACTGCACAGCAGGGCTTGTCATGCAAAGAGACCCGCGCCCTGCTCGGCTTTGCAGAAGCAAAGTGTCTTCCTTGTTCTCGGCAGAATGCTCTGTCCTGGCTGAGACGGCGTGGGCACCCTGTCCTGCTGCGCCGAAGGAAGCAGGACTGCACTGGAGGTTCTGCAGCACAGATGTGGTTTCCGCTGCTCCTTGTCTTTGGACAGAAAAGGTGGGAATGACCAAGATGTAAACAGCCTGGAGCAGTGGAATCCTGTTGTACCCGCCAGGAAGAGATGGACTGGTTTCTCACCTGATTTTTACATCTATTTTTTTTTCCTGGTAGGAAATTAACTATTTGTTAAAGAAGTCAATAAATTAGAAACAACGATCTCTATGAATTTCCATCAGACTGCCCACTTTGCCCTGAAAGTTGTCGTTTTGTTGCTGAGAAATACAGAATAGATGCGAGCGGTTGTACATTATTTATGGCCTTGCAGGAGCTTACAGCCAGAGTCTTGGGGTGGGCAAGCTGTGCGTGCTCAGAAAGGCATTTGTGAAAAACGCATCTGAAGGAAATAGTTTGGCTTTGGGGGAGACCTTTAGGTGGGCGTGGGTGGGTTCCTCACGGGGGGAGAGATGGGTGCCCAGCCTGGAGACGTGGCCGCCCTCGACCAAGCCTGCTTTGTGCTGCCTCAGGCAGCTGCACGGAGTGTGCCCGTGGGCTGCTTGCAGGGGGGCCCTGAAGCGGAACCCTAATTCTGGTGGCTGGTAGCCAGGGCGTGCGGCCACGGGACCCCCGGCTGGCGGCAGCTGGCCCCTGTTGGTGGACGTAGTTAGGTGGCCCCCAACTGTTTACAAGACAGCAGAGGTGAGGCCTGTGATTGACAAGTCAGAAATGCATTAGATCATTCCCTCTGCCAGTCTCTGGTTCATGCTGTTAAAAATGTCAGCCTCTCCAAGTTTGAATGGCAGCCCGAGGGCCTCAGAAGCTTTTTGTTTTCTGAGATGGAAACACAAATTGGATGTGTGCCTGGGCGCTTCATCCTGGGCTGTAATTTCATCTTTTAGCTAAGAACCACAAGGTACATGAGCAAAGCACCCTGTAAACAATAATACTGGGGAAAAAAATAAACAAGGTCGTGTTTCTTGTACGTTGATCCACCGGTGTCCTGACCTCTATCACGTTGAACATCTCCACTCTGATTGCTGTTCCCTTTGGCATTACAATGAGAGGAGAGAGACTGACACAGAGCGAAGATTTAAAGTTGCAGTGCTGTTGCACATTCCTCGTATTGGCTATGAAATATTGAACTGCCACCGTGTGACACCTGGGTTTTTAAGCAAAGTTTCTTGTCGGAGGTGTTTGGCATCAGTTTCTCATGTTTCCCCTCATCTTAGCACCTGGCAGGAGCAATTATGAAGGCGTGAGAGGGGGTAGGGAAAGGAGCAGAAGTGAAGCCAAATGAAGGCATTGATTTTTGCACTCCAGCCTCCGTCAGTGGCTCAGACTTTCACGAGCGTAATTATAGGAGGGCCAAGGGGGTTATCCTAGCCTGGGATTTTTTTTTTTTTTAAACAAAGTAAAGCCACTGCCCAGTGACTAGAGAAATGCTTTGGTAAGCAAACAGACGGAGGTTTTATCCTGCTCCAAATGTAATGATGTGTGTTGCTGCACGTCCTGTTGCTCAGCCAGGCAGCACACCTGCCTCGGCCTCGGGACTGAGCAGCAGCAACAAAGAAGCTTCCCTCTGCTTGGAAAAGCGGGTCGGCGGGGACTGGGGTGCTTTTTTGGGTCGTAAATGACAATTTAGCAATTAGGATACAAAACATATTTCCCCCACCTCCTGATCGCCAGAATCTGCCCGTTGCTCCTCAGCCCTCCGCGCTAAGGCTCGGGGAGCACAGCAGCACCCGTCGGTGAGGAATTCTGCCCTGCCCTGCCCGGCCGCACCCCGGCGTGCTGAGCACCAGGGTGAGCGTAAGGGTGAGCGTAAACCCCGCTGCGGCTGGGCAGCCCCTGCTCTGGGCTCTGCGGGGAGGCTCTCCCTGCTGTGCAGGGCGGAGGGGGCAAGGCGCTCGGCGTGCCGGTGCTCATCTGGCTGGTTACTTTGAAAAATGGACCCAGACGAGCCTGACCGACCCCACCTTGGTTCCCTCCCTTGTTAGAAGGCAGCAAGGTGCAGGAAGCCGCGCGGAAGGCATACAGGTATTTTCAAGGCGAGCTCCAGCTCCTAAGGACCGCGAACATCTGCTTGGAGGTATTGTAGAGCTGCACAATGCACTAATTGAATTACTCCTTTCTGGAGTTGCAGACTGCACTAATTGAATTAGAACCAGCCTGGATGTGTGTGTGTGTGTGTGTGTGCGTGTGCGTGAGCACACGCGGGGCACGGCGCATGTGTGTCGAGCAGCGGCCATGGGGCGGGCTGTGCTGCCCCCTGCTGGCCCGGCCCCGCACTGCGCCGAGCCGAGCCGGGGCGTTCGGCATCTCCCTCATGTTATTTTTCCTTTCTTTCTTTCTTTCTTTTTTTTTTTTTTTTTTTTTTTTTTTTTTTTCCTTAATAACAGGTTTTTAATCAACATCGTACTGCCTCTTCCACGATCTTCTAAGCATTGTGACCGTCCCCTAATCTTAGTCTTGCTGTGGGCGGAGCGCAGCCCGCCGCAGCCCCCTGCAGCAGTGATAAACGTTGGGGTGCGTTCCCGCAGCAGCAGGATGCTGAGAGGCGCTGGCTGGGGTGTCGCGGGTGTGTCGGCCCTCCGAAGGCAGCCGTTTGCACGGGTCGGCATTACCTGTTTGTGCAGCACTGCCAGAGAGCCGGCACCAACTGAATAATTTTAATTTAAAAATTAAGCTATGAAATTTTACCATGAATTTGGCAGAGTTGTGAAGTAATTTATCATCCAGTATTTAAGCCAGCGTTGGTCAGAATTCAGTGGCTGTTGTAAAATATAACAGAGAGAGAGAGTTCTAAATAACTTTCAGCACATGCACGTGTAGGGAGAACAAAATGAAATAGTTCTTCGCTGAAACCAGGCATTTAGCCGATCACATGCAAATTTTAGGGGGTCAAACCCAAACCCTGAGAGTAAAAAATACACTTGCTAAATTGTAAAATTCACAGTTTGAACAGAATACTTACTTAGTTTTTATTTCTTCAGATTTCTGTTGACTACTGCTTGTTTGGTGCATAAAAATAGTGAGACATTCATATCTAGGCAACCTGGTTACTCAATTTTCCATAAAATTTCAGCCATTTCCACTCAGCTTTTTGTCTCTTTGCTCGATCATTCTCTCAAACTGTGTCAGAGATGAGCTGGGATTTATTTTGCTTTCATGGTGGTTCCTTAGGTTTTGTTCCTTTTCAAGGAGACCAAAATAATTTACTAGAATGCTGCGGAAACTAAGTGAAATTAAACTGTGCTTGTCAAAATACATGAACAGCACTCAGTGACGTCCATGATTCTTTACTGTGTTCGTACACTTGCCCCGTGTCTGGTGGTGTTTAACAGAGCTTCTAATTACTGCTGAGCACCAGCAAAGTGCTGCTGTGCCCAGAACTTGGGAGTTTTCGGTTTCACTGAAATGTCACTACCCCCCCCCAAAGGGAAGACAGATGTGTGTTTTTGGATGTATAAAATAGTTGTGTTGCTCTTTTGGAGGAGAACTCCCAACCATTTTTATCTGTTGGATTGGTTTTGGTTTATTTACATCTGTAGCTGCTTCTCTTTAGCGTTCATGCATGTGTGTATGTTATATACACTTATATAAATTTTTGTACACATAATATATGTATGGAATAATCAGGTTGTCAGCCTCTGTGGGTCCCTTCCCAAACAGCGAGGCAGGCTGCTTGCAGTAGACATGGCACTGAACCATCCCAGTCACATGGCACAGATTGTGCCCCCAAATATTGGGGTTGGTGTTTAGTTCTGAAATGTTTGCCAGTGTAATTTGGCACCATTGTGGGATTTCCTGGATCGTGTCCTCGTACAGGATGATTAGCCGTCGTGCTTTTCTCTGCCTTCTGCAAAAAAAAAAAACACCCTTGTGATTTATTCTCTCTCAAAATACAGTCTTATATCCAGCAAACAAAGGAAGCAACTCTTTATTCAGCCAATAAAGCTGCATACATTTTTAGTCTTTCAGCAATGTGCTTTGCACTTCTACGGCATCTTCAGAGTAATAAACTGCGCAGCCACCTTTAGATGTAGGTAATAACATTTGACCTTGCAACAGAGTGCGTTTCCTTGTCGAGATGAAGACAACTAACACCTCGATGTTTGGGGCTGTTCTTCATTAAAAAA
>VXAV01009332.1:170459-278468 GCA_013399715.1 Alectura lathami | reverse complement strand
AAAAAAGTGGGTAGTGTAGGACAGCTGTCTGCAGTGCCTTCTTTTGGTAGCACGCAGAAGTGGAGCTGGTGGTGTTCGGGGGGGGATTGGGGCTGTCACCTTTGAAATAACGTGGGGGTGAGTTCGGTGCTGCCTTAAGCCGTAAGTGGGCAGGAATCCATTCCATCCAGTGTATAAAGTGCTTTTAAAAACAATCTATTTCTAGAACCTAAATTGTCCTGGGACCAGCTTTTGATATAAAAATTCATAGAAACCTGTTTTTCCGAGTGTGGTAACTTCTTGCTGTGGTGCTGTAGTGTTAGAATTCACATTGGCCAGGTTGTTCTGTAAATTAAACAGTGACAGCTTCCCTCGGGGGAACAGCCAATGTATTTATGATGATGTGCTGATTACACAAAATACACTGCAAGCAGAAAACAGCTGCAGAGAACAAACCTCTTAAAAGAATACAATTACAAATAGCACCCTCAGTATTTCTAGCGGTGAGAGTAAAATCCAGCATGCTAATGCAGGCTTCCAGCCTGCTCCCGGAGAAGAGCAGGGAGCTGCGAGGAGGAGGCTGAAGCACGGCTGGGTGCCCGTGCAGCGCCCGCGTGGAGCAGTCCCCTCCGGAGGATGAAGGGCAGGAGCGTTCCCCCGGCCTGCTGGTGCTGTCCGGCTGCCCCCAGGCAGCGCTGGCCAGTGGTGGTGCGGGCGCTGCGGCCCCTGCCCTCCGTGCTCGTTCTTCGGGGTGGGGATGGGGCTGGGTTGTGAACAAAGGGCCCGTGGTAGCAGGCCGGTCGTGTGGAGCAGGTGTTACGGGGAGAAGTGTCTGGTTTAGGGCTGGTCTTCCTGCCACTGCGCATCGTCTGCTTGGAGGGAACTTCTGGAAATAAATTTCGGTTGTTTCTCTCCTAGACTGCAGTGTTTCGTTTTTAAGAGTTCCCACAGCAGCACGTGTGTGTAAGGCAAGGTCACGGGCAGGCCGCTGTGGGATGTGGCAGAGTGAAACTCGAGGTGTTACTGGGAGGATGGTGAGGATGGAGCTGTGCTCGCAGACCGGGGGCACAAACAGGCCTTGGAGACCGGTCCTTCGGTGAAGCTTCATCTGGAAACAAAAAGCGAGGAGCAGCTGGGCTTGCTTTGTGTCCTGTGGCTGAACGCAGGGGAGGAGCTGCAGAAAGGACTGCTGTAGGGGGATTTGGTGCGAGGGCTTGTGAAACTTTGGGAAACCTGGTTATGGCAGCTCCCGCAGCTGGGAATGTTTTGCAGCCTTCCAAAGTAAAATCTCCGAAACGCCGGAGCCCAGGGTTTTTAATCCTGAGATGAGCTGTCGCACTTCAGTCATTAAAATGCAGCATTTCCGTGGCCAGTGCGTGAGGTAGAACTCAAGTCCCGAGAACGCCCTTTCCGTCTGCTCTCTGAGAGTCACTGATGGGCAAGTGCAACGCCTTTCACAGCCTGGAATTTCCTGTGTTTGGAGTCGTTGTTATTCCAAGGCCAGCATCAATAAAACCCGTTTCAAATACTGGCGAAGAACTTGTCCATTTAAAACGAAGAGGTGTTGCCCTTCCGGCGCGTAGATCCGATTCTACAGCAGATGAAGCAACAACGTTGGCAGTCTAATTTGGAAGGACTTGCTTAAGAGGAAGGACCAGGTTTTCCATCTACGGGTTGCTGGCATGTACTAATAGCCGGTTATTCATCTGTCTGCGTTTCCTTCAAATGGTTTTTGAGCCTCCCCGTGTTGTCCTGCCTCGCTGACATGTATCCCATGTGGCAAGAAGGAGTTTTGTATAATCACCCTGCTTTAATCAATAGAATAATTGATAAACCAGATAAGATTTAAACTGATTACCTCCCCGAGCAGAACTCCCCGAGGGCCTTGGACTCTCTTAATTTTGACATGTATGTTGTGTACCCCGTGGATGAAGTGCAGTTTGAATTATCTGTTTTTATTTGCTTAATGACGGGGAGGGTGTTAAAGTCAAATGTTTAATTAACCCAGCAATGGGCTGCGCTGTCACTTACACACACATCCAGCTGATTGAGATATCTCACCGAGAATACTGAATAGGAATGATAATGTGGCACTGAGACGGAAGATTGCTTTTTCAATCCATTTGCTGGGTCACTGCTTTGAATGTCTTATTGGATGAAAGGCATTCAGCCTGGAAAAAAAAAAAAAATCAGCATTTAAGTACATTTTGTTTTCCTGGCCCCTCTCCTCCAAGAAGTTAACTAAAACAGATCTGTTGTAGGTTTAATAAGCCGTTCATGTTTGTGGCAAAAAAGCTGCAAATAGTGGATCTCGGTAGCTGGTGTGTAGAGCTGTATAATTCCCGAGAGAACACAGTGCGTGCTGGCCTGGAGGTACCTGAAGGTGCCCTGCTCTGTGCACCTTTGTCCTTCGGTCTGTGATTGCTTGGCTGCCCCTGGGATTCGATGGGCTCCACAGCAGGTCCAGTGCTTCATCCCTACCCAGGGCAGCGAGATTTGCAGTGACGTTTTGCACCTCCTTGCTCAGCTTCTGCAAGAAAACGGTGTTTCAGGGTTGGTGTTGTTTTGTGATCGCGGGACCTAGTGGGGAGCCTTCAAATGGAAGTGTTGCAGGAGGGACTGTTGCGTTACCACGTTTAAATTTGGTGTAGCCAGACTGGGAGAGCCCTGGAGTTTTTGTTGTGTGGAAGCTGTTGTAAGGCCATGATGTCTCGTGTGTAATTTTCCAGTCTTTTATTAGAAAAAATACGTGGGTGTTTTTTTTTGTTGTTTGTTTTGTATGTTGGGGTGGGAGGCTGGGACACGCATAGACTCGCCCATCTTGGTGCCATGGCAGTTTGTGTCTTCAGCAGCGCTGTCTGGCAGCAGACACGGTCCCGCGGTGGGCGATGCTCCCTGAGCTGGGGTAGCTCTGGAAGCTGCACGGAGCTCCCAGGCCTGGGCAAACGCTGTCGCGAGAGACGCCGGGGCTGGGGCTGCGTCGCCTGAGTGGTGTCCCCAGCGTGCCCCTGTGTACCGCGGTGTGAATTCACCTCGGTCCTGCACTGCAGAGCTTGCTGAGCAGCCTTTTCTTTAAACAAGGGAGCTGCTTTCAATTACTGTTTGAGGAGGAACTGTGGTGTAAAAGCACAGGACACAGGATTTGGGAGGTTCTTCCCCTGTGCTGCGGTTTTGATGTTGGGCAGACAGTGTCTGTTTCATACTCTTTTCCCCCCTTTCCTGCACTGAAAAAGAGAAAGGGGAAAAAAAAAAAGACCACGAAAAGCAGGAATCAGTGCAGCAAGGTGAGGGCAGGGTGCTTGAATTAGATGTGGAGGAGTGAGCAAGCCCTGGCTTCTAAGGAAGGGGTGCAATGAGTCATGGAGGTGTTTTGGTCTGCTTGACAGGAGAGCTCAGAGTGAGAGATTTTGAAAAAAATATGGAAAGAATGAGAGCAGGAGATGACCAGGGATGGGAGGGGAAAGGGGTTTCATAGTGAGACCACGAGAGTGCACTGGTCCTCCGGGGGAGGCAGCTATAAAAAGTTAGAACATGGTTCTTCAAGAAGGGCATGAAGGCCCCAGCACCACCAGCCAGTTGTACAGCCCACTTCTCAGAGCGCCCGCAGCTCCTGTGCAGGTGAATCTGTAATACATATTGTGCAAGGAAAGTTAATCTGTATCTAGAGAATTTTAGTGAGTAAAAAGTTTTAAAAACTCTCCCAAGATCTGTTTGCTCTTCCTGATTCTTCTTAGTATGAGAGAGATGGTTTTGACACCTTTTTTGGATGTTGGCTTATGTTCACAGCCTGTAAAAGAAGACCTTGTGCTTCTTTTTCCCCTTCATATGTAGGGGAAAATCAACAAAGCACCTTAGTTGAAGATTTTTTAAAAAATAAAGCACTGGTAAAAGCAGAGATTCGTGGGAGGGGAGGGGAAGAACACTGCAAACTGAGAATGAGTGTGTGTAATTTCAAAATTCAGTACTTCAGCACCCTGAGAGGAGTGTTGAAAATGAATTTTTGTGAAAGGAATGTAGCAGAATGAAGCCAACAAAGAGGCGAGAGCCACGCCGTGATTGATTCTGCTCTTCTTTCAGAGGCTTCTGTTGCATGCGAAATCCGTCTTCCTGAAGTATGTGTGGCACAATTCTGCAGCCTTGCAGACAAATTAACCTCAGCCGAAACTGTTGAAAGAGGAATTTGAGCAAGAATTTCAGAGGGTGGAGAAATGGTTAAGGTTGGCCCAAAGAAGGGGCGGCAGGGAGCGGGTACGGGGGATGCCTGGGCAGCGCGAGGCGGCCGAGGGCTCTGCGGTGGTGGGCTTCGGAACCACCGGCCTTACCTGAGTGGCTGTTTGGAGGTGTGCCCCTATTATGTGCATCGTAAGGCTAAGTGGCTGTTCTCACCCAGGCTTTTGGGGAACATGTGCTTTCTGTTCCTTAAAAAGATGTAGATGGCTCTGAACTGCTATAAAACGCCGAGTACAAGATGCTCGCTATAAAATCGTGCGCCGAGTGCCAGCTATAAAGGCGTGCCTGTACCTGGGAAGGTGCTGATCGATCTGTGCTATTTAGGAAAAGAAATTCTGAAACAGACCTGGCTGTGAAAAAATGCAAATAACAACGTTTAGCCAGAGGTCCTTAAGGCTTCGTAAGCTCTAACCTTGTCATGAGGAATGACGGAGCCGAGCTGCCTAATGCAGATGTCTGAGTTACAAAAATAACCAGATGTCCTGATTAGCAGAAGCAAATGTTCTTCCCTTAATCCACGTGAAATTATATTCAAAGGCTCTCCGGATGTAATGCTTGTGTAAATAAGGCACCAACAAACACTGGCATAGAAAGGGCCATTGGCCAACTAGCTTGCAAAGCTTGAAAGCTTGAATATTAAAAACAAATTTACCACTGCTGACTCTCTTAAATTCACAGAACAGAAATGTTAAGCAGGGCTGCTGCCCGGGGAATGTGGAAAGGCTGTTCTCATTAGCCATGTTTTCTCTCTATCTCCCGCTCTGGGTTGAGAAATGCCTGTGAAGTGAAGCTGGCTTTTTAGAATTTCCCTAAATGGCTGATTCCCAGCACCTGGATTTGTTGTATTTTTCAACTGCGACTCCGATTCGTGCTCTTTGAGACGTCTGTTCATCATATCTCAGATATTTTTACTGGGTTTGGGTATTCTAAAATTAAGCTGCATTTGCTGTTCTTCTCGTAATGTTAAGACTTCCCACGTTTAGAAAGTTACCCTTTCTAACAAACCAATAATTAATAAGTAGCATCAACTTGAAAATATACTCTTCTGGATGTCATGAAGTTCCAGTATCCAGTCTCACTGCTCTGAAAATGAATATTTTTTTATAATGTGCAAATTATGGGTGGGAGTGAAAAATAAGGGAAAGGTACGTAGGAACCATTCCACAGATGGGAAAAAAAATATATAAAATAATTTTTAAAATCTGAAAAAAAAAAAAAAAAGAAAAAAAATATTTTTGGAACTGTTATGGCTGCATCACACATGCAGACCAAAACTGGTCCTGTGTGAGCACGTGTGTGGTTGGGGGGCAGTGCTGTGCTCTGCCCTTGTCGCTGCTGTCGGAGCCCCAGCTGTAAGGCCTCGGTTTGGTGGCCGCCTGAGCTGCTGGGGCACGGATCCCAGCTGCAGTTCTTTGGGCACCAGGTACACGTTCGGGAGGGACGGGTGGGGAGAGAAGTCCCTGCCATGAGGAGTCCGTAAATGACCGGGAGGAAAACCAGCAAACACACAGGTTGTGTGCAGCTAGCGGGGCGATGGCTGTGTGGCCGTGGTGTAATACCAGTCCGCGGAGTGGGCACCGAGCTGGAAGCCGGTCGTGCCCCTTCCCTGTCCCTTCTGGATGCGGGTCCCGGCAGGGCAGCAGCAGCCCTGCTCTCTCTGTCGTTCCGTGCCGAGGCAGAAGCCCCATGCAGTACCTTTAAACTTGGAAGGGCTGGGAAACTTGTCTGCGCCTTCACTCCAGGCTGAAGTCACCCCCTTGTGCCTACATATTGCAATTTATGGCGTTCTCTGAAAGGATCTAATCTCGGCGAACGTTCAGAGCAGCAAATGCCAGAGAGGAATGGGGTCTAATACTTAGCTCTGCATTTTCATTGCCGTGGATCTCCCTGTGTGTTACAGCTGTCATTTTTGTTTTATCTACCCAACTGGCAGAGAATTGCCTTAAAACTTGATTTTTTCATATGTGTTTTTTTTTTTTCCTCAAAGAACATTACCAATGTTAAGGACTGCTTTTATGTAGTGCAGTGACTGGCCAAATAAGCGTGCATTTGAATGCTGTAGGCCTCGTGGTAGGAGAAAAAGGAGAAGCTATTGTTAAATGCTTTTAGTGGATGTTAGGCCCATAATTTTTTTAGCGGTAATACTGCTTTCAGGCTGACATTGGCTATGCCAGGATTCATCCAAGCACTGTTTGAAATGGCTGAGATATTTATAAACTGACAGACAGCATTTATAAAATCAGGATGCTGACAGTCCCTTAACGATAACAATGGGCTTGCACTCATCTATCACTTACAAAGGTTATTGGAAAGGGAGCGTAAGGCTTATATGTGCCTGTAGTCTTAGCCTGGCACTTATTTTCTCACATCTCACTTCTTCTTTTTTTCTCCTCTCCCTCCCTCTCCCCTTTTCGGTGCACTCTGGCTGACATGGGCACCAGACAATTGCAGCTCATTTCCCCCTGCCTTTACCCAGTGACTCCTTGTCCCCTCTCTCGCAGTCAGCGATGCAAACTGGAAGACAACTTCCTAACATCTTAGGGCAGCAAACCCCCCTTTCCTCCCCAGACTAGGCAAGGGAAACATCTGGGCTGCTGGCTGGCTTGAACTGGGGGAGAAGCGCAGTGTGCGGTGACTGACAGGCTGAACCTGGGGCTGGCGGGGGTTAAGCAGGCCTTCTGCTTCATTTTCCTTTCACGCAGCACCGGTCTGCGGGCAGAATGCTGATGTTCCTGCTTTCTCAGCCAAGAGGGAGCCCCCGACCACGGCACCCCCCTGCCCTTGGTGAGAGGAGCAAGCGCATCGGGGGGCTCTGTAAGAAACAGGAGGGAGGCTGCCACTTATTTCCAAGCTCTGCTAAAATGCCTGCGTGCACCGAGGAGCTGGAGGGCCAAGCCCTATCAACAGTTTGCCCTGGAAAAGGGGAAATGCAGGGTCTCCCGGTGCGTGCTAAAGCATCTATCGTAACGTGGCAGCGACGACCGCGAGGGCTACGTCCGGCATCCGGTTTGCCCTTGAAACGTTTGCTCCACTCTGACTGTTTGGACTCTGTGTTCCCTCTGCGTTATTTGCTTAGAGACCCGAAACACCCAAGTAGATTTCCTCGGTGCGTTTGGATCTGCTGATGCCACTAAAAGCACGCCCTGCCCCGGCTGCTGCCGGAGCTGATGTATGCGCTCGCGATGGCTGGAGAGAGGCTTGGCTGGCTGGAGGGGGTCTATTTATCAGGGAACTCGATTAAAATACAGACTGCACATGGCATCAAATTTGTAATCATTTTTCCACAGCAAGCAAGCATTTTCTGTATTGGATGCAGGTGTTTAAAGCAATAGTGTGTTTTAAGGGCCAGTGCAGCACAAATTCTGGCCTTTGGGATAATGACAAGTGTTTTGCCTGCATAAACAATATATTTTTTCCCCCTGAGGTCCGCACACACCTAGTTTCCCTCAAGCTCATCATCTCTGTCAGGTTAATCAATAGGCACCGTATGGCAGAGGGTCAGTAATCAGTGTCATCGTGCCTTTAAATCGTGTTGAAAATTTGCTTAAAGCCTGGGCCAATTAACATCGAGATGATGAATGGATGGGTAGATGGGAAGAGCCTGGCGCTCAGGGGCTTTGTGAGAAGGAGATGCTCAGCTGTTGAGCAGCAGACACCAGCGAATAAAATCAGCCATTCATGTGAGCTCAGTCCACCCACTCTTAATGATAATGTCAATCTAGCAAAATATATACACATTGGAGTTGTCATGAGTTCATAAATCAAAGGAGTTTGTCAAAGGCATTCAGATTAACGAGGCAGCAGCAATAACAAGTCAAATTTGCATAGAGAATTGCCCGAATCTCAGTAAATTATGATCCTGTTTTTCATTTGATTATTTGCTAATGTCTCAAGAGGGAGAATGATTATATTAGCATGCAAAATCTACTCCAGAAGTAGGAATCCGAGGTATAGCAGACCAGCACACGATGACAATTAATCAGCTTCTGCATACTAGCATAAACGCGCAAGGCCCAGAAATGAACTCCTTTTTTTATTATTATTTCTCCTTGCTACTGATCCAAATGGTTCAGCTTGACAGAGACTTTATATTGCTTTAACAGTGTTCTGAATTGTGCCTGCAGGCAAGACATAGTTATGCAGCTATAACCAACCTATCCATC
The DNA here is from genome assembly GCA_013399715.1 of Alectura lathami. NCBI lineage: Eukaryota > Metazoa > Chordata > Aves > Galliformes > Megapodiidae > Alectura > Alectura lathami. Next base: position 270,096 of record VXAV01009332.1, on the reverse strand, counting down.
TGCCAACCAGATTGGAATTCTCCTATCCAAGGCTTCCATTAACCCCCACTGACAGCTCCAAACAGGATTAAGAATTTGAAAGCATAAAAAATAGTCGTGCTCTTCGCATAGACACGCACTTCTCCCCCACCCCGCCTCCCCGCTCTTGGAAAAAGGCTGCATCTGTAGTGCTTTATAATTAGTGCTGGGCAGCCCAGCGCCGAAGCAAGCCTCCCCCAGTTGGCAGGCGTCTGATTTCCACCGCGACGAGCGAGGCGGTACTAAAGGTAGCTCTGCCCAACTGGTAGGCCCTGGGAGTGCATTTATCCGTGTATTATATCTCGTTCCCAGCAGTGTTTCGCTGGGCTGTGTACACAAAATACTGCGTGTCATCTCCCATCAAACGCCTCAGCCCGGGGATTTCGCACGCGCTGTAGCGTGTTGTGTTTAGCTGTGGAGGAGGCGTCATGGGGAGAGTTAAATAGTAATAATTTCGTAGTGGTCTTTAAGACAACCTGCCATGGAATTATATTCTGTTAATTACAGGCTGAAGTTTTAAATGCAAATCAGGTTTAAAAGGCTCTCCTTGCAGACAGTAGTAGCCATTTTAGGAAAAATGAGCTACGGAGGACAGAGCCCCTTTTTGCAGGAACCTCCTGCTAGAGACAGGTTTTGGAGGTTACAGGAAACCTGGGCTTGGGTTTGCTGCCTTTTCTTCCAGCACTTCCACTGTCATTGTGTGACCTTGGGCACATCAAAAAAATTATTTTGCCCGTCTGTGGAAACCGTGTGTGTTTATCTCAGCAGGACTGATCGGTGCGGGCCTTGGAGACTTTGGTGCGCCTCGTCCTGTCTTGTCCTTGTTTGAAAGGAGAGGCCCTGGCCTGTAAGGTTTTGGCCAGCCTGGCTTCAGTCTGTGAAGGAAGGCTCGCCTGTGGGATTTTACAGTTTTCCCCGATGAGAATTTCTATGGCTTTTCAGCTTTCTGCGTGCACTGCTTTTCTTCACTGCTTTCACCCTAATAAATTTCATCGTCCGTCTACTCCGTATCAAGCACAATCGCGGCGGATCTTTAATATTCCCCGTGAGTACACCCAAGGTGCCGTCTGGATACCAACTGCTCCTTTCCAGCTCCCTGCCCGACGCGTGCGTCTCAGCAGCCACGAGAGGGTGCTCGGAGCAGTTCCTCCCTTTGTCTCGTCTCCCGTGGCCGGGAGCGTTGCCGAAGTCCTGCCGAGGCAAACCTTGCTCTGACCTCGCACGTGCGTATCCCTCCTCCCACCTTGTTCAGCAAGGAGAAATACATCGATGCGCCGTTTCAGTCGATTACGTCGTGCTCTTCCTGTGGCCGTGGCTGAGTGTTGCGCTGTCGGGCGCGATTCGCATCCACGCGGCCACAGTTAGTCCTGAGATAAGCAGGATCCCGTACCTGCGCCTGGATTGATGGCTTCCCTAGTCCTGAGAAACGAGCGGGAGTTACAAACATCTGTGCTCTTCCTTAAGCGTGATGCTTTCCAGTCATTCTGTCTTCACCAAGCGGAACTTAGTTGCCGACAAAAGTGCACGAGCAGCGCTCCTCTTTAATAGGCTGCGACTGGAGCTGCTGTGTTGGTGCTGCAGCATGGTGAGGCGCCAAGCTGTGAGCCACCATATGCACTTGGCAGTCTTTGTCTGGTCTTTGTTCAGCCAACCTCTTAGCCCTGCCACCTATAAAGATAATGAATGCAAAATGGTCCTCTGCTTGCTCTTAAAATCAGATGCTCAGCTTAAAGGAAAAGTAGAATAACTTGATGCTTTGCAGAAACGAGGAATTTCAGGATGAGGGCTGACAGCTCACCATCAGCACCGATTTTCCTCCTTTTTGATATCTTTGGGGGGAGGAATCTTGAGTGGTGCGAAAGGCAAGAAGGATGCAAGATTTCAGTGCTCTAGGGAAGGTTATTTGGAATGGGAAAACAGTTTGGCACTTGCAGTAGGGAAGGGGATGACTGATGAAAAAGCATCCATAAAGAGCAAGCAGTAAACACCCCCTGCAGCCCCCCCCGCCCAGCAACAAATGCATTTACAGGAAGTGCACAGCACTCACCTCACATCTTTATGCTTCTTGCACTCGGTCTTTTTCTCCAAAGCACAAAAATTAAAATCCTCACTTGAATTTAACCACTGACCAAGCTGTATTTCATGAGAAGAGCAGCTTTAATGTCTGACCTTCCTTTTTAGAGATATGTGATTCCAGCTTGTATGTTTTTACGATCGCAGCCCTTCCTAAGCTGGATTTAATGCAATAACTGGGTCCTGGCAGAGGCCTCATATGAAAACTTTTAAAAGCCGACCTCTTACAGCGATTTATCAGGGCTGTTTAGGATTGATTTCCATTATAAAACCCTGGTTACAGCATCCCACATGTCATGGTGCCTTGCGAGTTCTATATCTTGTTTGAAAAACAAAACCAAAAAAAAAAAAACCAACACAAAAAAGGATCACTGGTTGGCCTGCAAGTCTTGATTTACACAGACTCCTCCTGACCAACTGATGACATCCCAAGCGTTTGGTGTTCTGTTGTTTTTCTCCTTTCTCTGCCTGTACCTCCTGGCCATCCCTTTCTCCCCTCCGCCAGCTCTGCAGCCCCACGCTTCCCGTATCACAGCCGCTGCCCGGGGCCCAGCAGCCCGCTGCTCCTTGGCTAGCAGGTGCCACCTCTGTCCTCCAAAGGCCTGGGCTGGAAGCTGGCCCTGAGAGGAGACAGGCAGAGCCGTGCTCCATGAGGGACAGGTGCTTTGGGGGATGAGGAAGTACAAGTAGAGAACGCAAACTTCTGCCTAAAATCTGCGCTCCTGAGCTTGTCTGCAAGGAGCTGGGAAACCGCTCTTTTCCTGGCAGAGCTCTCCCTGAGCAGTTTTTCTGTCTCTCTTTAAAACCTGTTTAGTTACTCACTGCTGAGTGCGTGGGAATGTGGCCTAAGGCTGCGAACGCTGTGGAGATCAAACTGATTTTAGATGTGTGTGTGGGATTCCCCCAAAGCTGGCTGTCCTGACTGCCCATGCAACGTGCAAAGGCTTTGTGAGGACAGCTCCCCACGTACCCAGCAGTGTTCACCAAGGGTTTGCTAAAGTTCCTGCCTATCCTGGGATAAGTGATAGCCTGTCTTTAAAGCAGGTAATAACTGGCTTTAGTGGAGAGGGTAACACACAGAGGTCCCCTGGTGTTCTTTCCAAGTCATGCTGGATTAGCCCTTGTGCTTCTTCTCTCCTGTCCCCCTTCCCTTGCTTTACTGGTGCCTTTTTCTGGGGGCAGTGCCCTAAGTTTTGCAGCCTTGGTCTTTCTGGAAATGGTGTGTGTGTGTAGGGTCAGGGGTAGGAGGGAAAAACAGCCGTGGTATCATATGCTACCTACACGTTTTTTCTTGAAGGAACTTCTGACAAGCTCTTTCACCAGCATTTAGCTGAATTAAAGTTCTCTGTGAGTTTTGGCAGCCCAGCAGACTTGGTAGAATTAATAATTGTTAGGCAGAGTAAAAGCATGGCGGCACACGGAGCAGTTGCGCCCTTTAATGGCCTTGTTTTCATCAGGTTCCACTGTTTTAAAGAGTTTTTCTGGGGTGTTTAGGAGCACTGGTATTACCATGCTGACCCAACGCGTATTTCAGCTTAGCAGAGAGGTGGTTATTGGTGATTTCAGAACAAATCCCCAGAGCACAGGTGTCTTCAGTAGGTACCGGCACAGCGGTGCGTTGCTGTGCTGAGGAGGAGAGGTTCTTTCTCTGCCATGACGAGCTGTTTGGCTTAAAAGTACAAGTTAGCCTCCAGTGTGTGTGTGCAGAAACTACTACAGCCTGCAAATATTCTGTTTCTTTTCTCCTCGCAGAGTAATATTAGGGATAAGAACTGAATTAAAGCTTACTTTCTTTCACAGAACTCCTCTGAGAGAGAAGACTGTAATAATGATGAGCCCCCTAGGAAGATCATTCCTGAGAAGAATTCACTTAGACAGGTATGTGATCAGTCTCTTTAAAAATGCAATAAAACTTTCGAGCTATTTGAATCCTTAAATGCTTTTGGAAGCTGTAGTCTGACTTATGCTCATGGAAATCCTTTCTTTTCTCCTTTGAAGTCTGAGCAAGTCACAGCGTACCCAGGAAAATGAGCCATATGGATTTAGCTGTCAGGGGAGTCCGATGACTCTGTCCAAGGAAGTCCAGACTTCTGCCTGCTGTAGTCAAGTGGGACTCGCTGATTTTACCTTTCTCCAGTCGGTGTTCAGCAAGTGCTCTTCTGCCTTCTTCTGTTCGTGTTCCTGCCCTGTTTGTAGCATATTTTGTCTTGCTCCAGGTCACGTGTTCAAGAATGTCAAAATGTTCTAGAACAATTAAGTTTTCCATTACCCTTGAAGCTGAATTTTCTTGGAGGTGGCGTCCAGGGTAATAACGTGAAAAATGACCGATTTATTTTCTTCTACATTCATATATGTTACTAATGGGTAGAAAGGAAAAGAGCGGGCTGATAAAACATAGTATCTTTGCCACCTACATACAGTAAAGCAAATTTCTTACCAGTTTGTCAAAAGAAGACACTGTTCACAACACAGTCAGCGATTACGTGTGTTGCAGGATGCTGCTGAGTCATCACAGCCTTCATCTTTGTGCCCAGTCTTTCGCATGGCAGGTGCAGGACAGAGTCCTTGGGTCTTTGCTTGCTGTATGGCACCTTGTGTGCTGAGAACAGTGTTTGTGGACAGGTTCAAGCTTAGTCTTAAAGCAAATACACTCTTGTCTAGTTCATAGGAGGTGGCTGCCCAAGATTTCATGCCTGTGGTGGAGGGAATTTTGGTTCTTTATATAGGCATAAATAGAGGCTGTCAAAGCCTCTATTTTGGAAGCTAAGATTGCTCCTTTTCTCTGTTATTGATGGACAAGAAGCAGTTGGGAATTTTCCAGCTCTAGGTGGAGAAATCAGACACAAAAGCAGCTTTGTGCTCTTCTCTGTCCTAATCAATGAGTGAAGATCTGCATCTCCTCGAGGAAGGTATGCAGAGTGCTTATCCCATCTTACATCTGTGGGTATTTTGTAATACCAAAAGGATCTGTCCTGCAAATGCTGTCAAAGCAGTAATACACAGAAAGTGCTGAATTCAGTACTAGTGCCTTAGTGGAAAGATGCTAACTTGGTAAATATTGAGTGTACAACTTCATATTTTCCGTCCCTCCCTTAAGACACTGCTGTTAAAATTTCATTACTGGGAAACATGGACCTGCCTGCACAGAAGGACTGAGTGTGTGTATGTGGAGAGAGGGGAAGTCTGTTTGCATAACTGGTCTTCCTGGTGAAAGCGTCCTTGTGTTCAGTCCTTTCTGATTCATTACAGAATCAGACTTCTTCGGGGGGGGCGTGGGGTGTTGGTCTGTTCAGCTGCCGACGTGTTCAAGTAAAGGTGCCGTACTGTTGCTTGTTTGCTGTGCTGGTGTGCAGCCTGAGCCATCGATGTGTCCTCAGTGGGTCTGTGGAACAGGCGTACCACAAGGTGGAGGTTCAAAGAAGGTGGTCGTGTAAGCACCCAAAGTTGTAAGCAGGGGCTGAAGACCCCGCAGCTTAGCGCTGTGGATCTCTTACTAGGAGAAATGGAATCCTTCTGCTGACTCAAATGGCTTTGCAAAAGGTTGTGTTCAGAAATCCCAACATGTGGAGCTGTGCTCGGCGTGCTGGCCGTGGGGCCGTGGCTGCTGGGAGGTTCTGGAGGGGCGACAGGCAGGGGAGAGATGGAGATCAGCAGCAGGCAATGAACTTGACACCGATAGCTGGAAAAACAGGAGGAAGACCTGAGCTGTGGCAGATTTTGAATTCTGGATGCAAATGTTCAGTTCTTGTTGAGTGCTTGGTCTGACAAAATTGAATTTTGAGGGGGCAAACTGAAAATCATAGTACAAAAACTTCACAAAAAAGCAATGATGAGTGGCAAAAGTTTTTGGCAACTTTATTTAAGCTAACAAACGAATTTTCACACTGCAAAGTTATAAATTAATTTTAATAGGCTGATCCAGATGGTCCATTTGGAAAATGGATAGCTTGATCTGTTGAAAATTAAACTAAATTTATCTCTCTCATACTTCAAACTGAAGTAAGCGTGAGAAGAGTGCCCATTAAGTCCAGCTCATACAGATGGACCGGCAGGTCACACATGGGACTAATCTGATTCATTTTAAAAATAAATGCATGAGTTATTGAATCAGGTTCCTGTTTGAAGCCCGGCGTGTGAGCGTGCGTGTGTGTGTGTGTGTGTGCGTGTGCCGCCCTTTCAAAGGGACTCGCAAATGCTTCAGTGCCTTTTTAACCTGTGTGTTTCCATTTTAATTCAACTTCCTTGCCAAAAAACATAATTAGTTTTCAGTGCCTATCATTTAGTGTTAGCCCCGAACACTAGATTGATTAGGTCAGGCATTTGTTATTTTAAGGGCTACGTCTCCATTCTTCATTTATGAAGAACACGAGCTCAATAGTCTTGGGGAGAGAGCTGGCCTTTAGAAACCGGGCAGGGGAAGCTCTCTGGGGGCCCCTCCAGCCTTTTCGCTTCTGGGTGTTTTTAACAGAGCCATGAATGCAGATTTGTAAATTTATTGCGGTGCCATCTGGTTTTTTTGCAGGAACCGTATTATTGTTGGCTGCTATCTGTCTATTGTGGTGGTCACTCCCCGGGAGCTTGCCCTCATAGTCCTGAGGAAAGTGATGAATAGCAGGGGTCAACACGAACAGGTCACAGGGCAGCTGTCCGGGGCTGCCCTGAACTTGATTACCCCGCTGGTTTTTAAAGAAGAGGGGCACAGTGCGGCTTGCATGAAGCCCTGCCCTCCCTCCCCTTCGGCAGGGCGGTGACAAACGCCTTGCGCTGCCGTCCTTCGCTCGAGGGGAGCCGAGCTGGGCTGCCGTGGAGGAAACGCTGGCAGCAGGCGTCTTGCTGCAGCCTCCCTCCTGCAAGCCTCCAGATGGAAGTCCGGGGGAAAAATCCCTGCCTGCTACCCCATTCAGACAGGCCCTCAGCACTGTCAGGATTGTTCCCTGTTAGCGTTTTGGCACCGGGTGTTGCCTCCATTCGCTCGTACGGGTTTGAGATCGTTTTGTGAAATCACACGTAGCACCTAAAACATGCTCTAGGCGCTGTTCTGGTGTTAAGGTAGACAGATTCTGCTCCTAAGGGCTTAAAGTCAGTACATGAGCAAACTGTTAAGAAGCAGAAAGCGGTTAGGGAAGGCAGAGCAAGGGAAAGACCAAAAGTAGCAGTGGCCAAGCCTTCGCTGCTGACTGGGGTCTCGTCCTGCTCCTGGGGCTGCTCGCCAGGTGTTAGCAAAGCTCTGCAGGAGTGTCGCTGCTGGCCCTGCTGCGGGGAGAGCCGCACGGTGGGGAGCAGTGAGGGTCCTTCAGCTCCCCCTAGTTCCTGGGGAAGGTGTTGCTGTTTACATCCTCCTGGCAGAGGGCAGGACGGACCCGGTCAGTACTGTTACCCTCCCCACCCCATCTTTTACCCATTAGTGCTTGCTAGGAGGGAGCTGCTCACTGAAGAGCCCTTGCTAGAAGCACATCGAGGGCTTACTTATAAAATTATTCTCTTTTTTTTTTTTTTTTTTTGAGAAGTTCTTTCTTCTCAAGTGAAAAACAAAAATCATTTCCATGCCTCTGTAACCCTTCCTGCGGGTTAAGCTACGAGCCAACCTGGGCTGTGCTGGAGCTGGGGTTACAATGGGAGTGCTGCCTCATGGCAGAAAGGGCACCGGGCTCTTTCAGCGGCAGTGCTAATAGGAATCTGTCACCCCGCTGCATTTCTGCATTCCTCTGTAATTGAGTAAATTGCGAGTGCTGTCTGCTCCCCCTGCCCTTTGTGTCCGTGTCCACTTACGATCCGACGAACGTGGGCAGTGATAAATAAAGCGCCGAACGGGGCTCTCGGCTCTTTGAAAGCAGCGTGTTGCCAGTCCCTTAGTTATATTTCTTTAAGTGTTTATGTTTTTGTGTATTCTTTCTCTTGTGTGGCTGGAACCCTGGGGATCCAAAGCCATGAGAGAGGCCAAGGAGCTAACAAAGTAGCTGTCCCCTTGTTAGCTTGTTCCTTTCTTCTTTAAAAAACAAGATGAAAACCATCTGGCTCAGGGCATTACATTTTCCTCCCCCATGCACCTCTATAGATGAAGAGTTTCACCTGCAGTGAGGGTTTACATTGATTAGGGAGGGAGCAGTAATTCAAGCCTCCATCCACTTCAGTGGTACTTTGCACTCTTTAAAGGTGCTGACCCATTGAGTTAAACTGTCAAGGGAGGATAAAAAAGGAGCTTCATCCCGGGAGGTAACAGCTGCCAGGTTTTCAACACCTTGCACGCTGCTGGAGAAATGTCACGAATTGTCAATGGGAAGAAAAATGGCTGGGCTGCCATCTTCCCCTAATGACGCGCCTTATAAAATGGAAGATTTAAGGGCTGAAACATGGGCGAGCGGCTGTCAGGAGAAGAAAGATCCTGAGGGACTGTGAACAATGGGCCCAAGGAGATGTATCCTGAAAGACTGCAAATGCTGCGCCCACGCCGCAGTAGCCGTTCTGATGGGGATGGCCAGTTTGGATGGCGGGACAGGAGGGACGTGAGAGCAGCAGCACAGAACACATTGCTGTGCCGGTTTTTAAAAAAAAAAAAAAAAAAAGTCTGATTCATAAGCCAGTGAGCTGAGAGAAGACATACTGTATTTCTGCTCTTTTGAGGACAGTTTGTTTTCAAGCAGCTACCAGATGGCTAAATACCACGACATTTCCTTTTTTTTTTCCTTCTTTATTTTAACAAGAGATCTAGTTCTCTTTGTGTTTGTTGGTTTTAATGCTTTTACTTGGCTGAACAACCCTGTGGTGTTTGGGCATTGTGACATACTCTTTTTTTTCTTTTTTTTTTTTCCCCCCTCTGTGCATTGATGGATGAGGAAAAAAAGATCTTCAGCTTTAATGTGATTTCAGGTAACAGGCAGATCGGAGTGAGGCGTTTTGTTTGTATTGTCTTGAGGTTTTTTGTTTTAGGGGCCTCTCTTTTGCTGTTTGTTTTAGGTAAGTCATTTGAATTGTACTGAGTAATTAGAAGGTACACACAGCCAAGGGAGCTTTGTTATGGTAATTGCTCAAAAAAACCCACTCCCCAACTACCATTGCCATGTGTTGAGACGCTTCTTCCCTCTAGTGGCAATATTGAGGACTCTGGCTTTCACAGTAGACAAGGTGTAATTGCAATATGACAAACTGTGCTTTAGGGAAAACCCTGTGAATGATCTCGGTTTTTTTTTTGTTTGTTTGTTTGGCTGGTCTTTATTTTGTCTTACGGCTTTCCATGGAGGCCATCCTTCCCACAGACTGGGCTACGGATAACAAAAATGTAGTCTTAAGAAAATAATTGCAGCGAATCATGGGTAATGTCTTACAGCTTGCCTTAATTCCAGTCTTCTTTTTAATTACCTGTTTATAAAAACGTTTTTAAATTTGTTGAGATTACTTAATTCTTTCAGAAGAAGCACCTCATTTGAAATAAATAAATAAATTGCATTTATTTTAAATAGTCCATGTGAAAGACCTTTAAAGGGTAATTAATGCAAGTCTCCTAAGACTCTAAGTGAGATGAAAGCGATCTTTCCAAGTCTGCTGGAGTGATTTGTTTATATAACTTCCCACTTCTGCAGAATTCTTCTGAGTCTAATAACTTTTTTTCTAACCGTTTGGCAATTTGTGCTTAGCTACAAAAGCCCTTGTTCAAAAAGAACAGTTTAATAATCTTTTCCCTGAAAATGACTTGAAGGGAGGGTTTGGGTTTTGTCATTTTGCTGTGTTTTTATTAGTGTTATCTTTCTCTGATAAATCATGTAATTATTAACTATTGGGGGGAAATCTTATTGAGCTCCTGGGCTGCAGCTTCTATTAAAAAGTGGAGTTTTGCTCAGGGACTGGGGATTCTCTGAATAAATGGCCGGGGAAATGGACTTCAGAAGAGCTGCACAAACACAGTTCTGCCGTGGGTTCGAGGCTTCAGGTTGGCATTCAGCATTCATCCCAAGCTGCACCAACACGAGTAGGAATGTTTGTGCTTGTGTCAAAGAGCAGGATCGTACTCTTTTTTTTAAGAAGAAAAATGGAACCAAAGACACTTATGGAATGAGATCAGATACAGCTCTATCTTTAGTGAACGATAGTCTAGCGTCTCTGTGGCATTTTAAGCCTTTGGCTGAGAGTGAATACAGCTTTGTGGTTCCCCTGCTTCTGACATGATTTGGTGCTGCCATATATTTGTAGGTTTTTTTTTTTTTTTTTTCATTAGAGCTTGTTTTGCTACAGGGCTGCTTAACACTGTTCTCAAACGGCTTTTGCAAGGTTAAAAGAATGCGGCTGGTAACAAGTTTGTGTCATTTTAAATATATACCTCCTAGTAAATAAGGAGGAGCCTTGCAATCAATCCCTTTTAGTGTGTTATATGTTTCACCTGACAACTAAACCCTCTATTGATTAACCATTACTTTGTTAGATAATCTCGTGTCATTGAAGCCTCTGTAAAAATTAAACTCTTTAAAATGTTTTACCCTAGCAGCAGTGCGAAAATTGAAAACTTGTTCAGAATTACAGCCAGCTTCCAGAAAGAGGGTAGTTTTCAACAAACTGGTTTATGTTTGCATGCTTTATATGCAATATAAAAACATATTAAAGCACTCCAACGCAAAGCTATCTGCCTGTGGTGTTGAACCAGGCTACCATTTCAGGCTGCTTTTCCTTGCCGAAGAAGCCTCTCATCTTGATGAAAGGTGAGGAGAAACTTGAACAGTTTTGGTGCAAATTAGATGAGATTCATAAAAGGGTCAAGCTTTAAAGGTGAGCTGAGAAATTTGCTTTTCTGAGACTTGGTTCTGGATTTGATTTGCTCATTTTTCTTCCAGATTAGTCAGTGTTCCCACAGCCGCCTGAGCCAATGAAAGGAGGTGCTCTGATATGTGGCAGTGTAACGTGACACACCGCCACATGCTTCACCTAGATGTAGGGCTCTGCGATATTGCTTGATGATGTGACAGTAGTTCTGTCTTCAGTTTGGTCTACTCACCGTTAGTGATGATACCAGGTGAAACCGTATCTTCATGTGCAGCAGCAGTCTTGTGTCTCACAGCAGCCAGTACTGCTGCCTGCGGAGAAACAGCAGAAGGATGCAGCCATACAGTGATTCCTTCATGCTATATACTCCCAGCTTCTCATGGCTGGGCTTTGTGAGACAAATGCAGCATCTTTTCGACATTATCGATACATTTCCTTTGAGACCTGTTTAAAAGAGTGACATGACTTCTTTTTTTTTCTCCCTGGACATTAGGGGAAAATGAGACTTTCTTCACTATTTTTGCTTGAAGTTTTTTGACCATATTGTAGAAAGATGCATAGGCATCTTCTTTTATAATTTTTATTATTCGCACACAGCTAGTAATGCACCCTTCTAGGACTGTGAAAAGAAGAACAGGCAAACTTTGCAACTGTACAAACGTAATAATGGACACTGTGTGTTTTGTTCTCAGTTCTGCATCCTAATGGGTTGATTCCATTATGCGAACTGCTTTTAGTTTTCCTTTTTTCCCCCACTACTTTTACTGAGAAACAAAGCGCAGTTGAAGAGCTAAATGATTGCCTGGTATTTTGGTGCCTAAGTAGATATTTACATAATAAAATTACCATGCAGAAGTTGGTTCTCACAATAAAAGTGTGTTCTTGTCCCATTTCTTTAGCTGAAAAACTCGTGAGGGATTTAAGTATTGTTGGCTTGTGGTACAGGAGCAGAGAGGTATTGCCACGGGAGCACCCAGGTCGGTCAGCACCGCCAGTGGAAGGTGCTGCACAGTGAGAGCACTAGGGATGTCCAGGGGATATCCTGGCCCAGTGCTCTATGGACGTGCTGTCCCCTTTCTCAGTTGCTCGTGTTATTTCTCTCTGTGACATTCCGTGGTAGCACGCTCCAGGAGATCACCGCCTGCTGCATGAAAAAGAGATTCCTTGTATCTGCTTTAAATACTCTGCTAGTGCCATCGAGTGCCGCTAGTTGTTGTTTTGTGGGATCTGATGAACAAGTTGTGCTGGAAATTTGGTTGGTGCTGTTCACGCTAAGGCGTACTCTGAGGGTAAAAGTAATAAAAATTAAGCAATGCAGTGTTTAGTTAATGTGTCTGTATTCTGACATGCATCCAACTTCTGAACAATGATTCAGTGAGCTTCCTCCTCAGAAAGTTCTAGGTTTTTTTGGTCATTTGTTTTGTTTTGTTTTTGAAGATTTACCCTTTATTGTTTTACATAGTGTACTTGGATTACCCACTCCTTCCCACTTGTGTATGTGAGAGAGAGCCTGTTGTAAGCTTGCCTTTTAAAAAGCTGGCTTGTTACCAAGGTTTTTGCATACCTGTCCTGGGAGAAAAAAAGACCGAAAAGATGTGAGTTTGGTTCATGGTTCAGTTCAGGGAGCCACAGGCTTCCTTGTTTCTGTCAGTAAACGCTTTTATGACTGAGCTTTTCATCTGCAGAGTGCAGTTAGTATTAGCTTTCTTTGGGTCCGGGCCTCATAAAATTTACAGTGTGTGTGAGGTAATCTGTGCAGAAATACTGCTGCTGGAATTTTAGGAATGAGAATGCAAATGAGGGGGATCACAGCCTTACAGTAAGTGGGTTAGATTACACAAATGTAAATAATGAACAAAGACTCTTACAAACTCTTCACGGTTTTTCACCTTCAGAGTCTGGTGGAATTTAACTAATGTGTTGCTTGTAAAATAAAATTTGCATGGTATTGTCTGAACGTCAGTACAGAGCAGATGGTGTCAACTTTTCTGTCCACCCGTTGAGCCACTGCATCTAAGCCACAATTTACTGTAGTTTATGCTGTTCTGATCTTTCTTCTGAGGAGAAAGTGCTGTGCATTCCAGGATGATAGTTTTATGATGTTGGCAAGTGTTTGTAAAAGTAGAGTCCATCAGACTTCGGGAGCTGAGTCCCTCAGGCTTGTGTTTGCTCGCGGCCTAATCCTGGTTTGAACATAGCCCTCCCCGCTGAAAGATGCGCTCTGCTGTGCCGCATGGCACTGGGGAGGATTCGGGGTTTGAACTTTTGGGTTTCTCCTTCTGGATGAAGGCAGGAGCTGCGAGGAGGCCTGCTGGGGCCAGCGGGCTGGGTGCTCCAGTTGCTGGCAGTGTGCTGGTGAGAGCGCTCGCTGAGAAACCGAGCGTGGGGTGGTGGTGAGGGCAGGGTTTCGTGCTCCCCTTTGTTTCTGTTTCATGAGGGGGAGTCGGTGAAGAAGTACAATGGAAAGCATTGTGAGTCCTGAACCTTCCACGAGAGGATCTGTACGGTGCTGGTCCGGCACAGGTCGACCCAAGAGGGTGAGCTGGTTATTGCGGTGGGCAGAACCGGCTGTTCCGTGCGGGTCGTAACAACCCAGGTGGATAACACGGTGCTTGCTGTGGTTATAAACACCCAGATCCCATCAGCCGGTGCTCACCATCCTCCTGAGCAGGAGGCTGTGTGAGGATCACGGGCGTTGTGGATGCTTCCCCTGTTGCTGAGCATAAACCCCCTTTGAAACTCCACGTTCTTGCCTCTGACCCTTCGCAGTGTGTTCCTCTGCTCTCCTGTGTGTTGCTGCCACTTGCACACAGCCAGGCTGCGGCAGAGGGTTGTGGAGGGGAGGCTGTTTGCTTGGTGCTTGGCACAGGGAGCCCTCAAAGAGGGAACCTGGCCCTGCTGCCATAGGTTCAGAGGCCCTCACCATGCCAGTGGGGCCTGCAAGTCTTGTAACCTATAGGTTTGGACCTGAATTAGTTCAAAATCAAATAGAAATCCATAGCATGCCCTGAAAGAAGGATCTTCAGAGACAGCCAGCACGTGTTGTAGGGAAAGATCAGACAGGCAGTTCACTGCCAGTCTCTGAGGATCTACCACTTGAAGTGATCTTAAACAGTATCATGAATGTAAGGCGGTTTTATTTAGTGCTTTTGGAAATGTCTTTGTAGCAAGTCTGATTTCATTCTCTTTCAACATGCTTCTCAGCTTTCTCCCACTCAGCTACACAGAGTAGCACTGTCTCTGTGGCTTGCTTTCTGCTGTTCCAGCAAAACAATTTGGGCTGCCACTGTGCTTGGGAGCAGTTCTCTGAACAGCAGCAGACCGACCTGTGCTGTGGTGTTCCCGAAATACTGGACTGGTTAAGCAGCCAACCCTGCCTGCCACACTGCCTGGGTTTTCGTTTGTCTCTTGGTCAGAACACAGATTGTGGGTTTTTTGGGGGGGCAATGAATATTGTCTTCAGTTAGTACCAGGCCTGGCATAGTGGGGTTTTAATTCAGTACTGGGACTCTTAGGTGCTGCTGTCCTCCTATTCCTAGCAAATGTGAGCTTCATCAAGTAGTCATTAAAAAAGTGTTGAAAGCCTCCATTAGAAACTCCTGAGTTTTTCAGGCATCTTAGTTTAAATAGTCAAATCATCCAAAGTTTGAATTTGGTCACAGTGTATCTGCCCTTAAAGAAAGGACTCTGAGTAAGGTGTTTTGAAAATGCATCTCCTGTGCAGGACGGTGCGTGGGTTAAGAAAAAAGACATTCTGTCTTAAAGGAACAAACTTCCCAAAACTGGGAGAATGAAATCCAAGTGAGATGTAGTCTGCCTTTGTTCACTTCTGGTTATAACCCTCTTTATTGTCCCCGTATATTTTTACCTGATGAAGACAGGGGATGTTAATAAACATTTGACACGCACTTTGGTAACACATATATAGAAATCACCTTGCTTTAGCTGTGCAGTTATGTAATATTTTGTGAAAGACCAAACAACTGGTATGAGATTTTTTTCCTTTTTCAAACAAGAAAAATGCCTTCAATCTATGCATCTCAGAACTATAAAACTGCATAGCTTCTCAGAGCATGCATGCCCTCAGTGTAGGTTTTTACTGTAAACTAGTTTATTTGGGTTTGAAACTTCTACATCTTAGGAAAAAGGAAATGTAGTAGCGTTGTTGTGAGTTCTTGTGCCAAGAATGTGGTGCCTGAAAGAAAATTGCCTGCTTCTGTTCATAACCATTTTAATCTTTCTGCAGACCTACAACAGCTGTGCCAGACTGTGCTTAAACCAGGAAACAGTATGTCTAGGAAGCACGGCTATGAAGACTGAAAATTGTGTGGCCAAAGTAAGTAACAGAATGGCTTTGGTTTTGAGGGTTTTTTTAGCACATTGTTTACTGTTAATCAAAGAAAAGTTCTGGTTAAAGACCATGGTTAGGAAAAGTGCTTAAATAGAAAGTCAGCATTTGTCCTTCAGTGCAGAGTTTTGAGATGTGCTGTTTTCCTCGGTTGGAAATGATTACTTGAGTCATGAGCTGTCTAGGACAGAAGGGCTCATTCTGCTCTACGAGTAATAGGCTTTTCCAGTGGGATGACCTGTTCCTGCCATGTAATTAGCTGTGGCAACTTCAAATGATAAATGGCCAGATATATGCTAATATATATATAAAATATATGAAGCATGAGAACACTTTGTGTCATGGTGCCCTTTCTTAGCTACCAGAAGGAATGTGCAGAAAAGGTTGTTAAGAAAGGCCTTTTAATTAAAACCAGTGAATGCTGTATGTAGGGGAAGAGGAAGGTACGGCAGTCAGAATGGTAAGAAAATGGCTATGTTAGTGCATCAGAGAAAATACTTTCCTTGAAAATTGTAGTGGAAGTGGTCAGAACTGATGAGGTGCAATTAGCCACCCTCTGAAAGTCCAGCATTAGTGGAGTAAAATAAGATGCATGCAGAGGTGTTTGTGAATGGAGAACATTTGAACCATGCTGCAGTAAGTGTAAAAAGGCTGTGTGAAGGATGTGCTCAGCCTTGTCTAAGCTTCGTGGTTCCACTGGAAGGAAGTTTAGAACGGTCACGCAAGGCAGATCAACACACGCAGCCATCTGTTACCAAAACCAGGTGGCATTTTGTTGCTCCTCTGTCACCACAACCTGACCACTCAAAACCCTCTTTTCTCTTTCATTTTTTTCATTTTTTTTTAAAATTCCTTGATTTTCTCAAAGTTCCTTTTTTTTTTTTTTTCCTTTTTTTCATACTTCAAAGGTGCCTTGTCCCCCTGGGGCCTGCTTTTGTATTGACCTTTAAGATAATTTCTCAGCAAAATCTTTGCTTTGGGATTTTTCTAGTGAAATTTGGATGTCCCATTCCGTTTGTTTCCTGGCAATGAATTGGCCATCATAAAAGTTTGCCATGGTGCATGCAGGTGGCTTAGCACTTGCAAACTGCACCTGCCATGTGAGGTTGCCTTCCAATGAGGAGGCATTTCAAAGAGAAACTACCAATCCTGGTACAACGTGCTAATATTTCATCCCAAAACCTACATTCCTAGCTTAAGCGACTGGTACTGCACATTGCTTCCTACGGCCCTTCACGGTACAAAGCAAGGGGTCTCTGTAAGCAGCTCTTACTGGATTATATCAGCATACAGCGTTATTCTGATGCCACAAAGCAGCTCGCAGCAAGCCAGCTAGAGTAAACCCACTCAACCCCATGTGCTGCAAAGCATCTAGTTTGACTTGATCATCTTACTACAAGGATGTGCAAGAACTACAGCTAGTTTAAGCGATGCCTCTTTTAACTGAGGGGACATACCTTTAACATTCCAGTGCCCCAAATAACAGACTCTCCTGAAGCAGTGTTTGCAGTGGGATCGTGCTGAGAGAGATGGGTAGGATTGGAGGTACAACAGCAAGTCTTGTTTGATGTTATTGGGGATGAATTTGTACTGTCCCTCTGGAGATGGAAAGGTGTATGCTTTGAAGTATTGTGTCTCTGTACACTGTATGACTATATACATAGAATAAGGACTTCTCTGGGGATATATTCCACTAGTACTAGCTTGGCTGACTGTTGTACCCCTTCCCCCTGCTTTCCCAGCTACAAAACAAAGTGAAATAGGTTCTAAGGAAGCTTGCCTTTCAAATTCCAGAAGTGCTGAAGCATTTAAAATTCCGGTTAGCTAGATGCAGATGGCTTGGTGATGGCACAGGCAAATGGCACAACTGTGAAATGTTCCCTCAGTGAAGAGCTCAAATGGGATTTAAGGAGTTCAGAGGCCTTCTCCTAGTCTTATGCATATGGCAAGTTTTATCCTCCGTGATTGATGTCTCAAGGCTTTGGACATTAAAATCTACTGTCAAGAAGGTGAATGCTGGAAAGCATGAATGTGGGTTGCTTTCTCTGCAGCACTTTTCTGAAAAAGTACTGTAGGTTTTTGTTTGTTTGTTTGTTTCCTTTTTTGAAACAGTCAGTGAAAGACAAAAGGGGTTACTTTGCAAATTATGATTTACCTTTTCTGATTCTGCCATGCAGTGTCAGCCCTGGCTGGGAATTGTAGCATTACCAAGTGCTTGTCAGACCTGTCAGTCTGCAAGAGACAATGTTTTTTCTGAAAAACGGAATTTCTGATTCTGCGCCTACTTGCAAAAAAGAAAATTGTGCTCTGTTCAGATTGCATCAATGCACTTTGCTGATCATGTGCTTGATGCTTCTGAAGTTTGTTCAAAGAATGTTTTGCAGTTTTATTCGAGGCCATGCACATTAGTACTGAGGTACCTTTTTCCAGATGGAAGCACTGTCCATCCTTGAAGCTCTCCTGTGAAAAAGCACCTCCGTACGGGACGTTGAGGTGCAACTTACCATGCTAGCACAGCTAACAACTGGCATTGTTTCTAAAATGGTGGTAAACGAAGTGTGTGCACACACGTGTGTATACATTTTCAAGAGCGGAGAGTAGCACAGGGCTACTGACTTTTCAGCCACTCAGGGAGCTCAGTGTTAGCTAGGAAGCACTGTCTGCCCACTGCTGTGTGATGCTGTACTGGCTGCCCACAGCCGGTGCTCAGTGGGCTTTCTACTGTTATTCAGGCATTTTGAAATAGAGTTGCCTATTTGATAAATCTTTATATGTTGTTCTTAGCCTGCTTTCCTGGTATGTTTGTCCCCTGAAACCTGTTGGGCATGTATGGTTAGAAGCAGCTATGGTACAGTAAAAATTGTTCCAAGTGTGAACTTTAGACTGGAAAGGAGGGGTCATAAATTAATAATTATATATTTAGGCGCACAGATGTCACCAGGATTTCTTCCATTAATCTTTTGGCATGTTGTTGCCCATTGCCTTTGAGTGATCAACGCTGTGCTGTATATTTAACCTAATGTCTTTAGAAAGCAAATGTGTTTTCTGATTGTGTTTTTATATGTGCACACACACACACAGACAAATCCTCCTGTTTGTCCCTTTAGAAACCACAAAGTATTTGCAAGAGGATTTCTTGTTATGATGCTACTGGTGTGCAACCACACATGGGTGGCTTTCTCAGAAATTGGTGTGAGGTGCTGGAATAAGGTAGAAATATAGCTTGAACCTGCGCTCCAAGGACAGGGTGTTTGGTTTTAATGAGGCTTATTGAAAGCTGGCCAACTGAGCATCTGTTCCCATTGTTTGTTCCATATTTTGTAAGCCAGTATCTTCAGGCCAGATAATGGTGTTGGTGTATGCTCATCCTCAGTTAAAAACCGCCTGGCATCTGGTCTGTCCCTAGGTCTCGTGGTGTTTCTCTTCTGTGCTGTATCTGGGACCACTTGCTTCGTGTGGTGACCTTCGTACTCTGCCATGCAGTGAGGAAGGCTCTGGTTGTCTCCAGTCTCTTTGGCTGAGTCTTTGCTTGAATAGTTGGGTATATTCTTGTTTTCGAAGGCAGGTCATGCCTTTTGACCCATTCATAATGTGGGCTGTGTTAGGGCTGAGTTTTGTCATTCACTTGGAATCTGTTGGATTTTACTGTTCCTTGGGTCATGGAAATATCCTGATTCAAAGTGCTCTTTTCCTTCCCAGCAGGAGAAGGAGCTCTCGTGGAGCTCTGCAGTCAAGACCCATTTCCTGTATCCATTAGATAAGTCTTCACTTCTTATTAACTCATGCAGTTAGATCCAGTTCGTTTGCATCTGCTCCATAAGGAAGTGTTCTCAGGTTCATTTTATGTTAAATACGTTAAATTCTCCCCTATATGTGCCAGAGACGGGCAGCCTATGGCACAGCAGCCAGGAACAGCACGCAGACACCTTTTAAATGGCATACAGCATCTCTGCTTAGCTCTGAGCCGGGCAGCAGCTGGGACAGGTTCTCTGCCTCCGTCGTTGTCAGAGGTGAACAAAACTGGAGAAGATGCAGCTGAGCACTCCTGGCTGCCCATATGTCATCACTGCTCCTGCCTCCTAAGGCCCCAGCAAACCAGGAGACTTCTCGTGGTCTTTGTGAGAGGCGTGTCATGTCTTCAAGGGAAATTTTCTTTCAAAGATGCAAAGTGTTATTTAGCTCTAGCTACACTTTTACGTTTCAGGATTATTCCACTGGAGCAGGGGATGGTGGCAGTAGCTGGTAATTGAAATCTGCTTTTCTTTGTGAGTTCTTTCTGCATCACTGCTTCAGAATTTTTCAGACAAGAATAGTCTGCACAGTACTAACGTTGAGCTTGGAAGTTTTATACGAGTTCAGTGCAGAAGCCACAAGTACACTTCAGAAAACAAACATTCAGGGTTCCAGGCTGGATGTTCCAGTTGGCAGTAGGACAAATTGGTCTGAAGAGTGTCCCTCTTGTGCTCTCAGCTCCCTTTATGTCACAGATTGATGGCTCCTCTTTCCTGAGGGCGTCGCTGCGTTTACTTTACATGAGCACCACATCCAGCTGGGAGCTGTGCTGGGAGGCACTGCCGAGTCTGGGTATCTTCAGGTAGTGTCCAGTTTTCCGGTGCTTCTGAAGCCTTTCCAGTCCTCGAGGTTGATATTAGAGCAATTTAATCCTGACTGAATACTAGTTGACAAACTACATTGTTTCCTGGTACTTCTTCACCAGGTTTAATGAGGAGGGATGTTCCTCCATGCCCTAATATTTTTGTGTGAAGCTGTTGTGTAGTGCTGCAGAGGGGCTGTCAGCTGTCCTGCTCCCCGCTCCAGAACCTTCCCTAGCAGTGTTCCTTTCTGTGTGCTGGACGTACGGCTGGGACAACATCTTCTGAGGCCGTTGCAAACAAGTGCCTCCTCAGGCATGGGCTGGGGGGTGGTTCAAGCCTGCCGTTTTACGCCTCTGTTCCATGTGGTGTGATGGGCTTGTATTGCAGTGACGTTGCTGGGGGCTCGCTTATGTTCAGAAGATGCTTTGAAACATGAAGTTCAGCACTGAATTCTCAGTGTTTGTGCAGCACAAGTAGATTACAGAATCAGGGCTTTGTCTTACAGCTTTAACCTAATGATGCTCTTCTGTTCATAACAATATTTCTGCTTTTATCCAAATTGTGAGTTTCTATTTATTTAATTTTTTTAGGTCAAGACAGTCTTTATGCTTTAGCTTTTCCTTGATCTAATAACCTCTTTGCAAATGACTGAGAAAGAAATGTGATATTCTGCTCCCCCACCCTACCCCACCATACACATTCTCCAGATTTTGATAGACTTGTTTTATTTATTTCCAAAATTATATCCGCAGGAAACAAGCTGTTTAAATTCAGATTATGCTGAAGCAAAATGGTCCTGGTATGAGCAGCAACGTGCTGTTTTATGAGCGCAGAGTCCCTTTTCTCATAACTGATTGATAGTAAATATTTTCCTGAAGAATTATTGCCAACCATGAACAGTGCAACTGTTTCACTTTTTTTTTTTTTTTTTCCGTGCTACTTGCTGTACCAGCCATTGTCTGTAATTAAGATCTACAATTCACAATGCAGACGTTTGCACTTCCTCTGGGTCTGAGCTATTTATAAGGCATTTCAGCTGTTCAGAGTTTCTTTTGAGTGTTAAACTACATGTAAACAGGCTTCTTTAGTCTTCAGTTATGCAAACACTACAGTTGCCATTTCTGCTTCTCTTACCACCCAAAATGACTTTGCGTGTCAATGAAGCCACAAATTAAAAAAGAATTACACTTGTTTTTTTTTTTTTTAAATGAAAAGGAGACTTTGAAGAAATGTTATTATAAAGCTCACTTCTCGTAAATTGCTTTATCGCTTAGGGTATTCAGAGATCAGTTCTCAAAGCTCTGCAGTGAAGATGGTCATGTGATAAGAAAAATCTTGACACAAATAATCGTTTCCGAATTTCAGTCAACTGGATGGAGATGTTTTCACTTTTTGGAGCCCTGGGTTGGGAATCTCCAGAAAGCGAGCTGTATGATCAGTGAAGCTGAGGTCAGTAAATCTTTGATGGGCTCCCAAAGAGATCTTAGGTGCTCCCTCTCAGGTTTGACTGGTTCTAAGTGAAAGCTTTTTGTGATGGTGAGTCTCAACTGTAACAGGCTGCCTGTGGGTGCTTCGCGGCTTCCATCCCTGGGGGTTTTCGGGCAGGCTAGGTGAGGTCCGGAGCTGATCTGCCCCCTTAGAAGACCCTGCTGTGAGCAGGAGGCTGCACTGGAGAGCTCCTGAGGCCCTGTCTAAACCAAGTTGTGATGCTGCAAGTATGCAGGTAGTGAAGACGTAATGTGAATCTTTTAAATTATGAAACACCTGGCATCCTTAATCAGAATTGCCCTGCACATTTACCGTGTGTATTCTCACATGCTATGCTTCTGCCCCAAATGTTTGCTGCGTTTTGGTGATGGATGCTCTGCAGAAAGAACTGCAGTCTTGAGATCTTCATTCAGGTCCTGCCACATTAAGCTTGTAGGCAGCGTTCACCAGGATAAGAGTATGAAGCAGAATGGGCTCACGCTTCTAGAGCACTTTGGGATCTTTTGTGATGGAAGTAGGAAGCAGTTTGGAATCCAGATCATCGATGGGTTTAGTGGAAAGCAGTGGTAAAGGCAAAGAGAAGGGCTGCTTCTCAAGTGGTCACCTGCAGCGGCAGCACGCTCAGATGGCAGAGAGTACAGACACCATAGTCGTGACATTGGGGATGTGTCTTCAGAATTTTTCACTGAAGAATTTAAAAGTTGATTGAAAAGTCTGTCCAACCCTTGTGCTGAAGCTGGGGGTGCAAAGCGCTGCAGTAATCATTTCATACCGTGCCCACGGCAGGGATGCCGTCACTGTGGCCAAGCGTCACATTTCAGAAGGCAAAAGGAGCACTGAGCTCAGCCCAGCTGGGGTTGACAGAACAGAGCCTGCTTGTGTCGGCTGGGTCCCGGATTAACGGGAGGCTGCGACGCCTTTGCTGTTGGCAGCAGACGGGGAGGGGAGATGGCACGAAGCGAGCTCCTCGTCAGGCGTGTTCCGCAGCCCTGCCCGCTGGCGCATGCCGGATCACCCGCACGCAGAGATCACATGGCTCCTCCAAAAGTCAAACGATCAATTCGCCTCGTTTTGGCTCTGTACTTAATGCACAAACAGTGCGATCTGCAGGGCTGTAATTGCATTGTTAGGGCCAAGGAACAAGCCTGTGCCTTTTCAGCAGACAGCTGGCAGGGAAAGAGGCATGTTGTTAGGAAAGAGAGAGGCAAGGCAAATAAAATTACTGCTAACGCTCAGAGATCGGCAGGAGTCCTACTTGCCTAATCTTACCGGTGGGAGCAAGCGGCTGTTGTAATCCAATTATAGCAGCATAAGCAATTTGTTAGACACTCCGCATAATGTAACAATTTCCCAATAAACTCTGACTTGTAATAACGTCGGCAAGAGCCCACATAAATCTGCCCGAATGGTGGGGGCTGGAGCGTTCGGCTGGGGGCTTGTAATTTGTGCCATCAGCACGTTTTGTGGAGTGTGGTGTGGTGCAGGCTTGCAGTGCAGGAATTTTAAGGAGAAAAGCGTGGCACGCCCCTCCAGGAGAAAACCATTAGCAAGGGGCACAAGAAACGCCAGATAAAGCTGTGAGGCAGCTTCTCTGGGAGGGAGGGAAAAGCAGCCCCCAAACTCAAGGCTGTAGCTGATGAGGGTTTGAAAATACTAAAAAAGCAGTAGTGGAAGTTGTGGTGGTTTAAATTACAGCAGGGAGAGGAAGGGGAGCTAGAATTACATCTGTTTTGGAGGGGGGGAGGAAAATACCCCTCCTTATATTTAATCTGTTTAAATATTAAAAAAGAAGCTCAAGTGTTGAAAGGGATGCTCCATGCTTACAAGACAGAGGACCCACGGATCCTGTCCCAGGCAATTCATAAGCTACAAAGGGAAAAATTAAACCTTGTCTGGTATCCGGTTCCTCTCCCGTTGTCTTTCTTGCAGCTCATAGCCGGCTTCGTGCGTCTTGGCACAGCATCTTGGTGATGCGTCTGCGAGATAAAACGTAGCTCCAGAACCATTCACTTTAAGCGTGCCCCAGTGAATTTAACTTTTTTGGCACAATGATGAATGTCCCCTCTGGTTCATGCAGATCTACACAAAGAGCTAATCTAATTTAGGTATTATTTAAAAGTAAAATCAGTCTGCTGTGCTCTGCCTGTCACTCTTGGAGCACACTGCGAGTTACAGCGTTGTAGACGCCAGCTGAAGGTTTATGTTTAGCAAGATTTAAGGTACCATATTTCTGTTAATCCTTCTGTTTAGCGTTCCCCTTCGCTCAGATGCAGATGGGCAGCAGCCAAAATAATTGAGGTCCCTTTATATGCAGCATAGAGACCGTCGGTGGTCGAGGATTTTGAATGTAGCTCTTAGCAGTGCTGCAGTGTGGAAATGCCTGACTTCATGCCACTAACAGTACTTTATTCATCTCTGAGCTGTGGCATCCTGTGAGGCTCCAGTGTGGAAGGATATTTCTGCGCCGACTTGTTCCCAGGTTGTGGCAGCACGATGCTTTTTCTTAGGGGAGCTGTAGGGAACAGTTCCCCTTGGAGAGCTGGGAGCTCCTGCTCTGCGTCGCTGGGGTTTGACGCTGGGCTCCGCAGGCTCTTTGCTTAGCAGAACAAAAACCAAACAAATCCCCCAACCCAAACTGTTGACCTTGTACAAACAGCTCACACAGTTATGCCCCTGCCACGTTTGTCTTCACTCTATTACAATATTTCCTGTGATTTTGGGGTGTGTTTACCTACTGACCTGTCATATTAGTGCTGAAATGATTTAATTTATTGAAACCGTAAATAACAGGGGGATGCTCAGGCCGGCTGCTGTGTGGTAACGCTGCATATCTTGCCCTTCTTTCTGTGGAAGTCAAGCCTATTGTTCTCCATCCCCGCCGCACGCCAGCGGATCAGGGTAACAGGCTGAGACAGCGCGCATTGCCAGAAGTATCCTAATACATATTTTCTTTCAGCATAAACACGCACAAAAAGGTGCACTTAAGCAGGGCAGGTATTGTCTTGGTTTACAGAAGCTGCATCAATAAACTGCAGCACTGCTAATAAAGCCACTCAGTGCCTGGGTTTAACTAATGGCTGATTTTCACGGCTTTGACAGTGAGCTGTGTGCGTTATTTTCTCCTGATATTGTAAAAATAATGAGAGCAAATTAGAACAATCAGTTTACCCAGATAGCTGCTGATTGGAGGTGATGGGCAATATGGCAGCAGGTAATCCATCTTCGGGCTCCTGTCACATTAACTTCAGCAGCGTGGAAAAGATCAGGCGGAGCGAGCGGGAATCCTGCCCAATCAGAAGGCCGAAATTAATGAGAAGAGCATTGTTCTGTGATCAACCTTTTAATTAGCAAGAGCGGAGACGGGGGGGGAGTGATGAAGCTGGCGGCACAGCTGCACAATGCTGGGCATGTTTTCGGCGAGGGGGAGGAAAAACACGGGTTTTAAATTACCCCTTCTGTGCTCCCTGTACAGCGGCAGTGTGTCTTCATTCGAAACCCCTTAAAAGACCTTAATAAACAGCCGCATCCAGGTTAATATTGCAAACGTGGCTGTTACTAATGAGTAGTTCAGAAGTGGGTCCTTTCGGGGGTCGTTACGGAAAATGTTGATCACTGTTTCAAAAAAAAAGAAAAAAAAAGCCAGAGGGACAGGGTTTGGTGTTGGATTTAAAGTTTCACCACATCAAGGAAAGAAGAGGAGGGAGACGGATAAAATTAGAGTAAGGGACTGCCTGTTTTATTGCTCCCCTCCTTATTTAGTATATGTTTGAAATAAGATTCCTTGGCATATGTTTGAAATGAGACTCCTTAGTTAAAAATACGATGCATGCCATGCCTCCTTCAGCAGCAAAAACGAGCAGAGATCAGATACTGCACTGGCTTCCTATGCTCCTTTTTCGTTGTTGTATTTTGTTTGTTTGGTAAGTTTTTTTTCACCAATATTTTTCAGTTTATTCACTTACCAGCAAATTATGATTGGAAAGGTTTGGCAGCTGGATTTGCTGAGAAGATCAATTTTACTTATTTATTTATTTATTTTTCCCTAGAGGTTTGATAAAATAGCAGTTCCCTCAAATGCAGTCCAAAGCCAGAAGCACTAATTAATGACTGTCAGATCTGAACAGCAGTCGTTCAGAAACTGGTATTTTTTAAAGGGAAAAAAAAATACTGTGGAGGAGAGAGTGATATTAGGGGATGGCTTCTGGAACAAAAAGAAAATTCAGTGAACTAGTGTTTGCAGTGCAGAGGAATCCAGCCACTCCTGCTTCACACGGTTCTTTCTCATCCTTCCTTGCTCTCTGCGTTGCGTTTTTCAGGCAGTACCTCTCCTTCCCTGCAATTCCCAAAGAAGCTGTACAGGTTGGAGGGCCAGGCTCTGTCATCCTGCGCCCAGTGCCTGTGCTGGTCTCTGTTCAGGCCTCTCATCAGGACCTGTACGCAGGCTGTGGTCACCTCCAGGCATCCTACCTTCTGGTGCTGCAGGGCAGGTGACATCTTTGCAGTTGGTGGCAGAAGCCAGGAGCCCGTGTTCTGCACCCAGCCACGTGCAGGCTGCTCGGGGGCTCTGCTGGCAGCGCTCACCCACCCCTCAGCTGGGCAGCTGTGCCGGGAGGCAGGGTTCGTGGGGGCAGCTGGGGTTTGTGTTTCTTACTTCTGGGCAGAGCTCATGGTCTTTGGTCACTGTAGTATTTTGAACTGCCTTACTTTGTTACAGTGATGTAACCTCTTCCCTTCCCCTCTTATAAAAATTGAGGAGGTTTTCTGAGAGTTTGGTAATGTCCAGGTGGTTTTTATAGCTTGAAAGACATGATGTCTCTGCAGCAGGAAGATTAACCTGTTCAACCACAGGCCTTCTGTGCTGTCTAAACCCCTTGTATTTGTGGTACTGTCAGTTCTGCCTCTTAAGGGTGTCTGCTATTTTCCTTGGTAAGAAACAGTTTCAGTTGTTTTTAACTTTGCTGCCATTTAACCCTTTGAAGTAAAATTTTACTTCCTCCTCAGTCTGATTCCCTGCCTCCCTCCCTGCAGCCTGAGGCAAAAATAAAGTTCAGTGTGGGCCGAGCAGTATTCACTTAAGGAACAGCTGCTCGAGATTTTGTTTTATTCCTGCTGTTTGCTCTGTGCCCCAGGCTGTATTCATTGCATGCCTTTCAAGCCCTGGTCAGAATATGGAAATACGAACTTCCTCCTGGGGATTTCCCTGTGGTCTGAGTGCTCCACAAGCCTTAATTAATCCTCCCAGTGCTTCCTGGGGTGGGGGCTGGACTCACAGCATCCCTTTATGCAGAGGACTTCAAAAGTTACTCTTACAGCTGAAGTCCAGGGATGAGGTGGTTTATTTATAACAAGCAACGAGGCCTAACCGGAGGTGTATTAGATTAGGAATTATGGCTGCAGATTTTGAGATGTCTTTTATCTTTGTCATATTCTGCCTTCCCATCTCTGTTCTTCTCTCTGTGGAACGGGATAGTGCTGCTTAACATTTCCTTGCCAGACATTTGGGGATCTGGAAACATGACTCCAGCTGGAGCATGTTTTCTGCTTGTGTTTACATACACCTAATGCTGACCTGGGTTCTCCTCTGGCACCTTCTCTCTTCCCTGGTCTGCCCGCATTCTGGAAGGCTGTGTTAGCTGTGCATCCTGGAGAGCTGGTGCCTCCCAGCCACCAATGGCTGCAGCCAAATGTGCAATCAAGTACAGTCTTTCCAGGAGGCAATGGCAATGTCTAAGGAAAAGTGGGCGTTTTCTAAGTCAAACACTTATTGTTGTGGTTGCATAAACCACCAAAAGATGCCACAGTTTTTTTTTCTTTCTTTTAATAAGACATAAAACCAAGTAAATCACTCCACAGCTGCTTAAATCAGTTTGTCAGTTCCTTAAGAGATTCCCTTGTGGCCTGAAAACCAAATGGCAAATTCCTGCCCCAAAGTAATCTTACTGCAAGGCAATAACAGGAAGGAGGCAGTGTGCTGCAGAATTCACAGGCTCCTGACACCTTAAGTATGGAGCCGCTACCGTGACTCTGTAATGGGATGTCCTAGCATGGGGTGTAATATCAGAACTAGTGTAAATGTGCCACGTGTGAATTAATAGGCAGCCTAGGGACGGTTAGTGGTGTTGTGCATGTTAAAATGAACATACAGCATGTCTTAATTCTTTATTAATGTAACACAATCTTTTTTTTTTAACTCCTGGTTAGGTTTTGTAACTGGCTGATTTTATCCACCTTAGAAGTTCGTGGTAGCTTTTAGAATCCTATTTTCTCTTCATTTCATTTGAAATGTTTTGTGTAATTTTCCCACCCCGTTCCCTCTGCTTTTCATTCTCCCTGTGCAGTTCTCCTGCCTCCCTCTTCCCACCGCTTTGCCATGCTCTCCCTGCTCTGTTCCCTGCTGCCTGCCACCTGGTCCAGGCTGGGGGAAGAAGTCACTCTCCCGGTGTTCTGCTTCTCCTCTTCTTCCTGATCATGCTGGAGTTTTTCCCTGCTGTATTTCAAGATCAGAGCTACATGTAGAGTGTTGCTGCTTACTGTCTTCTGCCTGAGGCTGAGTCAGCTTTGGGAGCGTTCATGTCACCCTGCAGCACCCTGGGAGGCAGCTGCTTAGTGTCTCAGGAGAGAAGGGGAGGCTCAGCCAGGATCACAAGGAAACCTGAGGAGAGCCGGGAGCAGAAGTTGTCCTCTGGCTCTGCTGACAGCTTGGTCCTGTGCTTTAGCTGCAGGTCCGTCTTTCCTTTCACAGAGGTGTGTGCTCTCCTGGAATCCTGCTGATTTCTATCACAAGTTCAAACCCACCATCTCTTCGTCTGAAACACTGCTCCTGTGGCTGTTCAGGACCGACGAACGAGGGAACCCCACGGAGCAGTATGCCTCCCGTAAAGCTGGCGGTGAGCTGACCCACCAAGAGCTGTGCTGTGCAGCCAGGCCCTCTGTGCTGTGAGGAGAACGCGGCCCTACCGGCCCCTGCGGTCTAACCCAGGTCTTCTGCAGAAAGGAAGCTTTCGTCTTTGAAAAAATTTCCCAGAACCCCTGCAGGGCACGCTCTGCGGGGCAAAAAGGAGGTAGATGCCTGCCAATCATGTGTTGCTAGTTGACAAGCCAGCCTAGTGTGGACCTGATGCAGAAAATCATGAAGTAATTAGAGCCTATACTGAAAGAAATTCTCACAGAACCCTTCCCTCTCTGTCTTGTAGCTCTCAAAGAGCTCCCACAGCCTCAGTAAACACATTGCTGGAAGCAAACACGCCCGCAGCCAGGTGCATACCACACCTTGTGGTGTGACAAAAGTTCCCAAAGCATTTCCCCTGGAGGCCCCAAGCAGGATGCTAGACTCCATGGGTCCTATACCCATGCAGTTCCTAGAAGGTTATACCTGGTCTATATAGAGAGAGAATAAGCATCTGTTATATATATACAGTCTTACTCATGAGCTTTGTGCAGCACAAACGTCTTTCTGGGTACGGTTCGTGAAGCCTGTTTTTATTAGGTATTAGAATTTTGCTCTCTGTATTTTACTTAGTTTCTTTCTCTGCTCTACAAGGGCTAGCAAACTTCCTTCTTGCTGTTGGCAGAACATGAGCAACACTTTCTTTACAATGTCTCTCTTTTTTTAACGAAATAGGTTGAACCGGGTCATAATTTTCAGGCTCTATTTAACTTAGAAAATTATGTTTATGTTTGAAAAATAGCAAGTCTCATATGCCTAAAGGTTTTGTTTGTTTTTCCAGCTACATAGTCAATATTCCCATTCCCCAGAAATCCCCCCTCACTTAAAAATTATCGTAGTATCTTTTTATAGGCAAAGCACTTTGAAGTTCAAATGAGACAAAGTTTGTACATGAGTTTAACTGTCCCCTTTTTCATATACACAGTGTGAGTCAACATGTGATATTGGTAGCTTGCTTTCTGATGTAATGCAACCTGGTATCTGGTCTATAAAAAGTGAGTACTTTGAAGTTATTATGAATAATGTAAAAATACAAGGAGAACATTTATTAAAGACAAATCATTTCGTGAGTTTAACTATTAAGTTTGTAATAGGCAAGCAGTTTTTTATAAACTAATGCAGAATATAATTTCTCTTTAGAGAGGTTATAAAACCTTACCTGTGCTAATGAAATCAACACCTGTATGAAAGTTCGAAAACATGTCTTATAGTGGGGATCGAGACAGGTGAACCTTCAGGCTGCATAGAGGAGTTGTCAGTCAGGAAATGAGAGCAGCACTGCTGAGCCTGCAGTCCCATCCTTACAAATGTTTAATGGAATGGAGCAGTTCTCATTGGAAAACTTGATGTAAACCTTCAGTTTGCTTCCAAATACGTAGTTATCTGTACCTTAATTTCTGATCGCTTGTCACCACTGTAACTTCTTTGGGTCAAGTAATGACGATTAGAATCCCTGCTAATTTGAAAGACTGGATCAGCAGGCTTCAGACCCTGTCCTCCATTGGAGTCACTTTTACCTTCAGAGTTTCCTGATAAGTGAAAGAACTCCTCATCTTTCGTGGGACCTGAGGTGGCTCAACAGAGCTAGTCTGGCGGTCAGACACCGCCTGCGTCAGGCTGTCTCTTGCAGCAGATCACCATCAACCAGCAGGACAAGTTTTGATCCTGTTAGCTGTAGGAATTATATGGAGTCGTGCTGGGCTCCAGCTGGTACCTGTCTGAGTTTTTGCTCTTTGTGGTTCCAGTAATATTCATGAAATGCCTGAGACTGTAGGAGTGTATCAGATAGCCATTGCAACCTGTGCCCAGATAGCTGATCAGCTGAAGGCAGAAGCTAGCAGAAGACAGCAGCAAAGTGGAAATCAGCCGTGTATCTTTTCTTCTAATTATGGAGACAATAGGCAATTGCCCCTCGAGACAGTAGAGTTCACAGCCACTGCAGCTGACTGCCCAGCAGGTCACAGCCTGATCTTCCCAGTCAGGGGTAAGCGACCTGAAGATACCTCCTCCCTAATCCTCCAGCAGAAGTGCACAGATAGCAGGGACTCTAAGGTCACTTGCTTTGCCACCTGCCATGTCCCATCTTCATCTAATATCCAAACATTACATGAACAGGCAGCTTAGAGGTTTGCCTGAGTTCCTGTGGGAGGTCACCTGGAGGCAGTGAAAGTATGAAATGAGACCTCCCCTGCCCCTGTATAACACATTTGTTACAAATGCATCAGAGAGTGGGAGAGATGTCCTGTCACACAATGAGTGTAGCCTCAGGGCAGTCTGAGGTTACCTGTGAGTCTCCTGGGGCTGAGACAGGTGGGTAAAAACATAGCAGAATAAGTAGTGTTCCTGTGTGTCATGTGGAGCCTTTGCATATTTCATAGAGTGGAGTCCGCGGTCCCATCCATGTGCTCTGCTCACTGAAGGTCAGTTTGCTCAGTCAACACATTTGCATCTGCGCTGTCTCCGATGATCCCTGAGCTATAAGGTGTCGAGTGGCCTCTTGCAGAGCAGGACGTTTCCTGGTCTGTGTCGTTCTTCCTACTGGGACCTCTCAGCTCACTGGTCCCAGCCCCTTGCTCTTGCAGGCACTGTGCTGTCCCTTTGGTGAACTCACTGATTTTCACCTTACAACCAGTTGAAGGTTGGACTATTTTCCATTCTGTTTTCACCAGACGATCATTCCGGAGCCCAATAGTTCTAAATAGTGGAAATCCTCTCCAGGCTTCTAAGCTAGCTTGTTCATAGTGAGATTGTAGCACTGGTTCTTACGCCTGTTTCTTCCTTTTGTTATGGTAATCCCTTCCCTTTTTGATCACATATCCCCATGTATTTATAGGGAGCAGTCATTTACTTTATTGGGATATGTGGTATGGGAATGGCTTAACTTAAAAAAGAGGGAGGAGAAACAAGGGGGATGTCTGAGCATTGTGCTTACAAACACTCTAGTAATTGTCCTAAGCTTCACTGCAGCAACGAATGCTCACTTCCATGTACATGCACAGATCTAATCCTGACTGGTTGAATTTATATTTTAACTGTCATATTAAGGCGGTGACACAACCTTCAGTTCTGCTTAAAGGAGAAGGAGGCTTGGCCAAGTGACTGCATGCCCCTCCTGGCTATTGTCTGCTGCTGGTGTCCCCTAGTTCTCTGCAGCATTGTCCTGCCCGTGGCAGCCTTCAGCAGGTGCCGCTGTCTGATCTCCCCAGTAGTCACTGCCACTAATTGGCAAATCTTAAAATTGAGAGTTTTCTCAGAGGGAACTAGATTGTGAGATAACTCATGTTGTGCAGGAAAACAAACTGTTCCATATTTTCCTTCATGTATATTTAACACAATCTATAATTTACAAAAATAGATTCAAATTAGTTTGCCTGTGGAAGCTCGTATCCTAGATAACTTCAGCAGGGCAGACAGTCCCTTGTTGCATGTGACTGACGGGCTTAGCTGAGGCTGCAGCTTGGAAACAGACAGCAATTCTCACTGTATAGATTGCTGAACCTTATTGTTGAGGAAAATTAAAAATGAGCAACCAGATAATTGCTCTGGCAGACCTGAAAGTAACATTCAAAGCAGCTGCAATTACTTGTGTTGCTGTAACAGTGAATCTTGACAGGCCAGTAGTCCCTGCCTGCTCAGCTGATGGAGCAGGTTGAGGTCGGAGAATGGGGAGGGTGCTGTGTGCGGGCAGGTGATCTGGGCTCTGTGTGCAAGAGGGAAACTTGCCTTCCTGATGGGAGCATGCCCTGAACTTGTGAACGTGACAGTTCTGTCCTAGATGCATGCATGGGTTCAGATTTAACTTTCTTCTCCTATCCGTACCTCCTCTTGCTTCGGAGCACGAAATGAGACCTTGCAGCGGTGGCCACAGACTGAGTTAAAACGTGTGATTATTAAAGTGTTACTCAGCGTTGTTTCTTCTGACCCACTTCTGTCAATAGCTTTTTAGACTAAGTTCCCCTATATGACACTCATTTAGGTGAGAATAAAAGTGAAAAAACTTAACAGCTCTGCTATGAAAAAATTAGATTGTTAATTAAGACTTGCAATTTCTCAGAGAAAAAAAAAAGCCCTCTTTCTGTCAAATAAACCTTCCTTACAAGTATTTGATTGTAGGTAATAAAAATGTTGCTTAATTAATGCCAATTATGTGCATGTGTTGTTTTCTTTTAAGTTGCTGAGTTTTACAAAATTCTGTGATTCCATTGAATTAGGCTATTCTCCTGCCATGTTAATTTAGATTTAATGTAGACCTGTGCTTGATCATAATTTATAGTCCCAGACAGTTCGTAGGTGGGTTGCAGGGCAAGTATTAGAAGACTCTGAAGATGGTAAGGCATCATAGTCAATTAACTTGTTGTTTGAGACCTGAATTTTGCAATTGGTTCAGGTCAGAAGTGAAGATCTACGTGGAATACAGCCATCTGGGGAGAGAGTCACCTGCAGTTCTGAGACAGCACGTGCACTGGAACAAAATCAACAGTTTTTGAAAAATTCTGGATAGTTGGAGGGACAGAATTGAAAGTCGAAGTCAGATGTCCAAGCAGGGCCCTTAAACGCTGCATGCTCTCGACGTGCGAAACCAGAAGAGCGGGCGTATCTGCAGTACTCTATGAGAGTCTGGTGCTTGGTTACTGCAAAGAATGAATAATGGAAGGCTTGGGAAGCCTGGAGCCGGAAAGCTTTAAGAAACAGTTCTCTGTAAAGCATCTTTTAAATAGAATTTAACATTTGGTGTGTACTAAATGAAATATATCAACGTCAGACAACTATGTTTTGGTTTTGACCAAAACCTTAACAGGTTTTCTCTCCAAAAGCCTGGGATGTGTAGATGAGCTTTGACGTGATGACTGTGAGATCAGAATCGCTTGGGCTGGAAGAGACCTTGGGCTGCCAGCGCTTTTCTCCACGTCCTCTTAAGGGGACGAAAGAAAGCCTCGGATGCCATCTGTGCCATGGGAGGGAAGGTCTCCGTGTCATGGTTTGGGTGCAGCAGCGGAGCAGTACAGAGAGTTCAGGCCCGGAATGGCAAGGACAGCTGTCAGCTGGGGCTGAGGGACACCGGCAGGGTATGCCAGGAGGTTTGCGTAGTTTAGGTCAGGAGCTTCTGTCATCTCCTCGGGTCTGGTTACTTCTAGTCTTTCTGACTGGACTTGTCAGAGAGGTGAAAACATAAGTGGGATAGCCCAGCATCCTATTGTGTTTCTTCATCTGTCACCTACTAATATTAAAATTGCAAACTTCTAAAACCAGGCAACGTTCAGAAGTCGCCTGGTGGTCACGTACTGAAATTGCTGTGGCAAGTAGAAGAACTTTTGAAGTGCACCCTCTCTAGGGCGCTTGTGTTCAGGGAGTGGAGTTGTTTCCCCATTTGCATTGATATCAAGGCTGGTAGCTGGGTGCAGTGGCTCACCTTGAGAAAACATGAAGCATTTTCTTTACACACACAAATTTTGACCTTGCTCTGAAAGGCACCAGTAATCATTAGCTCAGCTTCATTTTTTCTCATGAATCATGTCTAGGCCCTGCCCTTTCTAACGAGTCTGTGTGTGTTTGAAGGGCCAGATGTAGCTGCCCGAGGGGAGAGCTTGCAGGCGGGCAGAGAGGTGTGGTGGTGTTTGGCGGTGCTGGCTTCACCAGGCACCTTCTGTGCAGTGGCCTCCCAAGACTTCACCAGCATCCAGCCTTGCTTTGTCTCTGAGACTTGTGTTAGGACACGTGCGTTTAACAGGGACTGGTGAAGTGAAGAGGAGTGACTTGCCTCCGGCAACTCAAGAACGCGGTGGGAGAGTTAGAGTACAACTGGAAAGGCTTGGCTCCCACTTCCCTTGCTCGTTTTTACACTTACTGCCAGGTTTCAGTTTATCAAGAATTAATAAGTAATAACCTGTGATTAAAAAGGCCTGACACTCCTTCTGTCATTAGACGTTTCTCTGTCCTCAGCATTGTGCAGAACTCAGCAGGGTTGCACCTTTTGAGTTTCACTTAAGCTGAGTTACTCAATATTTAATGCTGAAATAGAAACACCTAATTCACAGCTGTAGGCGACCTGTCAGCTGCATTGGCATGTTTGTCAGCTGCGAGGTAGGGTGAGGTAGTGGGACTTTTTTATGCTGTGAAAATAGAAAATTTCAGCAACTTTTTCATTTAATTTCTTGCTACATTTCACATTCTACATACAGCTGACATGAAAATCCTTCAACTGGTCCTAAATTGCATTTTAAAAAAGAGAACAGTTAATTATAGCTATCTGTGTATTTGTAATCAGTTATTGAGAGAAATCCCTCTGATACTTGTTTCTCCGGAGTTTCAGACAGACTGGTGGATGTATTCTTAATTATTCATGTGGCAGCAAAAAGTTGAGCAAATAAAAATTGTGGACAGCACTACTCTAGCTTGATTTGGGTGAGACCAGGTAGTCACAGCTTAGCATCCATGGCTCTTCTGTGTTGAGAGTGCTAGAGGGAGCTCTAACCCCTTGATCCACGGAGCAGGCTGTGGGTGGTGTGTCTGCCTAGCTTGGTCGCTGGTACGAAATCTTGAATTCTCGTGATATTTAATTTTATTTTGTATCAGAAGGTTGCCTGTGTTTTTTTCCAGACATGATCCCAAATTGCTCTCCCTAGATGAGAAGATGCAAAGTGTGTTTTCAGGTGTGCTAATGCTAGGCTTAACACAGGTGATGGTGAACTCCCTGAGAATACAGGGAACAAGTGAGAGCTGCCACTGAGGTGTTTCACAAACAACATGCAGCAGCAGAGTCTAAATTCCTCTACGCTTGTTTTCACAAAGGAGTACGATTCTCACAAATTCATATTTGAAGAATGTATTTAAACCTACTGGAAGGAAAAGCTCCCTCACTCAGCATATATTTGGTTTTTCGATGTTTAGCCAGTTACTATAGTATAAGCTTAAGGGTTGATGATTGTTAGATAGATTTACAGGGGTATGTGTCAAGGTGTGAGGATGGAAGGAATTTCTCACATGATATGCTCAACACAGTTCTGCTCTTAGAACGACAGCAAAGTAATTCTCAGAAGTGGGATGAAAAGATGAGAAATGAGGGTGTATTTGTAGAAGGGGAAATGCAGGTAGGCTGTGACCATTTTCGCTGCTTCTTAGTCTCCTTAAAAGGAACAGCGCTATCATGCCTTTGAGTGAAAGGTTGAACGTTATGTGGAAAATACACGGAATGGGGCCAAATGAGGCTAGCAGTCCTGTTCTGCCCCATTTTACTGGGATTTTTATATTGCTTGTATGTTATAGTTCCACAGTCCCTCTTTGAGTTGGTTCCAGGCAGTGGAACACTGGAAGGCTGCTTCCTTCTTTCTCTGAGGGTTTCTCCGGAGGGTGGTTGGCAGCCATGCAGCGAGCCGCGGGGGAATCCTGGCACGCTGCTCTGCGGCTGGGGATCGGGGCTGTGCAGGCTGGGTGTCAGCTGACAGCGACACAGCCTGCTCCACCCTGAAACTGAGTACGCCTCGCTGGAGAGCTGTTCTGGGCAGGGCTGTTTGCGTGGTGTTGTGGAGGACCTTTTCTTGCCTTTCTTCTGCCAGGTGCTTTCACCTGTCAACAGAGTCTGGCCCAACCCAGGCCAGTGCAATGTGGGAAAATACAGAATTCCCTGGAGGATGGCCTTTGCTTGTTTTTTTGGAGACTGTTGCTCTGCTAATGAATCTCTTATCAGGTGCCAATGAAAGGTTATTAAGATATAAAGTCACAGAAAACTTTCAGCTGGGAGGACCATCTGCAGGTCTCCAGTCCAGCTGCCTGTTCCGAGGAGGATTACCTTCAGACCCAGCTCAGGACCTTGACCTTGACCACTTGTGTTTCCCTCTCTCTTAACATCCGGAGTTTTGCTTGCTCCAGCTTGTGCCTGTTGCCACTTTTCCTGGCACTATGTGCTTCTGAACAGACTCTGTCTCACCTCCCTCTGTAACTTCCCCTCAGGTAGTGGAATACTGCTGACTACCGCTAGAGACCCTCAGCCTTCTCCAGGCCAGCGCCCCTAGCAATCCTAGTGCTCCTCCTTGGGAATCACTCCAGTCCTCCAGTAAGGTGACGTTTGGCTGCAAGGCCAGGGTAACAGCTGGCCTTGAGAAGACAGCACTTTGTGGGTGATTGTGTCTGGACAAATCTGTCTAGATTTTGGCTACAGCCTACTGGCCAGCTTTGACACTGTACAAAAGTATTTCACGGCCTTTTCCTCTTGCAGCTGCCTCTGTGATGGTTGCTAGCAGCAGGAGTGTTGGTGTCAGTGAGTGTGAGCTCATTAGATGTCCTCTCCTAGATCTAGCTGTGCTTGTGGAAAAGAACACCACGCAGCCTTCGTCTGGCTGCTGCAGGTTGCTGCCCTCCAGGATCTGTCAGCAAAACTGCAAACCTGCTTTCAGTTAAGGTGAGGTGTTTTAGCTTGGACAGTTTAAATAGCAGGTCTTTGCTAACAAGCTTATTTTGACTGAAATAGGTTAGGCAGCGCTCGTGTAGCCAGCTCTGCCAGCAGATGTAAGGAGCGTGTTTGTGGTGGGAGCAAGCCGTTGTGTGATTCTTGCAGTTCTTCGGATCGCTGCTGCATTTGTGTCTGTTGCATATCTTGGCTGTTGGGTGCTCTAGGGCCTTCTTTGTTGGTGGTGGCAAAGTGCATCTCCAGGGAGGCTTATGGAAGATAACATTGCTTGGAGCTGTGTCTCTTGGGTGGACTATCCCAGAGGGCTTTTGTTCTTGGCGATAAAAGCTTTACATGGAGAGGACCATAGTGGTTTGAAAATCTCAGTAGTGTTACTGAATGCAGGTAGCATCTCTTTCATGTCATTCTCTCCCTCTACTGGTGGGTTGTTCCCAGTGGCACAGTATTCAGGGTTCAGCTGTGTTTTGAAGCACTCAAGTCCACCTGCCTGCTCCTGGCTGCTTTTCTCTCTGAGTTAAGGGAGTGCTTGGAGCAAAAAGAAAATCAACAGTAACACCCATAAAGAGGAACTTCACTCAGGCAGTAAATCATGCTTGGATGTTTTTAAACAGAAGCAACTGTTCCAGAAAACTATGAAACTGCTGCTTAGAGCATAGCTTATGCCTTTCCCTGCCATAAACGAGCCTTTTGCTGCTGCTGGCCGTTACCCGGTGACTTTAGTAGGCTGGTTCTCCACGTGATGATGTGCATGCTCCTTCCCTCCATTAACAGTAATAACACAAAATGGTCCCAGCAGTTCAACACAGGTCCTGGTAACCATTCTGAGGGAAAACGCATTTCCTTTGGTGAATTCCAGTGAAAGTGATGTCTTACTGCTGTAGGATCTGCTTTGAAATCTGTGTACGATCGGTTTGTACCTAATGAAACGTGTGCTCTGAAACGAGCACTGTGCGAGTGACAGTAGCTGCTCCTCCCTGCCCCATATGTCTAGATACGCATTTGGTCAGGGATCTTAGTTTGGGAAAGTAACATATGCCCGTGCTGTGCTGATGCAGGCAGAATTCTCATCAGTGCTTGTTATTTTCAAAGACAACTTGGAGATGAGGGAGGAGGAGGAGAGGGACTCCCAGTCCACATCCGCTGCTGGCATCAGAGAAATTTTATTTTGGAGGTTTTTACCAGCACTTAAAATCTAGATGGGAGACCTATATCAAAGGAAAGTTTACAGTAAGAGCTATGAGATTCCAGACAATTAAACTTTATTAGTCTGTCTGAAACATTAACTATTATCTTAAAAGAATAGTTTTTTAATCTCCTCTCCCTGTTGCTGTTTACTGTGTAGCAGTGTGGGAGGGAGCAGCTTCTCCAGCAAGGTGTTGCCGCTGTTTGTACAGCCGCTGTGCAAGTGCCCGTGGCTCAGTGCTGCCTCCCCAGCCCCCAGAGGCGCAGGATGTTCCTTCCCGGGTGCCTGCAGCTTTCTCTGGCCCTAAAACAAAGCAGCCTTCTCCTCCTTCTGTGTCTGAGGTAATATCCTTAACCAGGTGCCCTGCAGGCTAACACCACATCACAGGTACTTAGATGGTACCTCTGAAAACTATTGCCCCCGCAGGACTTCAGAGAGTGCAGCAGGTTGGACTGCCGTGTCCAGCGTAATTCTGGTGATCTTTCATCTAGATGTAGCCTTTCTTATCAAAGTTTCTTCTGCAGTGTGGTTAGAAACCAGAGGTGGACAAGCAGCTAAAAGCCACAGACAGGCAAAACCGCAAGGTCCTAAAGTATCCAGGGGGCTGTTAATTTCAGCGTGAGCATGTAGTTTGAATTTTCTCTTGAAAATAAATAGTCGTGATGCTGTGGTTTCTTTCATGGTGCTTTGTTTTGACTCTCAGATGTGATTGATGATCATCTGCGTCTGGGTTGTGTTCGTTTTTCAGAATGTTTCAGTGAGCTTTGCGGCGTGGAAACTAATTCAGTAGTGAGCGAGTAAGTCCATATACGTGCTACACCCATGGTTAACCTCACCGAGTCTGTTATGTGAGATGGAGGCAGGCAGAAACGGGCAGATTCTAAACTAAGCTTTTAAAATAAAAGTAAATGGAGTGAGTTGTTTAATGACCTAGCATTGTAGCTTTTCTGTCAAGTCAAAACCAGAAAAGCAGGTTTCTTCTGCAAAGGAGAAGAGCGAGGAGCTAGCTCCCCTTCTTGTGTCATTCAGGGGCTATGGCAGGAGAGATCCTGCTCTTTCTGCGGGGACACACACCCCAGTTCTCAAAGGAAGGCAGCTCTGCCACGGGAGGTTGCCGTTGAGGAGCTCCAATGGCTTCCATCCTCTTTGCTTAGCCTTGGCTGCCTGGGAATCAGTTCTGCAGCATTTGGCAATTACCAGCCTGAGAAGGAGGAAGCCGGCCATAGGCATGGAACCTGTGTGCCGTTAATCGGGCTGTTACCACCTGCCCCCTTCAGCAGCACTGGAATACAGGCTCTGCCCTGTGGAACGGGGGCCCGGCGTCGTCCTCAGCCCCACTTGCAGGCGGCTTTGGAGAAGCCGTGCCGGTGTTCTCCTGGCATCAGGCAGGAACATCTCGCTGCCACTCTTGGACTGCTTAATCCCTCTCCTTTTCCCACACAGCTTCCAGCGTGCTGCAGAATGCCTGAGCTTTCTGTGTGCTGCCTCTGCATCAGCTGCTTTCATGTCTGGGCTCACTGTTGTGGGTTTTTAGTGGGGTTAATTGTGAGGAACATCCAGGATGTGTACACCAGCGTGGCTTTGCTTTCATTGTGCAGGTACCAGCCCCACCCCGTTCCGGACCCACACCTCTGTGGTACCTTCCTTTGTCATCCCATCGCTCGTTCTTTCCCCAGTGTCTTTTATCTTGTGAGTAAAGTTTGAGCAGTACGCAGAAAGTTAACTGCCTGGAGTCTTTTAAATATAAGTAACACGCACCCAGTAATAAGCTGTCGGTTGTTTTTTTGCTGCCTGCAAAGAAACATAAACACAGCGCTCATTTCTGGCAGGTTTTTACTGTCAGAGTTTCTCCTATTATATTTATCTTACAATTTGCCAGGGGGTGAAGTTATTAAGTTTTAGCAGCAGCCATCGATCAAGTTCACAAGTTAACACGATAAAGGCTCTGTGCCGCTCCGATCCGGGAAAATGATGATCCTCACTCGGTAATTAACTAAATGAGAAAGTTAAATCTTACTTGAGAGCTGGGAGAGATGAAAGAGAGGTGTTTGTCAGTTTCTCAGTGGAAATTAGAAGCAGTTTTCTGCAATTCCCTAAGCTGCTGCTCTGTCATATTTTACATAAGCACTGGGAAAACGTCTTGTAATTAGTGCTGTCATGGAGGATTTTTTTTGCTGAAGGATGTTGGAATAATTCATTAGATTATCAAGAAAGGCTTGTGTCCTGAAATGATTAGCACAGTGAAATTTAAACCATTAGCGATAACAAGTTTAGAGCTTGCTGCAGTGCAGAGGCACCCGGGGTACGTCTGTGCCTATTTCAATCATTTCTTATAATTAAACATTATGTCCTCTTTTTTCCTCCCCTTCACTAAGACCCATCCAAAATTCCCATTAAGGTGGCTCTGTGAGATCCGTGGCTGAACGGCGGCTGGCAGTGGCGGTGGCACGCTGCGGTTGCAGTCAGGCGGCAGAAGCCGTTAGCCTGGGTGGGAGCCCGCCGTCCCCGTGCGTAGGGAGGGAGGGGAGGAAGCCCCGTGTGGCCCCGTGGCACCGGGTTGTCAAGGGGAGGACCTTCGTTTTGCCTGGAGAGAAGCTCAGTGAGAAAGGCGTGGCGGTGACCTGATCTCTCAGTCTCGCTGGAGCTCCAGCACGAAGATGTGTGGAAGGTGCAGAAGGTCCCAAACCTTGCTGGGATCATTTAAGCCACGCATGATATTCTACTCTTCTGTTTTCCTTAAGAGTTGTCTTCTTACATCAAGAAATGCATAATCTGAATTCATCCACACTGTGGAAAGGGCCTTAACAAAACCTTCTGCAATCGTTAGAAGGCAGTGTTGTTTTTGTTTTTTTTTTTTTTTGATAAAAAATTGAAGTTTTGACCATTAGTGTGGGTGGTGAAACACTGTGCCTGTACCACCATCAGAGGACTGTGCTGGTGCTTATTCTGGTGCTTTAGAAGGATTCTTAGTCCCTACCACTGAACAAAACCAAAAATAACCTTGGTTGTCATATGCGGGTTACAGCTGTGATATACCATGGCCGTTTTGTTTTATATGCAGAGCAGCAGATTTATCCAGGCTTTATTTATCTGTCTTGAAATATGGCACCTTGCTATAGTCGCAAACCATTATTTAGATTGAAGTCCTTTCACATATTAGTCCTCTTCTACTTCACTGGGCATACAAATGTGCTTTGTGTTAAATGTAGCCATTTGGAGAAATGGGCTTGTAATTATGGGCTGCAGCGGAGCATGGAACGTGGATCCCCGAGCTAGTACCAACCTGAGGCAGTCCGTCCCCGGGGTTTCCCAGCACAGCTCCCCAGCTCGGGCACCCCAGTGCAGGAGGGCACTCCGGCTGCTCCCCAGGCCTGCAGCCAGCCGGGGTGTCGCTCAGCCCACGCCTACCGGGGGCTGCGAAAGGGAAGGGCAAAAGCTTTCTCTGCTCTAAGTTGGAGCTTGCTGCGTTACACCCAAGCTCTCTCCCATGGTGACGGATA
The DNA here is from genome assembly GCA_013399715.1 of Alectura lathami. Lineage (NCBI taxonomy): Eukaryota > Metazoa > Chordata > Aves > Galliformes > Megapodiidae > Alectura > Alectura lathami. The sequence goes on along the minus strand of VXAV01009332.1, from coordinate 228,793 downwards.
GCAGTGCGTATTCTGTGATGCTTCGGGAAGCATTTGGATGGATATTTAGCACGGCAGCGTGCAGTGCGCACAGGGAGGTTCTCACTTCTCCAGGTTAGCCCTGGCTGTTGTGCCAGGAGAAGGAGCAGGGTGAAGACCATTGTGTGCTCCAGGAAACAGAAGCTGTTCCGTTCCGTGACGGTCTGCCATGAGCCGGAGGCAGCTGAGCAGAATGGTGGAGTCACCGGGGTTTATTAGAAAGCCAAACCCGTTCTGCTGCTGCCTGTAGCTGGTGCCCCCCTTACGTTTTAGTAGTGCAGATGCTCGATGTCATCGTTGTGTTCTTGCTTTTTTAATAACAGACCTTTTTCACTGAACTCCCAGTGGATTTTCAGGAACCTTCAAATTGAAATCTGGGAATTTTCTTCATACTTGTAGCTGCAGACGGTCTGGGGGAGGCGATCGCAGGGTTCTGGGGCCCTGGGGTTGGTCTGTCTCTGATCTGCAGGGCTGGGAAGGTCATGGTCAGTGCCATCCTACAGTCCTCTGCTGGGCGCAGACCTAGAACACATTGTACCCCTGTCTACTACACTGCAGCACGTAGGGTGCTTTTCTTTGCAGATCCACGATACAAGCCCAGAGTTTGTCTTCGAGTTAAGTGTTGGTCGATGGGCTCTTCACTTTACTCATTATTCCTGCCCCAGAGACCTGTGTTCGCTTGGGATGCAGGCAGGGTGAGTTGCTTTGCCCACCTCAGCCATCTGTTTTTACGCACGCAGGAGCCACCGCGTGGTTTTGCAGGTGCTGCAGGTTCCATGGAGCATCAGGCCAGGCTGATGTTTTAGAGGTAACTGGGGAGCTGGAGGCTGCTGGAAGAAGAGTTCTCAGGGGGCAAGAGAGGGCCCGGTGCCACCCTGTGGAAGGAGAAGTTATCCCTTTGGTGGTCTTTGCACGTCACCTGTCTGCTCTGCAGGCCAGTTCACCATAATATGGGACTTCACAGCCTCTCAATTTAGAAGGCAGAGGTACAGGCTTTGAAAGAGGCTTTGTGGAGACAGCCTGTTGTGGGGTTGACTTCACAGCAAACAAAAACGAGAGACTAAGCCACATCAGGCTTGCAGAGCACGTCTCTCCGCTGTCTTAGTCCAGCACTTTTACGGGGCTGTCTGTTTTTCAGGCAGCTTAACTGCAGCAGAAACGACCAGCATCCCCCAAGACCGAGTTTTTGCCAGGCTGTTGCCAGCTGTGGACTTCGCTAGGAAAACTCCAGTCTCACACCAAGGGCCCTATTCCCACAGGCCCTTTTACAGAGATTTCTCTATAGAAAAAGTTGGCCCGAGAGAATCTCCTCCTGCTGCCCGGTACTGGGTGCGTGACTCACTGCAAGGCTGAAATTCAGTTAGATTTGCACTATGAAATGAAATATAAATGGTGAACAGAATGGGTAGATTTTCAAATGGTGATGGGTGTTGGTGTTTCAAAGTCAGGTTATGGAAGTACAGGAATTCTTCCCTCCAGAGCAGTGGGGAATTCCTGCGTTCTAAGCCCAGCTTTGATAACTAGTTCCTGTGGTCTCTAGAAGAGAGAACTTGTGCTTGCTGAAAAAAGAGTTGGCTTTCTTTCTTTTTTTTTTTTTTTTTTTTTTTTTCGCTTTTTCTTTTCCTGCAAAATGAGCAAATCCATACATTTTAGATATTGTTGCAGACAGGTTTAAGCACTCATTTTTTCCTTTAAAGTCAGTAAAGTCTCCTGGTGAGGCTGATGCTTGGAACTGTCATCATCCAACAGAAATATGGCGCTCCTGAATTAATGGTTTATGTATTCCAGTGTCTGTAATTGGTTTGTAATTATTTGATTATTAATAGTGAACTTCAACATGTATTTTGTAAATAAAAATGATGGAATGTTATTGACTATTACTACAATGCTGTCTGGTGTTAAGAAGAGAAAATCATATGATTTTGGTGGGAATAATCCACATTAGCAAGATGAGAATTATCACTGCTTTGGCTAAATGTGTGCCCGTAGTGTGTATTCCTAGATGGGGGAGATACAGAAGTGGGCTCGTAGGGGTGATGAATCCTAAAAAGAATCAGAAGTCTTAATTTAGCATTTAATACACACTGAACAGCACAGGAAAAAGCAATTTCCCAGTAAACAGTTGATGTTTCTTGGACAAAGGAAATCCTTACAATACAAAATGTGCACTTTTCTCCCAGTTAAATCATTTAGAAAGCAGAAATTACATCTTGCCATCACACAGTAAATTGAAATGTCAGTGTTTTGTATCGTCCCTGAAACAGTTCTTTGAGCTGAGCCTTTCTGACAAGACATTAACAGCGCTCAGGAAGTTGGAGATCTTTTATTCTGTGAAGGAAGCATGTACCAAATATCAGGGTGTGTGTTCACTGGCTCGACTCACACAGTATTTTATACTCAAGAGAAGTACTGCCTGTTTCTTATCTCATCCACTTCAGGCATTTCCCACGAATTGTAGCAGCACTCCATTCTTTCCATGTATATGATTTGGGTTTCTCTTTCCTTTCACAGACAAAACTTGCCAATGGCACTTCCAGTATGATTGTGCCCAAGCAAAGAAAACTGTCAGCAAGCTATGAGAAGGAGAAGGAGCTCTGCGTCAAGTATTTCGAGCAGTGGTCCGAGTCTGACCAGGTGGAGTTTGTGGAGCACCTCATCTCCCAGATGTGTCACTACCAGCACGGACATATAAACTCATACCTCAAACCCATGCTGCAGAGGGACTTCATCACTGCACTGCCAGGTACCCCTCCTTACTCCACCTTGCCTTCCAGAAAGCTGCTCCACTTGGCCTCCTGTGCCTGCGGCCTGCCCTGCTGGAAGAGTCTCTTCTAGGGCCAGTTTGCAAAACAGAGGCAGCTGTTGAATGCAAAGCCCTACAGCAACACGAAACACAGGAGCGTCTTGTTGTGTATTCGTACCATCTCTCAAGGCATGACCTGGTGTCGGCACGGTCGGGCTAGGAGCGAGTGGTAGCTCCTATCTGTATTTTAAGGAGAGTTTCCAGAAGCCAGAGGACAGGTAGTTGTGCTTGAAAGGCCCACAACGATGCATTAATAACGATTTTTTTTTTTAATTAAAACTACTCTTCTTTTTGATAGCTCAGCTGAGATTTTCCCTTTTCTCATGTAGATTATTTTGGTCTCTCCTCACCAGTAAAATACCTTCCTGAAACCGTCACTTTCATTATGTTTGTTGCCCACAGTGAATGGAGGACATGAGAAGAAAGAACAAAGTGTTCCATATGTGTTTTTGCACCTCTGTAGGACTTTCCTTTGAGGATTTTGCCCCAGATGTTCTCAGATATGGCATTGGGTGAATCTTAGAGAATGCATGCATCCAATAATATGCTGGCCCTGCCTTACAGATGAGGAAACTGAGGCAGTAGGAGAGAAAACATGCTTAAATCTGTACAGCAATTGAGTTTCAGAACCAGACAGAAATTCCTGGCTCTGGTCTTTTTCCAGACCATTGGCTCATACCTCAGTATTCCTTCAGTTTCAGATGGATCTGAGCAAGAAGTGCTACAGTTGTTCCCTCTGAATAACTAGCTGAGGAGAGGAGTTTCTTGCCAAAAATTTGTTCTGTGGATACCTTTGGAGAACCGCTGAACTCAGACAATTTGTTCAATCCAGTCATTTGATCATTCTTCAGGTGGGATTTCTCAGCCTGAAATTGAATTTGTAGGGATGGAAGATGGAAAAAAATCTGTTTAACAGTGAATTGTACAAAGCATAAAGGCAGTGTAGGAGTTTTGCTCTGAAGTTAAGTATGTAGACTCTGGGTTTTTAAGCTCATTGTGCCCAGTAATCAAATGGTTGTTGTAGCATTAAAAAAAATCTTAGTTATGCTAAGTACCTCCTTTATGTTAGTTTTTAGTAGCCCAGTGGCAATAATCTCGTGTACTTAGAGCAGCATTATAACTTGTGGAGCTGTTCTGTTTCAGAACAACAGGATGCTTTGGAAGCACATTGGTTTCCCCACTTTTTAAATAAAAGTGTACATACGGTTAGCTACACAATCTTTCCAGGTCTTCCTCCCTAAAACTCCTGGACATCTCGTTTTCACTTGCTTCATTTTGTCCTACAAGCCTTTTTCTGAACGTTTTGGGCAAATACTGGAAGTGTTTTCACAGGCATCCAACATTTCCCAGCCATGCCGCATTTGTTAGTGATCTTTTCACAGTTGTCCAGGAAGCAGCTCTAGCTTTGAGTTTCACTGTCTCCAAGTGCAGAACAGATAGGAATTAGGCAGGTAATACCTGAGTACTTGAACAGCTGTGAGAACTGTGTGCTTAAGTAATAGATATGCATCAATTTGCAGATTGGCAGATTTCTCTCTGCAGGAGGAAATGAATGGCATGGAAACAGACTGGCTCAGATTCCGCAGTCTGGGAGGTGCAGAATGTCCCCGGTGTGGGCAGGGTGATAGGACAAGGGTAGGTCAGAAACTGCTGAAGAAAGAGTGATGAACCTAAAAGTTTTAATTAAACTAATTAAAAAAAAAAACAAAAAAAACACTACACTCTTGAAGTATTTGTAGCTTTCTGAAATTCTCAAGTGTTCAGTATTCTGGTTGCATTTTTACACCTTCATTTCCTCTCCCCCTCAAGTAAATAACACAATATAACACAATAAGGATGCTCCAAAGTCATTAGGCATCTTATCTCTGTCCTCCTAGTGCTGTTCTCCAGAATGACCAGAAGTGTTTACAGAACATCAGACTTCACTAATACCCAGTAAAACTGGCTCAGATTATTTTCCCAGTACTTTGGACAGAATTAAGGCTGTTTGGAAAACAGAGCTTAACTGTGTACTTAACAAACTTTGTTCCATTTCTAAAAAAATCAGGTCTCTGCTTAGCATTTCCAAGCTGTTTAGCATTTTTTATGAGCAGAGTCATTTTTACAAGGGTTTCATGTGTGAAATAACTGAAACATTCTTTTCATACTTGTTGTGGAGGACTGAAGGGCTAATCATGTTTCACATTAGTTTAGCAAAAGCTTTTGTGCAAGAAGATTTTTTTTAAAGGAAGCAATGCTCCAGGATATATATGTTTCACTTAATAATAAAATAGACTTTGCAGCCAGGCCAGAATAGTCTTGCCCTCACACTTACCATAAATGTGGGAAGAGGAAGCCAAAACTTCAGTATTCCTTATCTTCATGGGGGCTAGGATCAGTGCAAAGGGTGACTTAGAGCGATGGAGGTAGTTGCAGCACCCCGTTGCAGCGAGATTTGAAGTGCAGCTCCTGATGATCCCGAGCGAGCGGGTGGGTCAGAGGCAGAGCTGTGGGTGGGGGTTCCTGTGCCCACGTCATGCAGTGTTGCCTTGCTTCCTAAAGCCACTGCTCACGTAAGAAGGCCAGTATGGGTACTGCACGGGCAGGCATTTGTGAGAGTCCAGGGCTGGGTGTCTGTGTCTGGAAGCAGCACAGGGTGGGAAAGCCAGTGCTCCATTTCCACCCGCTGGAGAGAGCTGCAGCTATCAGGGTGGGGGGGAGCCGGGAAACGTGATTGCCCACCTCTGCCCCATTGAATTGCCCAGGTTCGCCAAAATATATCGCTTTCCAAGAGCTGCCATAGTGCCAATCTAGATTTACACTCTTCTTCTCTGAGAGAGTGAGTTTCGTATGGCTGTGTATATCTTTTTGGATTAAATACATAGTGAAGGCTGCTGATGCTTTTATTCTGCAGGTTGACATCTAACTTTGCATCTATAAAGATAAGAAATGGCAGAGCTCTTTCTGCACTCTGGCTGTGTGTGGCATTGTTCCCATGCTTTTTCTGCTGTGGGAATGGAAGCAGAAAACGCCAGGCAGAAATTTAGGGTGTTTGAAGGGGCTGAGAGGGGACACGCTGAGTTTTCTCATTTTCATGGGTTGGGAGATCATTTGGGGATCTTTCAGTTAACAACAACAAAGTTTGGGCCTTTTGTTTCTCATGAACTCTCAAGGAATCAGCTGATTGCCCCCAGGCTGGGTTTGCTGACGTATGGGCATGTGACACAAAGGCGCTTGCTGCTTCCTCCTTGTCACTGACAGGCAGGGCCTGCTCTTTGGGGCTGTTGTTTACCAAGCAAGAAAGGACATATTTAGCATGTCCCAGAGGTGAACCGGAGGGAAGAAGCGTGTCATACCCATCTGCCATGCTTCCTTTTTGGCTGGGCTGCACGTTCTGCCCGGGGGATGCCGGGGTCTCAGCTACAGCTTTCAGACCTCTGCGACCTGACCTGTGGAGTGAGGGGATCTCTCGACACTCAGGAATTAAGCAGCCTCCAAGAGAAGTTGTGTGTGTGCAATATCTCATTTACAAGGCATCTCATTTTTCTGATGTCTGGCTGGTGGTAAAACCTGAGTGAGCAGGGACATGTTCTTGCTAGACCCATCCATCCAGTTAAGAAACAGCGTGGTGGTGGTGAGTTGATGGTTGGACTGGATGATCTTAGAGGTCTTTTCCAGCCTCAGTGATTTTCTGGTTCTGTGGTTTTGTGTGGAGGTGTTACACTGAGCTGCTGGGTGCTACCCACGCTATGGAGCCAGTGGCCTGAAAGGGTTGCTGGCTTTTGCTCAGCTGCTGTACCTTTTACTCTAGCCATGTTGAAACAATGCCAGTGCTGGTACTCACACTGCAAGATATTTGCAAATTATAAAATTTTGGTGCATATTTTTCCTCCACCCACTTTGATAAGGGAATCTAGCAGACCTGCTTTGCTTTCTCCTCAGACAGCCTCTTCTTCCCCCTCCACTTCCCCGTGCATCTGCATATCTCTCCCTCCCCCATGTCTAAAGGTACCACTACTCTTCAGGGCACACATTGGGAATATATATTTTTTTCTTCATTACGTTTAAAAGCTACTGCTTTAGCAAAAACAGCTTTTGAGCCGTTGGAACATGAGAACAGCTGTAGCAGTGAGATGAGAAATGGTCCTAATATAGAGAGATTTTGGGGGCTGCGTCGCCGAGTTGGAAATGCCATCCATAGAATATCCCCCTAGTGCTAAAACCCATCGAAATAGATTGGAATGACTTCTTGGATTCTTTATTATTTTTAATGACTTGTTGTGTTATAGCCAAAGGAAGTTGGAGAACGCTGCACGCTCCTGAACTTAGCTGCAGATGCTCTTCTGTGCATTTGGTCCAGCTCTGCATGCAGAAGGTTGGATGGAAAGGGGTAGGGAGGAGAGGGTATCCTTGTGCTAGTAAGGGGAGTTGTTTCCAACTGCCCATCTCCCCAGCAAATAACGCTTTTATTCTTTTTTCTTCCTCCCCCAGCTCGGGGACTGGATCACATTGCTGAGAACATTCTGTCCTACCTGGATGCCAAATCGCTGTGTGCCGCCGAGCTGGTGTGCAAGGAGTGGTACCGCGTGACGTCGGACGGCATGCTGTGGAAGAAGCTGATCGAGAGGATGGTCAGGACAGACTCGCTGTGGAGGGGGCTGTCGGAGAGGAGAGGATGGTAAGGACACTGCATCTTCACCTCTTCTGCACCCTTTTAGGACCGCAGGTGCTCTGCGTTTCGAACCATGTCAGAAGGGGAATACGTAGCACCCTGAACGTCACCTTGGTTCCAAACCTGGCAAATGCTTAAACCAAAACTCGGGTTGGGGAGTCAGGGCATCATTTGAGTGTGCAGGCAGTGTGGGGGCTTCCTCCTCACTTTCCTCATCTGATCATGCTCCTCTCCCACAGTGACAAGTGAGATATACAGACTGAGAGTTTTACACCCAGCTGTCATTCGGTTCAAATTAAGAAGCTGTGCACGCCCCAGGGGAACACTAAACTAGTCAGCAGTTCAGAGCAGAGGAGCTTTTTTAGGGGTGGCAGTGGGGCAGCATGTGCTATGAATTAGTTGTTTCCTGATAGGTCTGTTTGTTTTCCTCAGCAGATTTTCACTATTAGATATCTGTTTAATTTTCAAACTGGAAGCTGAGGGTAGGTACCACGGAGAATAGGGGACTCTAGAAATGCAGATAGATTAGTTAATAATCATCTGGAATAGCCTCACTACAATGTGGGCCTCACTCAAGTTTGAAGCTGCTCTGTTAACATTTCATTAGAACTTTCCCTCTCAGGGGTACGTCCTTTAATACATAATTTTCTTTTCCAAGGGTGTCCCTAGGATGTTGGCAGAAAGGAAGCTCGGTATGAATATTTCATAAACAAGATAAAAGTGACAGCTCAGGCATTTTGGTTGCTATTAAAAAGAAAAAGATACAGAGTTGCAAACAAAGACTTGTGTTTCACAGTTAATTTTGTTATACTGTTTGTCTCAGGAAGTAAAGGCGAGTAAATCAGGATTATGAAATGTCCTTTAAAAATAAATACTATGTTGATCTGCTTCTCGTAGTATAATGGATATAAAGAGTATCAAGTAAACACGACCATGACAGTGCTAACTTTTGCATCCGTGTTAGTGCCTTGTTCTCTCCAGAACTTCTATTTTTGCTCCATATTGTTGAGGTCATAGCAAGTGGGAAGAGGCCCTTGGGAAGGCTGTTTAATCCCTCCTGTTTCCCAAAGGCAGAACCAGCTTTCTCTAAGTGATCCCAGACATTCATCTAACTTGTTCTTAAAAGCCTTCACTGATGGACATTCTGTGTGCCTTGCTTGGGCAAGCAGTGCCACTGTTTCACTAACCTTCCTGTTCTCCCTGTACCTAGATTTTCCTAACATCTAGGCTCATCTTCCCAGCTACTGTTCAGGACATTCTGTGTAGCCTACACAGACCCAGAGGACAGTTTCTCCATATCTTTCAGGCTGCCCTCTGAATAGCCCTCGAAGATACAACTGCAGGCATGGCAGGGTGGTGGATGACTGGTGTTAGTTGCTTACAGGTCCTCGCTTTGCACCTGAACTGCCTGACTTCAGCATTTGCAGCTCGTGGTTTACGACAGAAACGCCCAGTTCTGCGGCATGGCAGCCTGTGCTGACAGCTTGTCTCAGGGAGCAGTAAGGGTTACATAGATTTAGAGAAAAATAAAACAGAAGCCCAAAATCTGGGTACTGTTGTGTCCAACTGAATACTTGATTGAGCTGGCCAGTCATCAAAAACTGCGAACAATAGTTCCTTTTATCCCGGCCACTGGGGTGCCGTGGAAATTCTGAACAGTCCCTTAGCTGACCTGTAAACAACTGACTACATGCAGAAAGACATAGCAAGAAAAGACTTGTCAGAAGTTCTTTTCCTGAGCATTTGTTGTTTTGTTTTTCCAGTCCTGTAGTTTAACTCCCCGCTTATACCTAACAAGTTTCTGTTTGTTGTGGTGACTGAGTCTGGATTTTGCCCAAAGGATGTCAGCCAGTTAATGTACAGTCTCTCAAATGTGTTTCAAGGTATACTGGATGGAAAGGGCAAGAAAAGAATACACAAGGAGGTATCGAGCAATTAATTATGCCATAATGGAGCAAGGGAGGGAGAGGTGGGGAGCTGGCCCGGTATAAACTCCTCTGCCTCTGCCTCTGCTGCCAGGATTGCACTCGGAGGCATTTGTGCCTCTCTCCATTTTGTGAGGCATGTTGCCAGGCAGAGCAGCAGTTAGCACGCCCATGGTGGGGTTTACTAGCTTCCACACCGTGTTTGGTGGCTTCTTAACTTCAGGATGAGGAATTAAAGTTTTTTACACAGCAGGCAGTGATTGCCGTTTACGGATATTTTTTGTAGCAAAAACCTAGCTTGGGATATGAGTATTCCAAATCAGTGTTGAAATGAGGAAGGCACCACAGATGAAGTGCTGCTTACCAAAATAGAGGAGTAGCAGTAAAATGTCCATGTACCAAAACTGACACTGCTCCTGCTAATGCAGTTTGAAGCTGGCCTTGACGGCATAGTGAGCCTGGGGGTTCCTTGGCTTCTCTCGTTTTCTTTGTGTGCTTTATTTGAAAGGTGACCTCTGGCATGAATATGTGGGTATGAGCCATTCTCACCTCCTGTTGAGTTGAAGGGACTCGTGCCCAAAATAGTACAGTTTCCTTCCCTGAGTGAGCAGAAACTGCTTTTTCATGAATTTTTCAGTGTCTAAATGCAAAGTCAACGTGTCGCAGGGCAAGCAGACAAGGAACCACCCTGTCTTACTGAGTAAATGAAATATGACTATGAACCTGTGTGTGCTTTTCAGCAGTGGTTGTCCATTTGTAAAATGCCAGGAAGACCTTCCTCCCAAATGCTGAAACATGGCTTGTGCTCAATGGGAGTGTTCTTTGTCTTCCAGGGGACAATACCTATTTAAAAATAAACCCCCTGATGGGACGGCTCCACCCAACTCCTTCTACAGAGCACTTTACCCCAAAATTATACAGGATATAGAGGTAAGGAGTAGCTTCCACGTGTGGTGGGGTTTGGTGTGGTTTGGTTTTGCTTTTTCTTACAATCTCCCAGATTTACTAATGATGCTGAGAATATTTCATGCTAATGAAATATTTCATTAAATATGATGTGTCTGTGTTTGTCCAGAGTTTGTAGCTGTGGGCTCCTTAGAAATTTCCAGAACTTCATCCCTTCCTCAGTCAAAGGATGAGCTGTATTGTTCGGTGTGCAGTTCACAGTGGGTGTCTCTACACCTTGCACATTAGGTGTCACAGCAACACCGTCCCATCTTGACTTTCTCTGTTCCACAGCACTTTGCTCCATCCGGCGCAGATGAGATCTAACAGGGTGATACGGGGAGGTATCAGGAACCAAGCCAGGGAGAAAGTGCTGTCCTAAGACCCAGGGCAACAAGAAGCAGCTGGGCACTGTTGCCTTGTATTTAGTGTTAAGCAAATGCCAAACGCCATGTTCTGACATTGCCTAGTGGCAAAAGAGGTGCTCAGGTTCTGTAGTGGCAGGCTTGCACGAGCCCTTAGCTAGAGCTCAGCTGAGGCTTGCTCTGCAATTGATTGGTCGCTGAGTCACAGAGTTAGAGGTTGGAGATGGAAAGAAACTTCTAGGTCACTTCTTCCTCACCATTCCAGACCAGACAGAGGAGTTGAGCCATGGTATGTGATCCAGGCTTTTTATGTGCTGCTGATTCTAGAAAACTGCTGTGTTGTTGTATGGGCTAACAGCAGGAAAAAGTGTAAAGGAAAGTATCTGCTGCCTTCTCAAACAAACAAAAATAAGCGCGAGAGAGTACTGCATTTTATTTTTACCTCTCTTTTGTCTCCTGTGTCTCCTCCAGACAATAGAGTCGAACTGGCGGTGTGGAAGGCACAGTTTACAGAGAATCCACTGCCGGAGTGAGACGAGCAAAGGCGTGTATTGTTTACAGTACGATGACCAGAAGATAGTCAGCGGCCTGCGAGACAATACTATCAAGGTGAGGACTCCCCAGGATGGCATGCCAGTGGCAACTTGTGCCTGAACAGCATGCATGCCTCTTCTGTTTGTCGAGAGAGACCCTGCTTTCTTGATGAAAAGAATTTGCTGTCAGAGTTTTTTCAAGCAGTAATTGCAGACTGTGTAGCTGCTGTGCCCTGACGAGATAAGACCAATGTTCATAGCAAACCCAGTAATACCAGGATATTTGTATTGCACCGGGCAGCCTGCATGGCTACAACAATTAGCCCGTGCCACTACTGAGTTCTATCTGCGGTATAGATGACCTGTTGTAGTAAAGAACAGGCCATTCAGAGCAGTGAGTGCTTAAAGTGTGATGTAAACCTCACTCAGCTGTCTGCTTTCTGATGTTGTTCTCCTAGATCTGGGATAAGAATACATTGGAATGCAAGCGCATTCTCACCGGGCACACGGGTTCTGTCCTGTGCCTGCAGTACGACGAACGGGTGATCATCACGGGATCCTCGGACTCGACAGTCAGGTGTGTGCTTGGCCTGCAGAGCTCTCCAGTTGCCTCAAAGAGCTCAGCCTTGCAAGCTGCTGACATGATCTTTTGTAAATGTGTGCTGTTCAGTTAGTTCCACGATGTTGTTCAGCACATTTGTCCTTGTTTATCAGATGTCTGTGCACGTGGCTGTCAAGGAGAAATGAGAACCTAAGCAAAGGTCAGTCAAGGTCGAGGTGACTTAGGAAGACTGTTTGGCAGTTCACCAAGGCGTTGCATGTTCAGACACTCCCTGGGAATGTTATAAAATTCTTCATAAAAATAACTTTTTAAAAGTTGGTTGAAGTTCTCCAACCAAGTTTAAAGGTTTAGTCATCCACTGTGCCTTAATTTTAACAAAGGATATGTGACTAGATCTCCTCTGAGTTTTAATTAAATTTCAGCGTGATGGCTCTTCCCATTCAGTCTCTGTAACCTTGTTTTCCTTCCAGTCTCCATTAAAGGCTGGACACCTCAAGTCAGCACATGTGGTGCTCATTTCTGCTATGCAGATGTTAAGTCCACTAGACATACTGCAGGATCCCAGAGAGCCCAAAGCCCGCGGTGTAAATACAGGCACATTTGAATTAGTGAGTTGCAATATGAGCTTGGACATGAAAGAGCAAGTCTGTCTTCTCCATGCTGTTGCATATCCCCTTTTTGTCAGAGAATCAGCGATGCCCATGCAGTGAAGTTACAGATGACAAACAGCTGTGCCAGTGACCTTTTGTGAAGCTGTTACCGTGTGTTCCCGTGGCTGCAGGCTGCTCACGGTTATCACCGTGCTTGCATGTAAACTACCACTGTTAAACCAGCGACCATTGCATTTAGTTCTTTACATGCGATGTATGTAGTCTGGGGGTGCTTCTGGTTTGGGGACCCTACCATTAGCAGGAATCCAGAATTTCAGTGTGGGAGCTGCGCTGTGCTAAATGGAGGCTGCAGAAGGAGATGCTTATTTTTGCAACAAGCGCTATCGTTTTCTGTATCAGGCCAGGCAGGCCAAGTTGCAGACTGGCTGCTTGCCCAGAAATACTTTGCTTCCCACTGTATCTATAAATGTTTGTGCGGACCCCAGAGGCACGTAGGATGCATCACTTTTATCCTTGGGTCTCCTCAGGAAGAGGGGCTTTGTCCAATAGGCAGTACAGATGGGCTCTTAATGCTTCCGAGACCTCAGGGACACACTTGTCCAGCGAAGGCAGTAGGTCTCCAGCTCCTGTTCAGTTTGGCAACTCTACCTGCAAACAGCTTCATGCTAACAGCTCAGGTCTTTAGGCTGCAGTCTTTTTAACTTTGCATTTTGTAACTGAAGTGTACTTTCCATTCTCAGTTACAATCCAGAAGTTGATGTGCTTCACATTAGAAAATAAGACATTGGAAGTCCTCCTCACATCTTGCCTTTTCTAACTACTCACCGTATTGGCAGAGGAAAGTTTCAGCTCCTGCAGTGTCTGATGTGCCTGACGATACAGCCATTTTCTGCTCTCACATAGTGTATCTGGGATACAGGTGTGATAGTGCCAAAAGAAATCTTGTTGTGGAGGGTGAGAGGAGCCTGCAAACAGAACAGCCCGAAACATTTTAAGGATTAAAATCTCTGGCTCAAATGTGAGAAGTTCTGTATGAAGCCTTTGTCTCACTTTCATCTTAAATTACCTTTCAGCAGAAACAGTTGGTTCCAGTAATGTTAAATCGACATAAATGCTCTGTCTTAATGGGGGCGTTCAGCACATTCCTGGAATGTAGCTGTGTACCAGATGCATTGCAGAATAAATGCAACCCATTGTGCAACTCGTGGCAATTACTTACATTTGCTTGAAAAGCGTAACCTTGTCTCCCGCCTCTGTACAAATTACCCTTCTGAGTTGATAGTGCTGTGAGAGAAGTCAAGAATTAAACCTGTCTCTGAACTTCCTTCTCCACAGGTCACATTTAAGTACTCAGTGGCTGGAAGTGACGTGTGGCAGGCTGACATTGCCAGGAAGCATCAGTCTCTAGGGCTGTCAGTCTCATACCTTTCCTCAGCACTAAATTCTCATAATTAAAGAATGCTTTTTTTTTATTTATTTATTTTCTGGCTGGGTTGTTTTTATGGTGTTAACTGCATTGCAGGGTTTTTGGCTGCTGGACTGTCTCAACATATGCATAATCAACAGGTTTATGTAATACATCTTTTAATGAAATATTTAATAGGTTTAGCTGTAACTTGTGGTGTTTGCTTCTCTAATATTGCTAGAGAGCTAATTACCTCTCCCCATCCCTTTCTCTGTCTGCAGAAATCTACAGTGCGGTTAACTCTCTCCTCTCTGGTTTGACATTTGAAACTGCAGGGTGTGGGACGTGAACGCGGGCGAGATGCTGAACACCCTGATCCACCACTGCGAAGCCGTGCTGCACCTCCGCTTCAACAACGGCATGATGGTGACGTGCTCCAAGGACCGCTCCATCGCTGTCTGGGACATGACCTCGCCAACAGACATCACCTTGAGGAGGGTGCTCGTAGGGCACCGAGCTGCTGTCAACGTGGTGGACTTTGATGACAAGTACATCGTGTCAGCGTCAGGTGACAGAACTATAAAGGTGAGGTACTTCAGAGGCTTCTTGTTTACAGCACTGGGTATTTGGTAACCAAGAACAATGACCAGAGGGGAAGACTGTCTTGGGCTGTTGCTACACAGATCTCCCTTTAGAAGCAGTGTTCTTCCTTCTGCTCATTTCCACTCATCCCTCTTCTGTTGAGCTTGCACAGAGCTCTTGTGTGCAGAGCTGTATGGCAAATCAGATCCAGGCGCAGATGCAGTTGAAAAAGGACTGTTTTTTTCCTGTGTTCTTTTTCAACTTGGCTGGTTCCACAGTCTGTTTCAGCGTTGGTTACACGAAGAGTTGTCATTGGGCAGCATGGGGGCGAAAGCGGAGGTGAGTGGGTAGGAGTCACTGAAGTGTTACTGCTGTGATCCCAATCTGCAACGTTGAAACTGACAAAAATCCAGTTCCTGTGTGGACTAAATCACAGCCTGAGAGTGCTGAAGTTTGATTTTGGAAGCTAATTCTAATAGAGTATGGCAAAAACCTCCTGTGTGCAGTGACCCAGGCTGTCGACAGTCGCAGGCTATAGTCACAGGTCCTTGGAGGGGTAATTCCCCCAGTCTTAATGGCAGTGTGTTCAATTAAGAGCGTTCTGGATGCACCTATGTATCGTACAGATACCACCTTTTGTTAGTCTCTTCTTAATGATGTTGTCTCTGTGTGGTTCCCCCCTTCCTGTCACAGGTATGGAACACTAGTACCTGCGAATTTGTGCGCACCTTAAATGGCCACAAACGAGGCATTGCATGTCTGCAGTACAGAGACAGGCTAGTAGTGAGCGGCTCTTCAGATAATACTATCAGGTGAGAGACTCACTCCCCATTGCAGAGTTCTGTGCAAGCATGTTGTCTCTGGTTCCCTGGGATGCGCGGAGGTTAGGCAACCAAAGTGCTCTGTACCCTTGTCGTCTTTGAAATATGCTTCCTTTGGTGTAGAACATTGGGAACGACTGGAAAGAGATATTAGAAGCCTGTTTTACTGTGTTGTCTTTCATCCTGTGTATCTCAGGAGTCCCATACTAATCAACAAGTTGCATTGCTCTGACAATTCTGATGTATGGAAGAGCTGGCAAGTACCACTTTCTGCCACGTCCTCTTGTGATATTTTAATTGGGCTATGTGTCTAGTTAAAGGGCTCAGATTTGCAGTAAGAGGCATTTAATCCTCTGCAGAAATCCTCCTGGGCTCTGGCCAAACTCTTCTCGTGGTACTTGGCACTGGGTTAAGTTTGGAACAGCTGGTTTAGAGCATGAAGTTCAGTTTGCTGCCTTTTGCACTTCTCCAGCTGCCCTTGTTGCAATCTGAGATTTAACTCCTTCTGGTATCCCGAGCCAGGCTTTTTCCCTACATCCTGCAGCTGCTGGCAGAGGGGGTGCCCCACCAATTCTTGGATGTACTGAGCAAGCTGGAATAGAATAGCAGTGTTAGCCATGTAGGGAAATGACTCTGTCGTGCAAACAGCCTCCCTTCTGTATTAATCATTGCTTCAAAGAGCTGTGTTCCTTCCGATGAAACTGGAAATCTGGACAGGCTAATCAGAAAGTTTTCACTTCCCATGTCAGAAGTTATTTCTCCCCAGTGAAAGTGATTCATGCTGTGGATTTTCTTGCAAAACACTGCCTCTCCCTGCATTGCATTCTGGAAAGTGGTGGTCCTTCAGCTATCATCACCAGGTTGTTGTGCCAGCTTTTGGTTTGTGGCTGCCTGAGAGCATGACCAAGAGAGCTGGGGCTGTCTCTTAATCAGGGGAGAAAGTGTTAATAGGCATTGTGTAAGAACAGCACCGTGTATGTGTTAAGAACTCCTGCACTTCAAATAGAAAAAATAACCCTCTGCAGCTGGTCTCAGGATTGGAGTGAGAAGTAGTTAAATGCTGCACCAGTCAGGGAAGGGTCTGAAAAATGGCTAATAGCAATAAAAATAAATGTCATCGTAGTGATAACGCTAAAGCATTGATTATTTTTATGTAAGCGTGGTTACTTTTATGCTTACTTTGGACAAAATCCCTAGCTGACAGATAAATTGTGCTAGAATTTCAGGAATGTTGGCAGTGAATCTTAACAGAAGCCAAGTCTGGCAGCTGTGTGGGCCAGGCACAAGACTTACCTGTTCACGGAGTTTTCTCCCAGCCATTAGCAGAGGGCACGTGTCAGTGGAGGAGTGATTAAGAAAGGGCAGGTTACTAGGGCCTCTCTGTGGGTGGCTTGGTGTTTTGTGTGTTTGATTTTAATCCACTGGAAAACACCAGATGTTGTGTGTTGGCCCTTGGTAGGGATTGCCTCCTGACATGGAACCTGAAGTTGGTCATTCCTCCTTTTTCCAGAAGGACATGACTCTGTGTGGTTTCTGGTTCTTCAGCTGCAAATCTAAGGAGCATGGAAAGTAGCTGAGAAATCAGTCTTTCTTCTGCAGAGAGACTCCATGTATAAAAATGATTTAGGATTAGTTTTAGGCTAGAAATTTCACCAGTGTAAAAGGATACAGCTATGCAGGCATCACAGTCTGTAGGAAGGGTGGTTGTTTCTTTGCTTATGTTTACTTCATAGTGGTTTTTTAAGTTAGTTCTCAAACCTGAGAGCGATTTTCTTTCTGTTTAGTCCTTTGACTACTTAAAGAAGTGCAAATTTGAGGAGATGATCAAATCTGTGCGGTTCCCTTGGCACCAGTTCTAGATACTCTGTTCTCACACAGCAGTTATTCCTTCTGTGCATGAAAGCACATTGCTCTTGTGGCTGAGGGCTGCCCATGGTCTTTTCTGATCACAGTCAGACTCAGGTGAAAACTCAAACTGGGACCTGATGACACAGGCCTGAGTTAGTGTGATGCAGCCTCCCCGAGCTGCTGGCAACCTCAGGACTGATGGCAAGGAATGGAGACACATGGCATGAAAGTTCCTGGCACAAGACTGCTCTTCAGACCTTTCTGCACCAGTTCATTCCTGGCACTGTGCAGTCCTTGGGACGCTTAATGCTCTCTGACCAGCCAGCGTGCCTTTGGCTGACCTTTGCCATGGATTTACTTGCTCTGACCTTGACTGGTGTGCTGGTGCTTTTGTGAAAACTATTGGGGTCCTCACAGATTCCTGAAAGGCCAGCTTCCCGGACTGGAGAACATCTTCTGCTCCTCTTGGCCTCAGATGTGTGCGTAGACTAGCCCTCTTGCAGTACAGTGAAGAAAGAGTTCTGTTCATTCCTCAGTTGTCCACAGTGAGAGCAGCTTGTTGAGGCAGGACAGATGAAATGAATGCCCCCCATCCTTGTGCACGCATCCACTGGATCTGGATTATTCCCCGGGGGACCCCAGGAGTGAAGTGTGGGCGCTACGATTGCTCTCTCTCTCAGTTGAGTTGTGCTTCCCAGACGAGCTGCATGAACCTCTCTGCTGTGGGGTCTCTGTCAGTCTGAACTCTAAGTGATTGAGCATTTGAGGACATCTGTGCCTGCTTTCTTTCAGCTGCGTGTCAGGGAGCCTCAGCAGATAACTGGTCCTGAAAGATTCCTGTCTGTCATGGTCCAAGCATGTCTCATCCCGAGACAGAACACCTGGAACACCAGCAGACAACACATGTCAAGAATTTCAGTTCTTGTAGGCTAACAGTCTTTGTTTATCCATGATAGCTGGGAATCATCAAGAGCTGGCAGAAGTTTGGAAAGTTTATATATAAACTTACTTCTTACAACTGTTTCAAGCATTTCTCAAACATTTTTCAGTGTAGTATGTAAGTGTAAGAATGAACGTATCTTAGGTTATTCTCCATACTGTCCATCCTTCACAGAGCCCGAGGCTCTGGGTTATTTACAGCTGGAAGAGTAGAACATTGCTGGGTCTCTTACTAGAGTTCTGTGTCCAGGTTTTGGTGCCAGAACTTTTAAAAAACTGCTGGATTAGCAGTGAGCCGCAGGAATTATTTCAGCACAGGAAGAAAACGCATTACGAAGTAATAAACACAGAGTGCCTATTTAAGCTTATGCGTAAGTTCCCTTGATTACTGAGCAAATGCACAGTCAGTGGGAGAGAATGACAAACAAAAAGGGCTTGCTAGTTCTTGTACCTTTCACCAGTATATAAATAATTTGTCTGCCAAACCAGAAATAGGCTTATAGGGGCATAGAAAGGGGTGTATGCCCTGTGACGGTGGTTCTACCACCTTCAAGGGAACTGGTACGTCTCCCTCTCATAACATCTTGCAATGAAGGCAAGAGACTTTGATGAGAAACTGACTTCAGTAAAACAGAGTTATGAGGCTCCCTGTGAAGGTAACTGGGAGACATCCTGTGTCTTCTGTTGCTAGAGGAGTAGATGGTAGGCATGACTGAGCTTAAAATACTTGGAAATCTGAATCATGTCCTGTGTGGTACTGTAACATAACAGGGTCGTGTTGAAAAACAGGCATCAGTTTGGCAGCAGGAAAAGGAGTGATGAATGTGGTTTGTTTCTTCTTTGTTGTTTCATCCTAAACTTCATTTCCAAGTTTCCATTCACTACAAGCGAAGACCAAATGTTTCCTGGAAATAATGGGACATTCAGAAATTCTCAGTACTTCTTCCTGTTCTCTTCCAGGCTGTGGGATATCGAGTGCGGGGCATGTTTACGAGTCCTGGAAGGCCACGAGGAGCTGGTGAGATGCATACGCTTTGACAACAAGAGGATCGTCAGCGGGGCGTACGATGGGTGAGGCTGGCAGTGCGGGTAACAACATCCTCCTGTCCTCCCCCCGCCTCACATCCAAGCTTGCTTGGATCTTGCTTGTAAAGATCAGATTCCTTGTATGGCATGCCAGCAGGTCCTTTTCATGGCCAGTAAATCAGGATGATGCTACAAAGCACGCCTGTTTATTTTTCTTTTGAAATCAGTCGGTGTGAGTTGATGTGTGTGGTCCATTTCTTTAGCTGGTAGGGTATCTGGCAAACTTGATCTGAAGCACCTTCTAGCTCAACCATTTGCAGGGAAGATTTTTCCCATCTGTGGTTGTCTTCTGATTTGCAGGGAAGATTTTTCCCATCTGTGGTTGTCTTCTGGTCCGTTTGCCATTGGAGACCAGTGTGTGCGCTAACCTTCCCGCATTCTCTGTTAGTCATTATCACCTGCTTTTTTGTTTTGCTTTGTTGACAGCATGGTCTTTTTCCTTTTAAGCTCTATGAGCTTTACCAAGGAGAAGAACCACATTTCAAGAGCAGAAGGATTTCTGTAGTTTTCCATGACCTGCTAGGTCAAGCTGTGCTAACAGTTTTTGTTTGTTTGTTTGTTTCTGTCAGCACTTGATCTTTTCTTTTTAACAGAGCTATGGTGTTTCTCTATTTTTTCATTGCTAGGAAAATTAAGGTATGGGATCTCGTGGCTGCTTTGGACCCCCGTGCTCCAGCAGGGACTCTCTGCTTGCGAACCCTCGTGGTAAGAGCTTTTGGTAGGGGTGGTGGAGGGAGCAGAAAAATGTGCTTGCTCTGGACTGTCTTGAGCCGTGGAAACTCTAGTCAGTTTAGCCCCTGCCTGCAGAAAATCATTTCTAGAGGTCTGGCTTCTTTGGATGCCCAACTCTTTTTTCTAATGTTGCAGGCTATAAAGCATTAAAAATTAACACCTGTGGAGGTTTCATTCATTTTTCAACAGTTTTGTTTGGAGTTTTGAAGTTAAGAACTGAATCATTGTTGAGACTTGGCCTTGGAATCTGTGTGCTGGTGGTTTTACTTTAGCCTGTGTGTACTTAAAGAAAAGTAGTAAATTCCAAATTTGAGAGGGAAAAAAAAACAAAACAAAAACAGAAATGCAACCTTTTCATTGCATTTCACTGGCTTTTTGGGTGTTTAAGGAGAGAAAGGCTACAGACCAGAACAGACAGTGAAATTGCCTCATCCTTAAACAGTGAACACTGCTGTATTGAGTGCAGGTCTGATGGTGGTGTAGTAAAAATGTCATTGTGTGAGCATTAACAATTCACAACCATGCTTAACAGTGTCTCTGCTCTGGTCTTAGAATAATGTGAGAAGGTTGTGACAAAGACGCCAGTACAGCCGTGGCCATGGGGTGGTTCCTGTAAGCATTCCTCTGTCACGTTCACCCCAGAAAACATGCGCTGTTGCTGCTCTGCTAGACTTGCCCTGGAGATACAGGAAGATTTCAGCCCAATACTGAATTCACATTGAAAAAGAAGTACTGAATTTTTATTTTTTTTTTTAGAAAATAAATTTTTGGATGAGGTTGGAGTTGGTAAACATTAGAGCTTTTCCTGCAGCAGCATATGACCGTGGCGTGGGCTAAAGGCCGCGATCGTGTTGGGGCTGTCTGATCCTCTGAAGGTGTGGTTACCTCTCACCAGCTGAGCTGCTGTAGCTGACCTGCGCTCCCATCCACCACCCGAACTGCTGCTGTAGATTTCACTGAAGTGTTTTGCTTCACATTTTGTGCAGACTTTGAGGGTTGACAGGCAGTAGGTCATTAAGCCACGCTAACTCTTTTCCAATCCTGTATTTGGACCATAAGCTCCGGAGTAAGACTCTGTGAGAGCCTTGGGTGCCTGCAGGTGCTATGCTGAAAAAACTTCATGGTAGCCAAACAGAACTACAGATAGTTTTGTGGCTGCAATCCAGAAAACCCCTTTGTCATCAGCCACCCAGCTGCAAACTACGAAACAACTCTATGCCTGTGAACACACATCCCGAGAGTCTAAGGCTTCAGCTTGCTATCAGTACTGTACCTGCTCCAGCCTGAGACAAATGTGTGCCTAGTAACCTGTAGACTTAATTTAACTGGTGTGATTTCCTCCGCATTTTCCAGCAGTGGACAGCAAAAGTGCCCCTACTAATTGTATTATAAATCAGAAGCGGTGGGATGGAAACACCGTAGGAATCTCAGCGCACGGATACTCGTAAATCCCTGTTTGATGGCAGTGGATGGCCAGAAGAGGAGGGGCAGAGGAGGCTGTCGTAGTGCTTTCAGGGCTTTTCATGTTGATGACAATGGGGCGTCCTTATACCCGCTTACCCATGTTTTTTTTTTTTCCCTCTCTTCCCTCAGCCTCCAAAATTAAACCTGGCTGCACAATGAACATCGTGAGCCTCCTGCTGCTTGTGTTCAATTTGCAAACAGTAGGAGGAAAGTGCACAGATAACAAATGCTCGCCACATGCCAGGTCCCTTCCGTTAGCTGGAGCAGCGGCCACATGACTTTGACAGAAGCTTTCCAGGAGCAGGAGAAGCAAGCAGCACAGCCTTCCCTCTGAGCTCGAGTCAGGGTCCTTGTGGCCTCGGCTTAGGGTGTGCAGTCTGCTCATTGCTGCTGCAGCAGCGGTGGGTAGATGCTGCGTGGGACTGCTAGGGCAACCTTACTTAGCCTACAGTGGCTGGGAGGAAAAAAGGAGTTTTCAGAGTCATTTTCAGAAGTTTCCTGACCCTAGGCCTCTACCAACACATGAATGCTACAGAGAAATGTGCATCAGAGAGAGGGCGTGTCCCACCTGCGTGGTTTCTGTTCCCTTCTTACTGAGGAGGAGGCTACTGCTCGCTCTTGCAGCAGCAAGCACCAACCCAAAACAGCCAGCACAAAAGGAAGGCATAGTGGGTTTGCTCTGTGATACCCAGGATCTTTCTGTTCCCTCTTGTTAATTGCAGTCTGAACTCATGCCAAACTGTCCTGCCACTTCCACTCAGCCTCAGAGCAGAATGCAAACTGCCTCTGAAGAATGCCCTCTCTAGTTCATATTTTTAGAGCTGCTTAAGAGGAATTATTAGTGTGTCACTGGACTTTACAGCAGGCTCCTTAGCGTCTTCCAGTATTAAGCTCTTCCCTCGTCAGCAGCAGCAATGGTGCCAAGCCTTGACTGCAGAATTCTGGTCTCTCCCGCTGTAACCTGCTGCACCTGGGAACGCTGTGACCTCAGGAAGGAGCCTGGCCATAGAACAGGGAAGGCACTGCTCCTTCCAGCCTCACCAGGCTGCCTCGCGGGGTGGAGGGGGCTTGGTGTGTTCTGCACAGTGCATTGGAGGGACTGGAAGAGTAATAAGGTAAATGTAATGTAGAATTCCTTGTGAGCCACGAGAGGGCAAAGTCATTTCACTGAAGATGGCTTGGTTCGCGCTGTGTGGTGGAGATGAGCAATGTGTCATACGGAGTTTACTGACTGAGAAATCAGCGTAATGCCAGAATCCGCGCCCAAGTTTGTCTTCCCTGCTCCATCCTAGGTGCCAGCAGGTTTGTGAATTAACATGCTGTGTCTTCCGTGTAGGAGCATTCTGGAAGAGTCTTTCGACTTCAGTTTGACGAGTTCCAGATTGTCAGCAGCTCACACGATGACACCATCCTCATCTGGGATTTTCTGAATGACCCAGCTGCCCAAGCAGAATCCACTCGTTCCCCGTCCAGAACATACACCTACATCTCAAGATAAACAACACTACACTGTACCTCACACTCGCGCAGGTAAAAATAATAATAATAATTAAAAAATAAATAAAAAGAGGCTCAAAGTTGACACTGGACATAATGCAAGCGTGCTGCTTGTATACCCTAGCTGAGTATTTCTCATCTGGGTTGGACAGTAACTGTGGTGCCCTGTGTCCTGTAAAAGGACAGGAGTGGTTCTGATGCTTAAGAGAAAAATCTTTATCCTAGGATGCAGGGCATGTTGCACCCATGAGTTCCCCTGAAGAACTCCTCCTCTGTCCATCGTCATCCATAATTAAATCAGCTGTCACTGCAGTCCAGAAGGAAGAAGGCTTTCTGCAGAGCGAGTAGAGCAGCTGCTGCCTAACAAGGGGATGCAGATGGCCTGACCCTGGGCAGTTGTCACCAGGCAGGAGTGACGCCAAGAAGCGTCAGCTTTGTTCCCCCCTGCTGAAGTGGCGACCATTCTTCTCGCTCTGCAGCAAGCTGGTTGAGGAGAGCAGTTTGGCTGAGGTGGGAGACACTGGGGCACAAGACCAGGTGATTTAAACCGAGATACATCAATGTGCAGAAGCATTTACTGACAGGGCCTAGCCCTCCTGGATGCTACAGCATGGATGTTAATTTGCTCGTGTCAGAGCCTGGCTGGTTTGCTTGTTGCCTTACCCTTTTGTCTTGGCCAACACAAAATTGTGCATCTTAAGCATGGGTCAGTTGCAGAGTGGGTTTGATGTCTATGGGCAGAGTGGCAAGGCATGACTGCCCACTTTGGTGGGTACCACTGCTGTTAGTAGCTTGAGAAAAAAGGCAGATGAGCTGACAGGCCTCTGCAAAGGGGTGTTCAAAGTGACATTTTTCCTTGAAAATGGAGGTGCGCTCTGTTCTGGAGCATGTCCTGTATCCTGTTTGGTGAGTACATACGCAGCGATGCTCCAGGGCTGTCACATCAGCTACCTTGGTTTTCTCAAGCACTCTGGCCAATATAGTGTTCTTCTCAGTCATTAAAAGGCTTGGTACAAATGGGGTTTGTTCTCTTTTTTGTTCCCAGGACTCATTTAAGCTGCAGTATTTAAATTATCTGCCAATGCCAGGACAAAAGAACTATCCACGTAACCAATACTTACTGAAGAGAGAGGCTCTCAGACTTGTTTCTGGAACCAAGTTGGCATGCGGTTGATCTCAGACAGGGTCTACTCGGCGCGGCTGACTGCTAAGTGCTGCTATATCAGAAGATGACTTTTATCTTTCGTGAACAATTAACGTTTTTAAACCTTCACATCCCTTCCCTCCCTTGTCCCTATCTTCCCGTGCACTCCTCTTCCCTTCACCCCGTTTGGTTCTCCTCCAAACCCAGTCACAGATGTCCTGTGAATATATTTAAGATGTTGCTGGAATGTGTTGCTTTGCTGTTGAGCAGAAGACTTTATAGCCACAGTGCACCCTGCTGGGAGAGTCACCTCAGGGTGGGAGGATGGGTGGGGAGGAGGCTGCTGCTCTCAGACTGAAATCAGTGTCCATTGCTAGGCCTTTGCAGAAGCATTCGACTCTGAAGAGCAACAGAAACACTTGTAACAGCCAGACCAGCCCCCGCCTCCCTGCAGCTTTTGGCTGTTCTGGCTGCAGACCTGTTCTTGTGGAGAGAGGAGCCTTGAAATTTGACGATTAGGAGCCAAATCCATCTCTTCCCTCTCCTGCCTGCTCTGCTAACCCTCTGGAAGCTGGATGTGCATCATAATCCCCTTTAACATCTGCTTGGCTGGGGAATGCCACTCAGTGAAACGTCGAACTCTCTTCTGCCAAAGTCCCAAGCATGAGGGACTGGGGCTGAGGTCCAGATCCCCCCTGCCCCGTTGTCTGAGGACAGTATTTCACTAGCCGAGGGACTGTTTGTACGAAGGACAAGCCGACCCCTGCTGTTCTCCCTGAAGCCAGTGTGTTGCTGATGGCTTAGGAATCATTCCATAAACGGGATGCACTTGGAGGCTGGGTGTGGAGGGCAGCTGGACACTGCTCCTTTCCTTCCACCCAAGGGCACAGCCCCCTGGTGACAGCAGGTGGGTCGGCGGTGGCTGTGAGTACAGGCAGTGAAGCTAGCAGCTGCAGGCCAGTTCTGCAGCACTGCTGGGGCTGGCCTTGCTGGAAAGCCTTAGGAGGGAGGGAGAGCCTTCGGCGTGCTTCTCTAACCTCCGTGCATGCTGCATTGCGGTTTGGGGACATGGGATGATCAGTCCCTTTGCTGGTAGCTGAGCTGGATCTTTGCTTTCTAGCTGAGGCTTTTGCAAATTGCTGTTGTTTAGAAGATAAAAATAGCCCTGGAGGGGAGGGACGTGCAAAACAATTCTGCACATCTCTGAACTAGGCAGAGAGGTCTGGGGGAACGTGGCTCTTTTTGCGGAGCTGAAAGGAATTGCAGCAGGCCTGCATTTGGATCAGGAAGGTCTGTGGGCACCAGTCCCTGGCCATTCCAGGCTGCGCCCACGTCCTCCACGGTAGGTCTTGAATAACCCCCCTGCCTCAGTGGGGAGTTGTTCCGGTTCTGCAGTGGGAGATCAGGGCCCTTTGCCTCTGGGCTGGAGGGCTTTTAAACAGGCTTTGGAACTCCCTCTAAACTTGGAACTGGGCAGGTGGGAAGTTTTGTTTAGCTGTTCTCATAACTTCACCTTGCTGGGGAAGCAGTTGTATTGTTTCTAATTGCTTGGGATGCGCTTTTTCCACCGATGAAGTTTTGCAAGGAGCTGGACCAAGGGTCCCCAGTGAGCAGTCCAGAGGGCTTAAATCGTTGTGGTGACAGCCAAGATGGACAAGGAGGCAGTGGAGGTGTGGAGGAATGGAAAGCAGGTGCCTGGGGAGCACCTGGTGCAGTTCCTGAAGCGCATGAGCAGCAGTGCTAAGCACCCAGCTCCTGGCTTGTCGTTGGGCCTAGAGACAACATCAGTTCAAGCTCAGAGCACGTGATGGCACTCCTGCTTTCTGTTTCCTGCTGCTGTAAAATGGCCCAACAGGTTAACTCTGTGCAGGTAACACTGACAGTAGGACACGGCCTCTGCAGAGTCCCAGATGTTCCGAGTCACAACACTAGGTTATCTGCCACTAATTCTGATGCTGTTTCTGAGTCTGGGAAGGCTGTTCTGCATTTCAGGCAGTTACACATATCAGGCTGCTGCATTTTAATTGCTGATATTTTAATTGCATCTTTGCGGGTAACACCTGCATGGGTGCGGTTTATTTTACTAGTTGCAAGAATCTGGGAGACCCGGAAGGCTGGCTGGCCAGACGCAGAGAGCACGCCGTTGCAGGCTGTCCACGCTTGTCACAGCCCTGCCGCTCCGTGCTGCTGTTCTGTCACTTCTCAGCACTGCGGGATATTCGAGTGGCACCGCAGTTTGAGCTCTGCTGTCCAGGGCTGCTTCAGGAGCAGGTCGTGAGCAGCCGCTGACCCCCATTTTTGGCAGACAGTAGGAACGGTGTCCTGCCTCCCAGGAGGAGCTGTGTCTGGGGGCTAAGTGCAGAGCTGCAGAAGGGCGAGGATTCCTGCCCCACTCCCAAGTTGTGCAAATTTTCTCATACCTGAGAAGGAAACTGAAGTTAACTGATCTAACTTGAACTTGAAACTGCCACAGGCTGACAGTTGGTGGTGGTTGCTGTGCACCCAGGGAGGAGCAGTCTGGTAAGTGGATCTCCAGTGTCAGAAGAGAGTGGCTTTTTCAAATTTCCCCCCTTGGGATACTTGTGTGTGTGTGAGTGTGCGTGTGCAAGAGTGCGTGTGAGAGAGGTTTCAGTGTGCACTGGATGGGCAATCCCCAGCCAGGCTGGAGTAACTGCGGAGTTTATAACGATCAGAACTAGAACCTGCCTGCTGAGAGGAGATAAAGAGGGGCTGGAAGTGTCCGTGGGCTTTAAGTGTTGCACATGGCTTTGAGGTGAAATGCAATGAGATGAAATACCTCTGCTGCACAGAGATGTAGGGCTGGCCTTCCCCCTGGGGCTGTGGTGTGGGACGTTCAGGGCAGGACAGTCCGCTACGGCCACACCGCCTCCTGCTCGTGACTGCAGCAGGGCACAGGTTTGCTGCAAATATTTCTCGTCCTCGGAGGAACACGGCTTGCTTTAACATATGCAAATAGAAAACGGCATGAAGGAATTTGCAGCGAGAGAACTGCTCCACAGGAGGCAGCCCCCTCTGCACCCCGTTAAGCTCCAGGGACAGATGCATCCGCTGCTGGAACGGAAGGGTGCAGATGGCAAGCTGAGAAGTCTGATCATCAGAAACGTTGCTTTGCGCTTGTTTCCAAACTGGAAGCTGACTTGGACCACCATGCTCCACGTACCCATATCCTGCTCCTGCTCCAAAGGATCCTTTTTTTTTCTTTTTATTTTTTTCTATTTTTTTTTTTTAGAACAACACTGAAAAAACTGGAGAGTACCACATGCATTCCTCAGCTCCCAGGTGTGTTTCCTGCCCCTGCCACGCACTCCGTTCTCAGTCTGAGCAGAGCTCCAGGCTTGGTTCTGGGATTTTCAGCATCCCATCCGATGGGCAGCACACCTCCGGCTTGGGCTCCTTAGCTCTTGTAGCACCTTCCTTTAGCACCACCGGGGCTGGCTTTTGTGGCTGCTGGTTCCTCAGCTGGCTCAGTGGGCGCTGTTTGTGGCTCATGCATGGCACTGGCAGCTCTCCCTGCCGAGAGGAGCTGACAAGAAGGGCAGCCAGCCTTCCTGCTGCAGGCTGGCTCACGTGGGAGGAAAAGGAGGAGATGGGCCGCGCGGCTGACAGCTGGGGGGGAAGTGGGGGATGGAGACGGATCTCCACAAGAGCTGGGGCAGTGCTGCAGATGGGTTTCATAGCTCGCGTGCTTGGCTCGTGAGAAGGAAGGTTTTCTCTGTGAGCATCCGAAGTGCCAGGAGGTCGTCAAGTGCTGCCTCCGGCTGTGAGCAGGTCAGCTGGGGGCTTGAGGTGAGAGGGGCGGTCCCAGCTGCAGTGACCAAGGGAAGAACGTTGACAGGGTCTCCAGCGGCATGCATGATGCATCCGACGTGCTGAGCCTTGCCCTGCTGCTGTTCCCCAGAGGCAACAAGCAACAGCTTCCAGTGGGAAGGGGGAACAGCAGGAGACCCAGCTGTCCCCAGAGGAGGTCTGCCTATGAAATCCCTCCCTCCTCCTGCCAGCGAAGCCCCGCTGGATGGGTTGGCGCGGGTGGGGGGCACGGTCTTCGGCCCCGCTGTAACACCGAGGCTCACAGAAGCAGCAGGTCCCTCGGGCAGCCCCAGCAGCGGGCTCAGAGGGAAGGCTGCCTGCTGGGGCCGAGGTTTGGCTTCCCCTCCTTTCCTCCTCACCTCTCTTTTTTCAAACGAGCTCTAGCCTAACTCCTGGCACGTTCCCAGAGCTCCTTGGTACGCAGCCAAAATACATCATCCTTTGTCTTGTCAGAAAATTCTTCCCGTGACTTTGTGCTTGTTCCCAAAGACCGCTGGGCTTCCCTGCTTGTCCCCTGGGTGTCCCACGGGAGTTGTCACCGCTGGTTGATCCTCAGTGACGGTAAACTGATGCTCTGAAAATCCGAGGGGTGCCGGTGTGGTGGATGTCGGAGCCCTTGATGTACTGTAACCGACTCCCCCTCGGGGGGTCCCTTTGTCAGCAGCGTGTCACCCCAGAAGGTGTCCTGGTTTCTGTTCAGGCAGGAGGAGGGCTCGCAGCCTGCCTGCAGTGACCGCGACGGGAGCTGGCTGTGAGGATGTGGGGTGATCCACGGGGAGAACCTGGAGCTGGTGGTGAGAGCACAACTGTGCTGTCAGCTGCTTTACCGTGTGAGACAGCGCAGGGCCCGGCCTAGCCGCGGTTTTGGCAGGGCAGAAGAACAGCTTGGGCCCCAGCGGGAAGGCACGGGTCCTGCGTCCCCCAGCCGCGTCCTGGCACAGCTGCATGCCGCCAGCCAGCCCCTGCCTGCTCGGACGGAGGTGGGTGTGGAGAGGGGAGGAGGTGGGGAGGGATGTGGATTCTCCAGGGTTTTCAGTTTGTACTCTGCTCTGTTTGTTACCTGGATTCTTCAGTAACGAGTGCTTTGAATTTTGTGATTACGTTACGGTGATGTGTAGTTAATGTACTAATGTTCACTTGAGCTAGGGTCATGGTAACAGTGTGTTTTTTTTTTTTTAACTGTTCAGAAAATAACTTATATACAAATACAAAGATTAAGCTGTGACTCTCTCCTGTTTTCCTTGCGGGGTGAGGGACTGTCAGACTGTCAGGACCTCACGCCGGTGCCTTTGAGCCCCGTGTACGTGAACCACACCTCTGGCAGTCAGAAAGAAAGGAAAAAAAAAAAAAAAAAAAAAAAAAAAAAAACACCACCACTTATTCCTAAAACCACAGCACACTTTTTAATTAACAAACTCTCCATTCGTGGCTGATGGCCTCTAGCTGGGGCAAATGAGTCCGCCCTGTAAGGCGCAGAGTGGATGTGACGCACCGAGCTCCAGCCGTCCTGCTGCCCGTAAAAAGGGGGCGATGGGGGGGGGGTGTGTGCGGATCTATAAAGTTTGTGCTTTTCTGGATACTCTTGCAAGATCCCGGTAGGAGAAGCACAAATTTGTTTTATAAGCTAATCAGAATCCTGCTGCTCAATAATGAGTGAGTAATTGCCGCATCGCAGCACCGCCACGCGAGGCGGTGGCTGGGGGTGCTGACGCGCTGGCAGCTGCCCGGAGCTTGGGGTTGGCACCCTTGCCCTCAGAACACCGTTGTCTTAAAAACGCTGCATGGACAGCAGCCTTGGCTCGCCCTGCTCTGCCAAGCGGCCCCTTTTAAAACGAAGGCGACCGCGGTTTTAAGAACACGCTCCTGGGGGTGTCAGAAAACAGACGGGCGCTGCGCCCGCCTCCTCCCTG
Source organism: Alectura lathami (assembly GCA_013399715.1). Classification (NCBI taxonomy): domain Eukaryota; kingdom Metazoa; phylum Chordata; class Aves; order Galliformes; family Megapodiidae; genus Alectura; species Alectura lathami. Next base: position 199,124 of record VXAV01009332.1, on the reverse strand, counting down.
CTGGCTCCGTTCTTGGCAGCCAGCGGGGCTGGGGGTGGCGAAGTCTCTGCTTCCCCACAGGCTGGGAGCAGGGGTCCTGTCGCTTCCAATCCCTGGGTCTCCTCCTGACAGGATCCCCAGCAGCTGGGCGCTTTGTTTAGCAAGCTTTTTTTTTAAAAAAAAATACATATATTGACACCACTTTAACCTTTTCTGTTCCTGCCCCGCTCTCTCCTGCCGTCTGATCGCAGGTTTGGAGTGGCAGGCTCCATCCACCCGTCAGGATGCAGCTTGACTCGAGCAGCACTCGGCTGAGAGCGCTTCCCTCTGCGCGTGCCCGGGCGGCACGGCCACCACCCAGCCCGCCTGGAGCAGCTCCTCCTCGCGGGTTGCCCCAACCAGCCCTTAGCTAGCCCTTCCCTTCTCCCCTTGGTGCCCCAGGACAAGGAGCAGGGTGTTCGTGCCACGTTTTTAGGATGGGGCAGGGCTCTGCACAGGGCACGGAGTGGGATACTTTTCCTGGGAGTTCAGGCTTCGCATCCAGAAACTTAGGAGCTGGGGCTCTCTCTTCTTGGAGAAAGAAAAGCAATCTCAATTGTAAATTTCCACAGGAAAAGAGGGAGCACCAGGCAGCTTATCGTAAATAGATTCAGTGGTTAATTACCCTTTCCGCTCAGAAATGTGTGCCTTATTTCCACTTCAAATGAAGGAGGAAAGTGATGTTTACCATATCTTCAAATTAACAGCGTTTGATCAACCTACGGCTTTACAATGAAATCCTCCGGTGGTGGTGGCTTTTTATTTAGTTTATATACACGCTTTCAAGAGTATAGTAAGCTGGGTTTGGGGTTTTTTTTTTTTTTTTTGTAAAGAGGGAAATTGGTCAGTTTAGACCTGCTGGGCAAATTGATGGAGTTCTCACCGAAAGACGTTCGGGATGATTCAGCAGCCGGGTGGCGCTGGGGCTGCTGCATCCGTGCCGAGCGCGTTGCAGTGAGCGTTGCTGGAAGGGGGGCTGTGTCCAGAGCTCCCTGCCCTGTGCCCGAAGCACCCTGCTTGGCATTGCACGGGTACATTGGTGCAAGCGTCTCCTTGAGGGGACAGCCAGCTGGGGAGACCGGGGGACAGCCTCTGTTCATGGCGTATCGCCCCCGAAGGGCAGCGCTGGCAGAGGGCTCGGAGCCTCCAAGCCAAAGAGGTGGCTGCGAGCGGTCCTGCGGGGGTGGCAGTGGAAGGGGACAGGGTGGCTTGGGGTCTCAGGGCTGCTTTCCCCACCTCCAGGGCAGGCGTTTCAGCCAGGGAGCCCTTGGTGGGTTGAAGGGAGCAATGGGGCCCCCTGCAAATCGCGGAGACGAGCTCCCTCCCAGCACGGAGCAGCGGGTGTTTCTCGCGGCCGCTGTGCCACGTGCCGCCGTCACCGGGTCGGGTCACAGGAGCGGCTCCAATTAACCCAGCTCCCTGGTGGCCCTTAATTGGCACCCCAGGCTTCCCTCCTCATCCCCCTCCCTCCCTGGCACGCGTTTCTCACCTGCGCATCTGCCAGACCTCTCCCAGCTGCTGCTGGGGATCGCTGGCGGTAACCCAGATTCACCCCCACGTCAAGGCAGCAGCCACCCCCGGCAGGGTCTCTGTCCACCGGAGGTCTCTGCCCCCTCCCCTGTCGCTATGATCTCCGCAGCCCCCAGCCCACCTGCACGGAGGCGATGCCCCAGTGTACGCTTGGGGAAACTGAGTCAGGGCAAGACGCAGGCAGCCGGCTCTGCCCAGCCCCGCAGCGCTCGGGCGCTCAGCCCAGGGGTGCCTGGGGGTTCCCCCAGCCCCGTTCCCTGCCCCATTCCGCAGGACCCCTCCCACAGTGGGGCCACTCGACCAGGCCTGTCCCTTTTAAACCCTCGGAGCTGTTGCCAGCCTGGCTTAGTGGGGTCCCCATCCTTTGCACTGGCTGTTCGGCAAATTAAGAGCTTGCTATTAGGCTGCTAATTAAAGGCACTTCATTAGCAGCAGGGGAGGCAGCTCCTGGCCGCAGCAAAATTGGATTCCTCTGAGCTGCCATGAGCCGCCTCTCTCCTCTCTGGGGCTGGGGGCTGTGCCCTGGGGCTGGGGGCTCTGCCACCCCCGATGCCGGCAAGGGCAGCTGCCCCGATTCATCAGGCCACGTGGGTTACCAGCCCTCTGAGCCCTGGGCACAGCGGATGGGGCACAGCTGCCCCACAACCTGATGCGGAGGTGAGGGGTTTGGGGGGCTTACGGGGGTGTAGGGAGATGTGGGGCCACCTCTTTACCCCCAGCTCTGCCTCGGGGGCGATGCGGGGATGCTGCCCCACAAGTGGTCCCCAGGGCCACCCCCACTTGGAGGGGACAACCTGCAGAGCTGTGACACCACAGTGCGGGGACCTCCTGTAAGCGCAGCGCATGGCAGCGGTGCTTCTGCTGCCTTGGGCTGGGAGCCCCAGAGTGCCCCAGCGAGGCGGGGAGGGCCCGGGACTCCTCCTCCGGCCGCTCAGGAGCCTCCAATGAGCCCCGGAGACACCCCCGGGCTGCCTTCCCTTCTTTCCTTTCCCCTCTCTCTCCTTCTTCCATCTAAAAATGGGAGAGAAGAGCCAGGCACTGGGGCTGCCTTCCTCCTCTCCTCCTCATCCTCCCTCATACTGCTCCAGCTGCCTGCCGGATGGGAAGGGGACTCCGTACCCCAGCAGGGACATCAGCGGGGTGAGCTTCAGGCGGGCAGGGGGTTGGGCTGGGGGGGCTTCCGCGTCCCCACTCTCCATGTGGCCCATGGTGTGTAACCTCCCCCTGCGGCCCCCCCTTTCCCAGCTCAGGATTCCTGCTGGGATTAGCGAGGATTTGGTGTGCGTGAGCCGGGAGCTGCTGAGTGCTATGGATCCGGCTACTGGGCTCAGGGAGGGGGCTCGGGGCAGATGAGGTGCTCTGGACTGGGACATACTGCTCCCAGGCTCCCAAACTCACCCATCACCTCTATAACGTGTTGCTATCAGGCCATAGGCCACTCACTGGATGGGTGCAGCACCCAGGGGTGCCCCATCCCACAGGGAAAGCTGGGTGGGCTGTGCTCGAGGTGGCAGAAAGCCACGTCCAGCATGGGGCTCCGTGGGTTTGGGGTCTTTGCTTGTCCCTGCCCCTCTCCCAGAGAAACGGGGCAGTGATGCGGAGCAGCTCGTGTTGGCTGCGGCTCTGCTAATCCCCTCCTGTCCCCAGCGCCTCACCTTCCCCCTGCTCTCGGTCACCCTCCTGGTGTCCTTCGGCTCCTCCATGCTCTACGGCTACAACCTGGCTGTGGTGAACTCGCCAGCAGTGGTAAGGGAGGGCACAGCCTCGCTGGGAGGTGGCGGGACCCCTGTCACACACCCAGTGCTGGCTGTTCCCTCGGGCTGTGCCCCAGGGACGGCATGGGAGTGAGGTGGGAGCTCGGGTTGGTGTCAGCCCTTGGGAGGCAGCGGGGGGAAAAGCCCTCGTGAGCTGCTGGCTCCAGCCCTGGTGGGGTCCCCAAGTCACCCCTCGCCCCTGGTGCTGAGGCTGTCACCAGCACATCCCAGCCATGCCCCGGATCCCCCACAATGCTGTAAAACCCTCAGCATTTCCCCCCTGGGGGCTGCCTCCCCATCTCCCGATGCCATGGGGGCCCACCTCTCTCTCTCCCCACAGCACATAAAGGCTTTCTACAACGCCACGTGGTCCCGGCGGTACGGCCACGGGCTGGCCCCCGGCCCCCTCACCCTCCTCTACTCCCTGACCGTCTCCATCTTCGCCTTGGGCGGGCTGGGGGGCTCCTTGCTGGTGGGGACGCTGGTGGCACGGTTTGGCAGGTAAGGGGGTGGCACGGCGCGGGCGGCCAAGGGCTGGGCCGGAGGGGCTGCCCCGCTGCCTGTGCCCCGCTAGGAACGGCACGCTCGGCCGCAGCGCCCTGCTCGTCCTCCTGGCTGGCAGCTTCATGGGCTTCAGCCGGCAGCTGGGGTCCCCCGAGCTGGTGATCGTCGGCCGCTCCATCATGGGGCTGCACTCAGGTGGGTGCTGCCCATGGCCCCTTCCTCACAGCTTGGGCCCCTGCAACCCTTTCCCAAGTGAATGGAGAAGACCCCGTTGGGCTCTGCCTCTGTTGTGCGTCAGGGGGCCTCCGTGGGGCCCCCCACCAGGCTGCAGATGGTGATGGAGACAGGAGGGGTGTGCCAGGGTCCAGCTGGGTGCTCTGCCACCTGGGTCCCTGCTGTCCCCACCACCCAGGTATCTGCCTCAGCGTGGTGCCCCTCTACCTGGGAGAAATCTCCCCCAAGAACCTGCGGGGCTTCCTGGGCCTCCTGCCCAGCATCTTCATCTGCCTGGGGGTTTTCTCTGCGCAGGTCCTGGGCCTGCCCGAGCTGCTGGGCCAGGTGAGCAGGGTGCCCTCGGCCTGCTCCCGCTGGCCCCACTCTGCCCCCCCGTGACCTGTCCCATTTCGGCTCCCCCCAGGACAGGTACTGGCCCCTGTTCCTGGCAGTGGTGGTGGTCCCTGCCTCCCTCCAGCTCCTGCTGCTGCGCTGCTTCCCCGAGAGCCCGCGGTACCTGCTGATAGAGAGGAATGACGTCTGCGGGGCCACCGAGGGTGAGGGCGTGTCCTGGGGGGGGACCGGCTCTGGGTGCTGCTCCGAGGTCTCCTGAGACCAGGGTGCATCCTCGCAGCACCCTCCGGCACCAGTTCTGACAGCCCACCCTTATGGCCCAGAACTTCTCTCCCAGCCGTGTCCCACAGCATTTCCACAGTGCCCGTCACCCTGGTGTCAGGCCATCTCCCTGGCTCCTAGGGATGCTCAGCCCCATAGGTCAGGGAGGTCCCACGGATCAGAGCCGAACCCAGCCGTGCCCATCAGCCCCTTTCTCCCTGCAGCGCTGCACCGGTTCCTGGGGACGCCCGACGTGCAGGATGTGGTGGAGGAGATGAAGGAGGAGCAGCGGTCGCTCTCATCCATCGAGACGGTGTCCGTCTGGCAGCTGCTGCGGGACCGCTCCGTGCGCTGGCAAACCCTCTCGGTGGCGGTGGTGAACGCTGGCATGCAGCTCTCGGGGATCGATGCCGTAAGCCCTGCGGGGTCCTTGCCCCGGGACCCAGCTCTGCAGGGACAGAGCTGAGACCTGGCAACTCATTTCACCTCCCTGGAGCAACGCGTGCCCCAGCGCTCTGCACCCCCCTGCTCACGCTGGGCCTCCTCCTCGGCAGATCTGGTTTTACACCAACACCATCTTCCAGAACGCCGGGATCCCCGTGTCCCAGATCCCTTACACCACTGTGGGCACTGGAGCTGTTGAAGTTGTTGCGGGGCTGATCGGGGTGAGTGACGGATGGACAGGCTGATGGACCGACGCAGCCCCTTGTCCTCAGCATCCAACGCCACCCAACTGGGGGGTGGAAGGACCCCAAACGCCATCTGTGCCGCAGCACAGCCCCTTTCCTGAGGGGTAGAGGGGTTGGCAGGGAGCTGGAGTGGGGAGAATGGGATGGAGGTGCTCGATTTTGGGGCGTACTTCTAGGAGAAATGAGGAAATTGGGGGTGAGCGGTAGCAGGCAGTTTTGGGGGGACACCAGGCAAGCAGCAGGGCTGAGCCTGGTTGTTCTGCTCCTGGATTCATTGTCACTTGGCCAACAGAGCCACACGTCCCCACCTGCCCCCAGCCAAGCACTGGCCTGCCCGGGGCTAGCACCCCCCTCCAGCCCTCATTTAGTTGGAGAGTTAGCACCGGGCCGGGCAGATTTATGGCCCTTGTCCTCTCCGCGAGTGTCACCCGGGGCCAGCCCGAGCCACCCAGCACTAAATCCTCTCGCTGACAATTAGATAGATAGGGGGCGGCCACTTCCAAAAAGGTGGACAAAGCGGGGCCACTCCCCTCTCCCCCCAGCTCAGCCCGCAGCAGCGGGGAGCCCCCAGCCCCTCGCAGGGTGCCCCTGGCCCCCGCCTGCAGCCCAGCCCCGCAGCCGCGTTGCTGGGGATCGGCCCCGGCGGAGAAGCGGAGATGGGCTGTAAAATTGCAGGCATTTGTTCTGCTGTCAATACCCTGCCCGCTCCGGCGGCCACCGCGCCGCCTCCCCATGTCCTGCATCCTCTGTCCCCAGTGTCACCTCCGCTCGGCCTGGGACTCTGCACACCCCACCGCCCAGGAGCAATTCCCTAGCTCCCGGCTCCAACAGGGAGCTGCCAGCAGGGGAAAACCCCTTGGGATGCGCCCCATGCCTGCAGCTGGATCTGGGGTCCAAGGGGTGCCCCCGTCCCCATAGCGGGGTCCCCATTGGGTTCCACTCTTCCCTTGGCAGTGCTTCACCATCGAGAAGCTGGGCCGGCGGCCCCTCATCGTCACCGGCTTCTGCGCCATGGGCATCTGCCTGGCGGGCATCACCGCCTGCCTGCTGCTGCAGGTAGGGCCCGGCCACCGCCACCCCGCGGGGCACAGGCACCCTGACGAGGGCGGGAGCCTTGGGCACCTGAGTGAGGGCTGGGTGGTGAAGGGGTCTCACTGGGGACAGAGGTGGAAAGGAGAGCTGAGCTGGTTCTTCCAGCTGTTTGCTTTGCCTTTGAATTTAAAGGGAAGGAAAATGCAAAGCGAGGACGAAACCAAAACAAATTGTGCCGGAAAAACCTTGCTGCTTCTGGTAGCTTCTTCTGCAGAAGCTGCTGTTCCCAGTGGGGCAGCTGCTAAACGCCAGGGCAGGTGGGGAGGCCAGCAGGGTCCCACAGCTCTGCAGACACCTCAGCACCACTGAGCTTTGCTGAGGCCAGATCCCTCTGGCTTTGCCCCAAACCACCCACGACTCTTCTGTGTCTCCCCGACGTGTCCCCGTCGGTGTCCCACCGCCCGTGTCCACTCGCAGACCGCCCTGCCCTGGATGCGCTACGTCGGCGTCGCCTGCGTGGTCGGCATCATCGCCGGCTTCTGCATGGGGCCAGGTGAGCCTGGGGCCGGTGGGAGCGGGGGGTTTTGGGGCAGGAAAATAGGGCAGTGCGGAGCTGGGTTTGCCGGTGGAGGCGGCAGGAGCAGCACCCTGTCCCCTACCCCGCAACCACGTCCCGGTTCACCATGCCGCACCCAGAAACCCCCTACTAGCTCCTCCAGCCCCACAGCACTCCTCCCAGCACCCCCACAAGTGCAGCAAGCAGGAAGGAAGCCCCGGCAGGACCCCCAGGCCCCTCCAGAGGCGTCACTGCTCCCTCCCCGCCGACAGCACCCTCCTGCCCTCGGGCAGGTGTGGGCGCAGCAGCGCGCTCCAGGTCTGAGGCGTGGAACCTGGACTGCTCTACCCGGCTGATGTATTAGCAGAGCTCTTAGCAGATCTATAATTCATCCTCAGCCCAGCCTTTATTCACTGTAATTACATCTTTAATTAGGATTTTAATGGCTCATTGTTCACAAACAATGATGAATAGGACTTTTAAAACAAAAAATATATATATCACTGTTCCGGGCGAGCTGTGAGTAAGAGTCCATCAGGGGCTCCACTCCTCCTGGAGTTATTATCACTTTTTTTGGTTTGCTTGATCATTTTTTCCTTGGAACACTTTCCTGAGGACATCCTGGCCAGCTCCATCCCCTGCACCGTGATGCCGGGCACACCACTGTGAATCCAGCCCTGCCAGGTCCCCGTGTGCTGGGGATGTGCACTGGAGCCTGGGTCCTGTCCCCCAGCAAAGGGACCGTCCTGCGGCCCGAGCACCCTGCTGGGCGGCACGGGGCAGGAGGCGCTGGGTCCACCAAGGGGTGATGGCCACAACCCGTGCCCAGTTTTCAGAGCTTTGGGCAATGTTTTCTAGTAATTCTGTGGTTTGGATTTTTTTTTTTTTTTTTTAACAGTACGAGTTGGGTAAAGCTGGCTGGAAAATGTCATTTCTGTGATTTCTGTGGCCTGCAGGAAATTCTGATGTTTGGAAATGTTTCTATCCTGCCTGAGTCAGGCCATAGCATTAAAACTTGTGTACGCTCAGTAGAAGGAAATTTTCTAGAGCGCTTTGACCGAGGAAGGCTGGGAACGACATTGCGGAGGGCACCAGGAAGGCGTTTCAGTGCGCCCGTGGTCTCTGGGAGACTTCATACGGCAGCATTTAGGCAAACGACTGCAAAACAGGGCTCCAGGCGGAATGCTCCCACTTGATTTTGACTCAGTCTGAAACTTCCCAGTCCGGCACCCATCCTTTTGCCCCGAAGGTTTTGCCGAGCCCTGTCCCTTCGGCAGCGGGGCTGTGACAGCCCCTGACCCGTCCCTTCCCTCCGCAGCCGGTGTCCCCTTCCTGATGACGGCCGAGCTCTTCACGCAGTCCCACCGCCCGGCTGCCTATGTCCTGGGCGGTTCCCTCAACTGGCTCTGCAACTTCACCGTCGGCTTCATCTTCCCCTTCCTGCAGGTACCAGCCCCGTGGGGTGGGATTGCGGTGGACACGGCCCCGCTGCTCCCCCCGGAGCCAGGCTTACCCTCGGGGTGCCAGCCTGTCCGCCCCGTCCCTGCTCTCTCCTCGCCCCCAGATGTCAGCCGGTGCCTTTTGCTACCTGGTTTTCTGCGGCGTCTGCCTGCTGGTGGCCCTCTACGTCTACCTCGTCGTCCCTGAGACCAAGAACAAAACCTTCATGGAGATCAGCCGCACCTTCGCCGCCCGCCGCTCCCTCTCCCCAGCACGCCGTGGGGTGATGCTGAAGCTGCGCGGGTACGGGGCCGTGGAGAGCAGCCTGGAGGGCTCGGGGCGCAGCCTGCCCTGAGCACCCCACAGTGCCAGTGGGTGGGGGGGCTGCGGTGGCAAGCAGGGGGCAGTTTCCTCGGTCTGGGCCAGCTCTGGGTCTCCCTGGACATCTCGTCACCCCGCAGCCTGGCGATGCGCAGGGGCTGCCCTGACCGCTGCGCGCCATCCCGCACCCTCCCAAAACGGACGTGTGCAATAAAGAGCGAGCCTTGCCTCCAGAGCCTGTGGACGGGGATGGGGGCGAGCTGGGGAGCTGGGCTGAGTGGCGGCAGGGAGCTCGCCTGCTGCTCGCGGTTGGCTGCTGCCTGCTGGTGCCGCTGGGTGCAGCTCGCCCGTCCCGCAGCCCTCGGCAAAGCCCCGGGTGCCCCCTGAAGCAGGTGGGCACCGGGCACAGGAGGACAGGGACCGGTCCATAGGAGTGCCTGGTGCCAGCGCCTCCATCCTTGGCTCCCCAGCTGTTGAAGGGACACCAGGGAAAGCAGGGACCACGGCCCCACGGCACCCACCACGTCCCCTCCATCCCCCTCCCGACTCGGCTGCTCTCGGCAGCAGAACGGAGCGGTAAATATGTGCAGCATTACATATGTATAATGGAGTGTAAATAACCCCAAAAAGTGCATTGTAAATAGACTCCAAGTTTATCCTTTATTAATGAGGCACTGAGTGCCCTGCTGTTTTAGAGCAGCGAGACTTTCATAATATCAAAACCTAAATTACACTTGTGTCTCTCATTCCCAGCAAACGACAGCATCATTTCAGGCCTCTTTGCCACTTGTATTTATTTATTCTGGTATTTATTTATCTCTCCCACCCAGTGCACTGGGCAGCTTGGAAGATGCCCCCTGCCCTCCCCATGGGAAGCAGTGACCCCCCCCCGGGAGCAGCCCCCATCCCCGGGTCCCAGTGTGACCCATGAGTCCCACTGCTGCCTTATGGCCAGGGGCTGCCCTGTGCTGGATGGCACAGAGGAGAAGAGCTGGGGAACTCAGGGTTGGGACCCCCCTTTGTCCAGGGCTTCAGACGTCGCCAGAGGTGCCCTCTTCCCGAGGGCTGCAGGTCACTGGCAGAATCCTACGGCCTCCTCTGGGTGCATTCACTCCTGTGTGTGCCAAGGGACACGTCAGTGCTCCTTCCATCGGGACCTGGAAGGGCAGGAGCCAGGAACCCACAGAAAGGATTCAGAGGTGACCCAGGGTGACGACGTCTCAGAGAGGATAAGGGGAAGGCTTCGAAAAAATTGGAGAAGGTGCGGAGAAGAGTCTGAGAAAAGACATTGGTGCTGGAAATACTCCTGATCCCCTTAAGGTTTGCAGAAAGGAAGAAGAAGATGATGAAGATGAAGATGAAGATGATGAAGATGAAGATGAAGATGAAGATGAAGATGAAGATGAAGATGATGACGAGGACCTTCTGCACGTGTCTCCCAATGACACGGTGCTAAGGGTGGCTGAGTTTAAGCGCTCCGGTGGAAGGCTGGAACTCACCCCAGCCGAACTGGAGTGGGAAGGAGGGCTGCAGATGCCTTGACACGTGCTCCTCATGGAGATGGTGATGCCATGAAAGCTCTGGGTCGTGCAGGGAAGGTCTCCTGCGGGGCTCCTGGCCGAGGGCGGATGGCCACAGCCCCTAGGAAGATGGGGACGGCTCCCTGGGGACAGCCTGCTGTCCCTGTGCCCTGGGGCTGGGCGGGCCATGGGGTGCACACCCAGCTCACTGCCCGGAGTCACGCAGCCCCTGAGAGTGCAGCGCAAGCCCCAGCCGAGCCTGCTGTTCACATCTATTCTGGTCAAGCACCGTTTTGCAGGCAAAAACCTAAAGCAGGTGATTTCTTACTGTGGTGTTCTGGGTAAGGGGCACTCAGCTGAAACCCAGCGTTACGACAGGGAGGAGAAGAGAGATTTCTCTCGTTTAAAAGCATAAAGGATTTCCTTGGATCCAGCCAGCACCCTCTAACCCAACCTCTCCCAAATATATATTTTAAAGGATGAAATATATAAAGTTGCACTTGGAAAAACGCATATTGGGGGTGTTTCCCTATAGAACAAAGCAGTAGTCCCACTGCCGGTGCCCGTGCCGGGGTGTCCGGGGCGAGGGTGCCCAGCGCAGGGTGCGCGCCGGCAGATGGCACTGCTGGAATTTATTGCTACAGCAAGCTGCCTCTCGGAGAGCAGTCATGTAGGAGATGTCCTATTATATGGGCAGTTGACTTTAATAGTCATTGTGTGCTTAAAGCACAGCAAAACAACAGTGGGAAAAAAAAAAAAAAATCCCCACTCCACTTGGATGGCCCTTTTCCCCCCAGCCCTGCTAGTCTATTTGTACAGTAAATTAAAAATATGAATCACTTCTCTCTACTGCCTCCCCAAACACTCATCCTGTCAGGCTCTGTGTTGTCTTCATTTGTATTACCTTAATTTAATGTTAATTATGTTCTTCATTTACAAAGAACAAGCATTTACACTCCCTGTCTGGGGATTTTCCACGCTCTCGCTCTCCGCAGACCGGGAGGCGAAGGGGAGCGAGGCTGCGGGGAGCGGGGCCAGGGGGAATGGGGCCGCTCCCGTGCCACCCCCGGTGACGGTGCTGCTATTGCCTCCCGATTTACGGGACCGCACCGCCGCCGCGCTGAGATCGCCCCTCGTAAATCCTTTGTAAAAGGTCCTCGGCCAGCGGAGGGTGGGGATTTATGGTGGGGAGCCAGGGAGTGCTGCTGGGGGGCAAAGAGCCCGCCTGGGGACGTCATGGAGCTGTCACGCAGAGCCCAGGAAACTTCCTGTGTGCACCCGTCCCAGTGCAGGTGGCGGAGCCCCAGGAGCAGGTCCCAGGGCTGCGCCGTGCCTCAGTTTCCCCATCAGCAGCTGGGGGAATCCTGAAACTCCCCTCTGGGTGAGAGCCAACCTTTGGGTGCACAAATAAAAACGACTCCACCCATTCGTGTGTGTACGAAGGAGCCAGGGCACTAAAAAAGGGACAAACACACCCAAGCTGTGACTTTCTCACATTCGCTCCTGCAACAAGGAAGCATGGAAAAGAATTCAGACAAGGATGAAAAATATGACCAGGAGCATTCCCAGTGGAGTCAGCACCTCCTGGGGACACGGGACACACGGGACTCCCTGTGCTGCCCGTCCCTGCCCATCCCCAGGCTGTGGGGGGCGTGGGGTGCCCAGTCCCAAGGCACAGCGTCCAGCTGCAGCTCGGGGACATCAGGGACCTCTCACAGGGGACCCACGGGCTGGCTTTGGGCAGAGGGAGCAGCATTTTCTTCCCATTTTTGCCCACTCCTCTGCTGCATCAGAGCTTCTGGAGCCACTTTTAAATGTGCCAGGACATCCTGGGTGCTGGGCGGGCAGTGGCAGAGCTGGCTGAGGGACACTCACCCCAAACCCCCAAAAGTTACTAAAAAATAGAACTAAAAATCCGCCCAAAGCTTCTTATTCTCTATCACTACACAAACAACAAAAAAGCACAGAAAATGACACCCCCCCAAAAAAAACCCCCACGATCCCAAGCCCCCTCTGCCCTCCACCCTCCTCCCCACCCCCAGTTTCNAGCCTCGGGCGGGGGCCGCGCCCGGGCGCGGGGGGGGGGGGGGGGGGCAGGTCCCTGGCCGGCTGTGCCGGGGTGGGGGCATGAGGGGGCTCCGCTCCCTCCTGCCAGGCTGAGGCTGCTCACTTCGTCACACCAGTGCCTCCAACGAGCCCTGGGACAAACCCGTGGGGGGACACATGGGGAGGGCAGGGGGGACGGGACCGTCCCACTCGTGCCCTCCCTTATTACCAGCGACCTTTCTGCTGCGCTCGCCGCCCCAAACGTCCTCTAAACGGGATCTGCGAGCTGCTGTGCCCTCAGCAAAACACCACGGCCACGCGCGGCCACGGGCACACGTTGACGCTAACATTTCAATTAATGACAGCGGCTTTTTTTTTTTTAAATCCCTTTTTTTTTTNTTTTTTTTTTTTTTCCTGAGTGTTTTTTTTTTCCCCTGCTCTCCCCTCATAAGCGCTTTAATGCGTGCACGCAGCCCGGCTGATCCCCACAGCCATGGAAATATTAGGTTGACGGATGTGGTCTGTCGCCAGCGCTCCCTCCACGGGTCTGCCTGTCAGCCCGCCGATGATGACATTAACACGGGAAGAAAGTGATGACAAATGCCCGTTATCAGGGAACGAGGCCTGTGACAAATCGCACGGCGCCTCGCGAGCAGCCCCATTACGCTGTAATAAAAAAAGATGGATGGCTCCGCGCACCGGGGCCCCGCGCTAATGCGATTTCGCCCAGTCTCTCCGGGTTCTAATTAAGGCAGAAAACGGAGAACGAGCAGGAGTCCTCCATGCCCCCACCTCCGCCAGCCCCCAAACCCCCCCCGCTTGCCCCGTGGCCGTGGTTGCTGGCCCTTGGGGTGTCCCCGCAGCCAGCCCGGTGTCCTGGACCCTTTTGGGGACACTCAATGGGAGGGGGCTGCAATAGGGCGGGGGCACCCCAACCTGTGCCGGGTGGGTGCAAGGTGGCTCCAAGCAGGGTGCAGCAAGGAGAGGGGGACGTGGCCGCCATCAAGCACATCACTCGCAGACAGATGTCACCTCCGCCATCTGCTGTAGCACAAGAGGTGTGGAGGGGGTGCACATCAGCCCCCCCCCACACCCAGGGTCCCTGCAGCCCCCTGCCCTCTCCAGCCCCGTGGGAGGTGTGCCAAGGGGACACAAGCGGGCACGCAGTAGCTGCCTCCTGCTGCAGGTCACAGCGAGATCCAGCGCGAGTTCATTCCCTTGTGCAGCCCGCAGGGTCCTGCTGCAGCTCCCGAGCTTTGCTGCTTGCATCCCAGGCAGGATGCAGCGAGACACAGGGAACGGGTGGCACTGGGGCTGCCCAGGGGACATCACTGACCCCAGGCACCCTTGGGTGATGCTGCGCCCTGCCTGGCACTGCACCGTGCCACCCCTTTGAAGGCATTGCTTCCTGCAGGGCAGATGGATCCGTGAGTGATCCCTGTCATGTCCTGGGGGATTTATTGATCATTCTGGGGAGTTTTTTAGAGCTCCCATCATTTACAGCTCCCCATGCCCCTTCCATGCTGCGCAGGCCTTCAGAGGGGGTTTGACAACCCTGAAACGTTGCTGGAGCAAACCTGCTCCCAGTGCGTTCAGCTGGGGAGCCCTCGCTCTGCAGAAAAAGCTGCTAACCCGAGCCGGGCTCAGCTCTGCGTGCATCACCCTCTACAGCCCGAATCTAATTTCAGGGTTGCAGACTTGGCAATATCCTCCAAAACCTTCTCCCAAATGCAGCCCACGGTACCTGATGCCACCCAGCAGCACAGATTGAACCTTCTCTCCCTGTGCCAGTGGTGAAAATAAGCACAGAGGCCAAGGAAATCCTTTCAAACAACCCTCTGCTGCAAGGTGGCTGGGAACGCACTGAGCTCCTGCTCCAGCAGTGAGTTCAAACCAGGGGATGCATGTCCTGAGCGGGGCTGAGGTCTGGGTGCTGCACCCAGCCTGGGGCACAAGGGCAGAGCAAGGCACAGGCTGTGGGTACCTGAACCCAGCCTGAGTTCAGGTCCTTAAGGACACTTAAAAAACATCACTCCTTCGGTGCTGGCTGTGTCAGCGACCTGCAGCGGGGTCGTGTGAAGGATGTGAGACGCAGTGGGGAGGGGTTGCTGGCGAGGATGGAAATTCTTGCTGCAGTTTCCCAAAGTGTGAGTAGTGGGGAGAAGAAATGTGTTATAGTTGGGAAAGCACAAGTGCCCACCCAGACCCTGCGCAGAACGCAGCCTGCAAGCAGCGGCAGGAAGCCTGGTGGCACCGTGGCAGCCCCGTTGCGACGCCGGGCAGCACAGAGCTGCACAGCACCAAAACAAGCCCGTCCCAGTACAGGCACTGCTCTGCTCCGGGAGCGAAGGGCCGGGTGTCCTCAGCTACCCGTGCTCCAGGGGCTGCTGTGCCGCACGGTGGCTCCCCTGGGGACCTGGAGCTCCCCCTGGCTCCGCTGCTGATGCTGATGGAGCCATCGGTCCCTGGGCTCACTCCCTGCTCCCGGAGAGCGCTGCGATGGGAAGCACCCTGGGGTGGGACCCAACTCCTCGCATCAGCTGCTGGCCGGGAGAAAAGGGTGACGCTGACCCATCGCCACCTGCAGGCTTGGGAAGCGGCTGGGGCACGGGAGAACAGGGGCGGGGGGTCGAGGTCCAGGGCCCATCGCTCGGGAGAAAGCTCCTCGTGGAGCCCCACCTCGGGCACCCGCAGCCCAGGCTGCCCGCAGTCCGCCCAGCGCTGCCCTTACCCGGTCCTCCAGCTCCCTCTGCTGCCCGTCACCTCACCTCTCCCTTAGTTTTGTCTCATTTCCTAGCAAGACGTGGGCGAGGGGCACACGATCTCCTCCCGTCTCCATCTCGCAGTGGCCTGCAAGCCGCTGGCTGGGCTCAGGCAAACCCGGCCCTTTGTTTTCGTGAGTGTCAGCAGCCGTCGGGTCTGTTAATTTTTAAGCCCGACACAAGCAGGTAAATTATCGTGAGTAACACATCCACCGTCGGAGGGGAAACACCCGCCGGAGCAGGAGCGCCTGCCTCCCATTTCCCGCGGTGAGTTATGGTGAGCCGTGTTGGAGGGACAGCGGCGTGGAAAATGCCTCTGCTTGTGCTGTGCTCCAGCCCAACGAGAGCCCGCTGATCACCGGGGCGGGAGTAAACCCGGTGACAAGAGCCACAAGCAGGTGACATGGGAGCACGCGGCCAGGCTGTGCCCTCCTGGGGGAGATGCCCTCC
The DNA here is from genome assembly GCA_013399715.1 of Alectura lathami. Lineage (NCBI taxonomy): Eukaryota > Metazoa > Chordata > Aves > Galliformes > Megapodiidae > Alectura > Alectura lathami. The sequence goes on along the minus strand of VXAV01009332.1, from coordinate 183,674 downwards.
CCAGGGCATCCTGCAGGCTGGGACAAGGGGGCTGCCTGGGCTCAGACCCCGTGGCACTGCCAGGTGCAGGTCCCCATGGTGCAAGCAATGTATGACACAAGAATCTGGTGTGAAACTAGGCTGCTCTGGGGGCATCTGGCCACTCAGCAGCCACTTCGTGCTCCCTGGGAACCAGGGTGCTGGGTTTGCAGCCAGTGAAAGCCAGGCCCTGGCCAAAGAACAAATTGCTCCGCGCAATGCAATAAAGAGGGAAACTGAGGCACGGGGCAGCGAATTGAGGCCTCCTGGGCTTGATCCAAGGCCTCTTCTACCAGACGTGTCTGAGGGGCTTAGGACCAGCTTTTCCCGACCTCAACCACTCGCTGCAGCACAACCAGGGGTGAGACTTCTCTGAGCAATGTACCCGCTTTGGGTGAATTTTCCCCCAAAACCAGGTGAGGGAAGGGCCGGTTGGGCAGTGCCAGCCCTCCCCGAATAGCCCGAGGCCTTGCAGCTCCCACCCACGAGCATCCCATCAGCTCACACGTGCAGTGAGTGCGAGGGAAGCATCTCAGCCCTACGGGGACACAGCAGACACGGGGGTCACGCAGACCCCCAAAGCCATTCCCATGTGCTGGGCGGGGGGGTGACACGGCCACCCCGGGACACCGGGGCTGCCCCAGCAGAGCTGGGGTGCGCTGGGCGTGTGTCACTGTCCCCACGTGCAGCTCTGCGAGGGAACACCTGGGCAGGGTCCCTGTGTCCCCCTGCCCTCGGGACACACCACAGGGCTCCCTGCTGCCCCCCCAGCCGCACCCCAGCAGCCTTCCCCCGGCGCCCCACGCCGCACCGCCGTCGCCCGGCCATCAATAGCGCTTGGTTAATTAATTTGATGGGAACAGCAGGGACCGCACTTTGCATTTAGTGAACTTCTGAGAACTTCCAACCTCATCTTCATAATTGGCCTCATAAATTTGAGGAAAGAGAGAAATCAGCAAAGCCAGAGGAGCGAGGGAGGGCGGGAGAGGCGCAGCACGCGGGCGCGTGAGCAGTGGCTCTATTTGGTGTCCTTATTTAATTTTATTGCACAGATCCATCTTTGCCCGCCCCCTCCCTGCCTAGCCCGCTCTCTCCCGCTCTCCCTGCTGGGTTCACCTAATCATGATAAATTCATATTCATTTCCCTGCCTGCTCCGGCGGGGGGAGCGGCTTCGCTACATTCGCCCGGCCATGCTGCCATTAGCAAATATTTACTCATGAATACGAAGTGCCACCATTAGAAGCCAAAACAACCCCCCCGCAGCCCCCCATTCCCACAGCAGGACAGGCGGGCGGGCAGAGGATGGTGTCCTCCTCACAGGGTGGGGACCGGGGCGGGGAAGAGCTGCCGAATGCTGCAGCAACTCAGCCCCCTTTTACCCTGAGGGACAGAGAAAGATGCTGGGGGGGGGACAGGAATTGCCTGAGCCCCCAGTCCGTGCCCACACTGGTGGCATAGGGGACAGGGCTGGGTGCAGAGGAGGGGGCGAAAGGCTCTGCAGCAGGGGCTGAGCACCCATCCTGGCTCCCAGACTTCCCGCTCAGTCTCTAAGTGCTGCAGCATTTGGGTTTATTTTTAATTTTCAGGATGATCAGACTCACAGCCAGGGAGGGCAGGAAGGGGGAAATCGCTGAAGCCCCTTCCTGGGAAGCAGGAAGCAGTCAACACCCCATTAGCGGTGCCTAAAATGGTCTCTGCTCACCCTGCCCACACCCATCCTAGGGCTTCAGCACCCACAGCCATGCCCCTCCTCCCGGGCACCCCAGGACCCCCCTCTGGGCTCTGGTCCTTGTACCTTCTTCACACGTGTGATAGCAGAAGAGGCAGAAGCTGCGTGGGCAAGAGAGGGGTCTCAGAGTCACATGTGGCCTTGGGGGATGCCAAGCTGGAGGTAACCCCTGGCTTGGGGTCTGCAAGTGACTCGGAGGATGCAGAGTGGGACTAGGGGCACAAGGCTGCTGTCCCCTCCTCGCAGGGGACAGCCCAGCCCAGCCCAGTGCTGCCTCGAAGCGGGCAGCACGGCCCAGCCCCTCGTGCTGCTCTGTTCAGTTCAGCGCAGGTCGAGAGAGAGGTGGGAGCCTTCCGCACCCAGAAGTGTCGCCCCTGGCCACGGCTGAGCCCTGTTGTGCTCCTTCCCTGCTGGATCTGCTGCTGCAGCACCCAGGGACACGGCTCCATCCTTGGGCCGCACAGCTGCGGCTGCAGCTGGCCACAGGAGGGCCCTCTGCCCCCTCCAAATCTCTTAGGCAGAGAGCTGTGGGGTGCGAAGGGACTGCTGCATGCCAGCCCCGTCCCTCACAGCTCAGGGGGCTGGCAGGACTTCTCCGTGCCCCCCCAGCAGCCTCCACACTGTGTGCTTGCACTAGGGCCAACCTCACTCCCACTTCCCAAAAGCTGCATTTCCCGAGGGGTCCAGAGAACAGTCCCACCCCTGAGAAGCCCCAGCCCTCCCCTTGTAAAGGGGCCAGGCCAGGGCTTTGGCGTGCTCCTGCAGCACCCGTCTGGCACCACGGCGTGAATTGTGGCCCTAGAGGGAAGGACAAAGGGGAAAGAGCTGGGGGCCAGCAGTGCCACAGCTCCCCCACCTCCAGTGATCACCCCAGCATGTCACTCTGGTGAGGGGGCAGCTCTGCAAGGAACAGCTCACCCTGGCATCCAGGGCTGGAGGAAGACCCGTGTTCACCCAGGGGTAGGGACAAGAAGCCTCGTCCTCAGCTGCAGGGCAGGGAGCAAAAAGACGAAGATATGCCGGAAAAAGAGATAAGAGATTTATTATACTTCAAGTTTCAAAGCACCAAGACATGCCAGGAGACATTCATTTCCACCAAGCGCTCTGTAGCACAGCTGGGCTGACCAAGGACACCGCATGGGTCCAGGTCTCCCCTGCAAACACCCAGACCCCACTGCTGGTGCCCAGCAGCCACAGCTGACACTGCAGCGAGAAACTGCAGAACTGCCAGGCTCAATGGCCTTGCGCCTGCCCTGGCAGCAAACACGTAGCTCATCACTGCGTGTGACAAAGACACGGCAAAGTGCGCAGCGTGGGTGGCCAGGTCCCTCATGAGACAAGGGAGCGTGAGGCCAGGCCAGCCCCAGAGATCAGCCAGCAAGAGCCCGGCGGTCCTGGCTCGGGAACGCAGCCCTGCGCTTCTCAGCAGCTGATGCTGCAGAGCACTGAAAGCCTCTGTGAAACTCATCTCCAGAATATAGAATTGTTGAGGTTTCCTGAGAAATAAAATTAACTCCCTCGGAACTGCAGGGGTTAGCACACCTGTACAAGTACACACACACACACACACACACACCTGCTCTGATCAACAAAGACCCCTTCCTGGCCACCACGCAAGATGGGAAAGCTTTGCTTTGCCCAAATTAACACTGATCTACTTCCTCACGCCTCCATGCCCCGTGCACACCAAACACGTTGCCCTACCAGGTTACATTCAGTGCCATCACAGTCAAACTCTTCTTGAGAGCATCGACCCTGAAGCCCAAGGGCCACTCCACTCCTCCGCAGAGAGGAAAGGAGCCCAGAGCGGGGGGATCACAGCTCTCTGCACTGCAGGATGCCCAGCACGTGACGGGCTGGCAGCAAGCAGGCACAGCACACAGGGCCCCTATGCTTCCATCCAGTCTTACCTGGCACCACAGGAAGCCTGCAGCAGCTGCAGCAGCCCGGCACTGTGCAATGAGACCAGAGGAGGGAGGAGGGAGGACACAGCAGCAGCACAAGGGAACGCTTTGTGATTCCTGCAGGAGCAGCTGCCAGCAGCAGCGAGCAAGGGGACCGTCTCTGTTCCCAGGCCAGGCCAGACCCCTGCTTCCTTCATACACAGCTCAGGACAGATTTGGGCTCAGACACAGAGGAAGACGCATCCCCAGCACTGGGAGGGCTTCCACCACAGGGCTCTCAGCCCGACCATCTGCCGCTTCCCCCGGGGGCTCTGGGCCAGGGTTAGCTGACGGACAGAGAGTCCCTTCGGCAGTCAGGGGCTGCCTGAGAGCTGGGTACGGGAGGATGTGCGTGATATCGCGCAGCGCTTCCAGCTTGCTTCCAGCCCGCGCCCTCTGCTGGTGAAGCCACAAAGCTCTGCTAGCAGCAGGGCCCTGCGTAGCAAGCAATCCCAGTTTGCAGTCACTGGGGAAGCCAGCACCCTTCAAACCAGCAGCACAATAGTGGGCTCAGAGCGGTGGGTGACAACAGGGTGTCACCAGTCCCGTTCCGAGGGCTCCCGGTAAGGCAGCCCCAGCTGAACGAAGACATCTCTCTCGGTGGGGGTGGGCAGAATATGGCCCGATGCCACCTTGACGCCACCAGGGCCTCGCACCACGGCTGAGCTGAGGGCGTGCTCCGAGAGGCTCATGCCCTTGGTCTTGGCAAGGGCCCGCATGGAGCGGTTGAAGTGAGCCGAGCCGGTGAAGTAGAGCAGGGCGCAGGCGAACTCGCTGTAAGGCACCACGATGATATCGAGCCGCCGGTGACGCCGCGCTGGCCCGGGGAGGCGGCAGACCCCCAGGTACTTCTTCTGGTCACCGTTGTCCTCCTGAGTCACCAGGTCGTCAGTGAGGATGCCTGGGGAGAGGGAGCAGGCAGAAGGGAGCTGAGCGGCCGAGAAGTGGGATCCCCACCCTGAACTCCCCACTGTGCAGACAGCAGCTGAGGCGTCTCGCTGTGCTGCAGGGCCCCAAGAACAAGGCAGCCTCAGCCCTGACAGCCTCACGCAGACAGGAGAAGAAGCCGCGCTGAGCTGCAGCAGTGCTCCCTCCTTAACACTGGCTGGGGAGTGGCTGCTGGAGCAGGGCCAGGACCAGAGGTGGCACACCTAAGGACTTGCAGGTGTCCCGTCCCTGGGAGAAGCCACCACCTGCCCTCTGAGGAACGCAACTCACATGTAGGCCAGACCTCAGTGCCTCTTTGGCGCTGAGAGCAGCTTCGAGCCCCACGTGCCAGCCCCCAGCCCACTTACCGCTCCTGTGGAGGCTGTCGAGCAGCTTGCTGAACACCCCACGGTGAGACTGCCCGTCCGGGTGGGTGACCAGCACGTCCACGTCTCCGCAGGTGGCCTTCCCCCGACGGTAGGAGCCACATGCCACGCACACGAGCCCAGGCTTCAGGGCCAGGGCTGCTTGTCTGACCTTCAAGAACAGGAAGAGGGGAGACGAGTCACAGACCATTCTCTTCACACCCTCTCTGTCCAGGCAGCAAAGGCTCTTGCACCTTCCTCAGCTAGTCCTGCAGCTCCAGAGTCCCTGCACAGAGCAGACGCTCAGCAGGCATGGCCAACTGCCCCGAGGAGAAGACTGGCCTGTGGTCAGAAGCCACATTTGCTGGGGTGGCTTTCATACAGCGCCGCACGTCCCCAGCCCGCTGCCACGCAACACAACGATTGTGTGGCACTGCGCCGGAGCCGAGTTGGGACAAGCTGGAAGATGCAGCAATGCTGAGGAGGTGGCACAGGGCCTGTCAGAACCTTCCGTTTCCGAGAAAAGAGGAGAGCAGAGGGTTTTCAGCTCTCCCGTAGGCTAGGAGGACCAAGCTCACCGGTTCTAACCACAAACAGAATCAGCTGAACATGAGACCATCATAGATCCTGTTTCAGAAGCAGAGACGGCCTCAGGGAGTCTCCTCCTCCCAAGGATCTGCAAGTGCCCCTTGGAGTCTGCTCCAGCCTGGAGCTCTGCCTCTGCAGGAGAGCTGGGCTTCCTGAACCAGGAAAAACCACAGCTGCCCCAGCGTTTTAGACTGAATGGATGCCAACACGCTGCTGCCAGCAGTCACCTGCACATGATCAGAGCCTCCCCTAATGCAGCCACCTCCAGGCTGGACCCCAGCTCCCATTCTGTGCAGACAGTGCCAGTTCTGATGGCTTCATTCATCAAATGCTTACGAAAGGCATTTAATCCCGGGTCCTTGGACAGGAGTGAAGTGTTCTCAGCCTGATTGTGCCAATCACCCTGTTGGCAGCAAATAAGCAGGGGCTCGGCAATTCCCGGTGACGAGACCATCACAGGGGCTGGGGTTCAGGAAGGCAGTGTCCATGCCCACAGCCCCTTGTCACTCTTGGGGATCATCCTTCATTAGCAAGAGATAAACCCATTAACCTTTGCCCCAGAGGTGCTTCAAGAAGCCACAAGCCTTTCTCATGCGGAGCAAGCCCTCCTCTGGTGTCCTTGCCCCCCTTCTGGCTTTAAATGAAGATTTCTAGAAAACTCCCAGCTCCACCTAAGAGCCTAAAAGCCCGTCAGATCTCCCTGTGACAGGCAGCACAGACAGCGACTAATCCCTTATTCTCTCTCCTGGGCCTGGATCAGAGGTGCGTGCGTGTGTATGGAGGGGAACGCAGTAATCCCATCAAGATGACAATAGGCCCATCCCCTAGAGCCAGCTCCTCAAACCGGCCTGCCTGGGAAAAGGACCGCTCACCACCACGAGGGCTAATCCGGCACACGGGGCTGACACCCCAGCAGGAGCCTGGCAGGAGAGCATTCTTCATGGCCAGGCCCTGTGGCCGAGTGACAGGGTCACGCTGGCTGCTGCTTCCATGGTGATCAGAGAGCACAGGGGTAGCAATGATGGTGCCCCAAGCTCTCCGCTCACATTAGGGTACACTGCCTTAGCACCCCATGATCCTGGAGTGCCATGGGCCACTGGAGCAAGCAGCACTCTTCTGCACCTGGATCCCCTTCGCTTCCAGCAAGGATCCCTGAAGCGTCACCCAAGCACTGACACCGCTCGGAGAAGATGCTGAAGACCTCAGCTACAACAGAGAGGCACATTTCCACAGCCTGCGCCCCCGTCAGATCCCAGGGCCGAGCTACTCACGGTCTGCTCTATTTCTGCAGCCTCCTCCCGAGGCATGCGCTCCAGGAAATCCTCGTAGTGCTTCAGTCCCACGGCCTGCTGGCTGGTGAGGGACGCCTTGGTGCGGATGTCATCCAGCGTCCGAAACCCCTGGGGCAGAACACGTGATCTCTGCTGAGACTTTGCTCTGCAATTACTTTCCACTAAGATTTGGGGAGATTGCATTTAACCTGTCTCAGCTTCTGAATTCACACGTGAAGACCACTTACGGCCTGGGTCCTGTCCCCGCATACACCTCCTGCCTCCACGCCACAACAACTTCGAAACTCGGCTAAACCTGACAGAAGGGTGCTGTTAAGGCAACTGTGTTCTTACAGCTTGAAGGAAAGCAAGTGATGCAGGTAAAGGAAAGACGCGCAGAATACCCCAGCAAGGGAAAGCCTACAGCGTGGACACAAGCATGTTTTTAGGCAGCAAAGAATCCAATCACAAACCACACGCTACAGGAAGGCAGGCTTCATCAGATCTGTGCTCAGAAAACTCCTTCTAAAGAAGGAACCTATCCAGTGGGCTGGACTGGCTCCTGTTGGCACCATTACTTCAGCCTCATTCTCACAACGAGGCAGACGGCTGCTCCAACAGCTACAGAGCCAGCCAGGCCAACAGGCCAGCAGCTGGACTGGGAACTCTGACAGCCAGGAGATCCCAGCTCAAGGCTGGCTCTTCTGTGTCACTGCAGGAAGCAGCGTGCGACGAGCTCCAAGCAGAGATGGCAACAGAAGAGACAGCGCCTCTTCCACCCCTCCTACTGCGCAGCTGTCCTCCACCCCCCCCCAAACTCAGTCTTGGCTGCGTGCACTCCATTCTCCCCAGGTACACTCACAGCGGGACCCAGCCTCACAACTCCTCCCCTAAAATCAGGCTCGAATCCCACCCGTGGATGCCGGCAGTCGGAAACTCTTTGCTCAAGTAATTCTCCTGCACTCAGATGTGGTCTTCAAATCACAGCCTGGGAATGACTTGTGTAAAGCACTCAGCTTACCTGCTGGTACCACGCCTGGGCTGTCTTGACTCCTGCTCCCCAGATGTTGGAGAATAGCTCCAGCACGGGCACACTCTCACTGATGTGATCCAGCTTGCGCAGGTGCCCGCTCTCCAAGATCTCCAGGATCTTCTCTGCCATTCGCTTCCCAATCCCAGGAATTTTACAGGCTTCCTAGCAAGAAACCAGAGCTAAGCTGCTAAGAGAAAAGTGAAGGCCACAGACAAGCTGGGGAGCTGCCACTACTCAGAGCCCGCTCAGGCATTTGATAAAGACTAGTTCTGTGAGCTGCTCTCTCAGGTAGTTCTGGGTATTATCTCCAGTACTCGCCAGCTGCTGAGGCTTAAGAGGAAGGTGAAAATGGCCCTGCATCGCACCTAGGGAAGGCATTTATCTCATGGGTGCCCAGCTCTGACCCTACCAGGCTCTGGCTCCACTTTTCTGAAAACCCTGCTGGTGGCCAACGAATCCAACTCGCAACAGCTTCCATCATAACGCCCCCACAGGAGGGAATTCCCAAGGCCTGAAGATAAGCTCTTCCACACAGAAACAGGAACGGCTCTGTCTTATAACAGAGGTAGGATGCTCAGCCCACCTCCCTGCTCCACTACCCTGGGAAAGTGTTTTACCTGGAAGGAGGTGACTGGTTTGTGGTAGCTCTTGAGTGCGTTGATGGCTTTGGCGTAGCCCAGAGCTCTCCACTTGTCCCCCTGGACAGAATAGGCTTTGGCCAGCACTTCCAGCTTCTCCGTGATGCACTGGTTGTGGTTCTCCTTCTTGCTGTTGGAGGAATGAGCACAAACCCACTTGCTGGCAGGCTGGGCCACTGTGGAAGAGCTGTCACCGGTCTCCTCTGATGATTTCATGGGATAGCGGCCAGAAATCAGAGCTTCCAGATCCCCCTGAGTGACACTGGCATCTTCTCCTTCACTGTCTTCATCGTCACAGACTTTCTGCAGGGAGAGGTAGAAAAGCAGCTGTGTGAGAATAACTGTATGCCTCACACCTGTCCGGTTAGCGCAGGCTGCTCCTGGGAGTAGAAAGGCAGAGCACTGCCCAACCTCCAGGGCACGCAGCGCTCGAATTGCCATCCCAGGAAGCTGCTAGCTACATGCATACGCAGCTCTAAGTGTTCTAAGCTACCAGACACCCCTTGAGACTACATGCAGCTCTCACAGAGCACAGGAGAACAGAGACTGCTGTCCAGATGTGACCCAAGCACACACGCACCTCCTGTGGCCGAGCCCCTGAGACCCAACTGAAGCCAGACACTGGTTAAAGGGGCAACCGCTGCCGGCAGCGGGGCACGACAGCGCTGAAAGCCCTGGCGAGGGGAGATCCGGACTCCCTGCTCCCACTGGGAAACCTTCTGTTGGTCTGGTGGCGGTATGGGCACACATCTCACGTTCAGGCACCTTCCACCCGACGCAACTTCCACCCCAGCACGCAGATCACAGGAGGTGTGCCCTGAACTCTGCTTTCACGTTACAGACAAAATCTTCACAGGGTACTAAATTACAACCCCCCCATTTTCCCCATGGCTATCTGCAAGAGAAAAGGGGGAGGAAGGAACGCCACAAAGGACTCCGCATTCCTCAGTGACAGAAGAAAGAGCCAGTGTATACATTTGCTGATACCCTCAGCATTAGGATGCCTCTGTGTGGACTTAAGAAACAATGAGCCCTGGCTTCAGGTAGCGAACAAAAGGGGACGGGAGCGGAAAGCAGAGCAGAGGCTTTGAAGGCTGCCTTGCCATTGGGGTCCCCCTCTCTCCTGAGGTATAAACACAGGAGCCCACGGAGATCCAAGAGCTCCTGTACTGTGGAAGTAAACCCAAAAGGCACAGAGCTGCTTGGGATCAGTGCTGCAGTCACACGCTGCGCACCAGTCCTGTTGTTTCTGCGGAGCACCAGCCTAACTAAGGCACAGCCACATCCTTACGACCTGCTTCTGCTGCCTAGGGAGGCCTGCAGACAAAACCCCTGCAAAATGCAGAGCTGGAGTCATTAGGCAGAAGAGGCAGGATGCTTGTTTGCTTTCTCTTTCGTAATCTGGTTTTATAACTCTGAAAACTGGGTCAGACTGAGGATTTGATAGACTGAAGTTGTTTTATTTGCCTTGAAACTCTGCACGCAACTCCCTTCAGACATCGTTCCCTCTAAGGGCACCTTGGAGTGTTCAGATCACTTAGCAAGCCCCTTAGAAGCATTTGAGGGGCATGTGACCCAGCACAACGCAAACAACCCCACAGCTGGAGCACGCAGTTCCTATCCCCCCACCCAGCAGTGTCACCCAGGTGAAACAGCACATAAAGCCCAGCATTCTCCAGAGTCCCTGTGCTCTGCCAGGACTCCTTACAACACCACACGCAAAGCCAGCAGTCCTGCGAGCTGCTGCGCGACTCCAGGATCCTGCAGCACGTCACCTGCCAGAGCTGGGTGAGAATGGCTTGCGCCTGGTTCAGCACGGTGTGCTGGCACACTCCTCGCTGCCTGCAGAAGAGCATCCACCCATGCTGGGAAAGACTCAGTGCTTAAATGGATGCTACTGCATTGCTAAGACTTCAGATTCAGCTTCTCTGTCGGTGTTGTGTCTTAAAAGCGGCTGGTACTGCCTTCGGAGCATATCCAGTGGACTTTCCTCCACAACATCACACAGCCCTAAGCTTGGGCCAAGGGAATTTACTCAGGGGCCTGCAAATACTGGTTCTGTGCACAGACTAACAGGAAGTGTCACTGCTTGAGGGGATTTAAAAGAGAAAAAAGGCACGAGGGCTTCAAGCATTTTCTAGCAGCTGTCTGACCACCCAAAGTAAATGCAAGCAGAAAGCAAGACAGATGCCACAGGACCCACGTCGAAGTACAAGCCCCTTCTTGCCGCTAGAGATTTGTGAATAACAACTGCCACACAGTCAATCAGAGTTACAAGACACAGCAAAGGCAGGGTAACTGCAAAGGTGATGCAGTTAAGAAGCAGCAGTCAGCTCTGCCTGCAACACACTGGACGGTAAATCTGTGGAGAAAAGATCCCCCACGCACACACTGATGAGAAAGGAAAGCCTAAAACAAACCCTCAGTGGGCTGCCAGCCAGGGAGTAACTGCAGGGTTTAACCAAACAAATTCAGCACCTGCGATTTGGGACCAAGTGACCAAACACCACATCAGATGCCAGCATTGCAAGGCAGCTGCTGCTGCTCTAGGAGGTGTGCGGTAGCTTTGCTGCAGACAGATTTTGGAGGATGCCGACACAAAAAAGTGTTCAGCAAAGGAGCAAAAGTGCAGAAAAAGAAAACAAAGCTAACGGCAGATCTGGAGAAGCTGGCTGACAGCAGAGGCCACCAATAACTCGACCCAGGTGTTCTAAGCACACCACCACAGCCATTCTAGCAGCAACCTGACCCATGGCACGTGTCTGAACGGGGTGCAGAGAGTGGCTCAGTATGGCTCAGGCAGGACCGTGGAGCTCTGAAACATCAGAGCTTCCTGAAAGGGAGATACTCTTGGCCAGGGAATACGCCTCAAAAAGAGACAGGGAAAACATGATCACTGGAGTAAGCCTTGGCCTGACTGGAGCACCAGGACTGCTTCAGCTGGAAACATTCTGATGGGGACAGGAATTTAAGGGACATTTTTTCCTAATTTTAACAAACAGACAAAGAGAAGCAGCAACCACACCCACAGCCCAGCTCTGCCAGCACCAACCCACTGAAACACCCAAACACCTTCCCTCTGCTCAGAAGACCTGGCATCACACCTCTGTAGGGAAGCTCTCAGCCTAAAGCAGCGCACAGGACCTGTCCACAAGGAGCAGGGCCTGTGTGGGAAGCCTCACCTCAGACGGCTGCTGCGGTGCAGGGGTGCCCAGGCCTTGCTGTGAGGAATCCCCAGCCCGTGCCTCAGTGTTTGGTTCTGCTGGTCCCTCCTCTGCTGGGGGCTGGACCTCTTCACTGCCCAGAAGTTGCTGCTGCTGCTGTTCTCCATCTTCCAGGAACCTGCCATGGATCAGACACCTTAGTGGAGGAGGAGGACTTCTCAGCCCCAAGAAGTTTCACCAGAACATTTCTATGCACACTTTGGGATAGAGCAAACAATAGGAATTTTACTCTCAGATCCTGGATTAATTATGTTGGCTTTGGCTCAGTCCCCCAGTTTCAACCCATCTCACTGACCTGCAACTTCCACCCCTATCTACCGCAGTCTTAGACTCTTTCTCTACACCTCTGCCAAAACATTTTGATCCTGACCTGTAGCTGCCTGTTACTTCAACTCTTAGTTCCTCGTGTGCCTAGGTGTCAATCCTCTCTCTGCTTTTCATCTACAATAAGTAAGAAACAGCATTTAATCCCCAGTATTTCTAAAAAAATAAAAAATAAAAATCTTGCCACCACTGGTGGATTAGGAAGAAGTGCCTTTAGCACCACGAGCGAGCTCAGCACTCCTGTTAGCACTCAGGGCTCCACTCCAAGTTTGCCGCCACGCCGAACGGCAATCAGTCACAAAGTCACCGCATGTCACAATCTCTGTGGCGGAAAAGGACTTTGAGTCTTGCCCAAGAGAGCTGCGAAGGGCTGAAGCCTGAGATCTTGAGCCGAGGTCAAGTTTTAGCGTGGTTCGATTTAGGACAGAAGCCCCACGGGGAGGAACAACCACACAGCACCTGCCTACCTCCGAGGGACAAGCACACCGTAGCCAGCGGTACTCAGCAGCTCCTGGTCTCTGATGCAAGCGCTGAGCCAGGATGCCTTCACCAGCCGCACCCCCGAAGGCAGCCTGGCCAGCTTGAGGAGCCGAAGGGCCCGAGGGCAGTCCATGTCCTCAGCCACCACGACGTGCGTCACCTCGGAGGAGAGGCGGCTGCGCACGCGGCCCCCGTTGTGGATTATCTGCTTGCGGAAGATCTCCGCCCTGGCCTGGCCGATGCCAGCCTGCAACACGTAGGCAGTGACCGGTTTCAGCCACCCTGCTGAGGAAAAGCACAGGGGCAGGAGCTCAGCGACAGAGAAGCAGCGCCCCAAAGCCGGCCGAACCCCTGCGGGGGCCAGGAGAAGCCTCTGGGGGGGACAGCACCGCCAGCCAGCAAGCTGGGATACCGCCGTTACGCCCCACGCCAGGAGCACGCAGGACTTACCCGCGGGCCCCCCTGCTCCTTCTCCCGCGATCTTCGGAGGGACGCCCTTCCCCACGCCATCCCCCACCTTCTTCCTCTTGGGGAAGGCTTTGACAACCCCCCGCGGCTCCATGGGCCGGGCTGCGCCTGCTGAACAGCAGCAGGAGAGAAGGAGGCCGCTCGGAACAGTTTTGTACCGCAAAACAACTCACGCCTCGCCCCGCCGAGGGCCGGGGGTGCCGGGC